>CM060356.1:130438566-131004286 GCA_030545235.1 Helianthus tuberosus | reverse complement strand
GTAATTGAAGAGAGGGGGGGATTAGGGAGTTGAGTACTTGCCATAGTTTCGGTGCTACATCTTGATGGACTATCACTTATAGATTTAGGCCCGGTTCGGCTAGGAGATTTCGAGCTTCTGCTTTTACTATTCCTTTTGTTTTTCCTACAACCTCCCCCAACCGGGACATTTCTTAGAGCACCGCCTCGAGTCCAATAGCGCCTGCACGTCTTGCAAAAGTGCCGCGGTTGTGTGAGGCTATAGTTGTTGAAGTAGCAAAACTTAGTGTTGGTTGAATCACAACGTGGACAGTTTAATCCTGGCTCTGGCATAGGAAGCTTGGCCAACCTTGCTTGATCTACCATAGATCCTGGTCTGATAGACCCTTCCCCACGTGCACCACCACCTCCACCTCCGCCACCAACTGGTTGAGGCGGAGGAGGAGGTGGTGAGAGAGTAGGGTTTTCGCCACCGCCACCACCAAGCCCTAGTTGTTGGTGGTTTGATTGTTGCAACTGACAAACAAAAAACAAGAAAACAAAAGAGATAAATATAAGAAAGGTAACTACTACATGTACATGGTATATTCTTTTAAAGAGAATATGTATGAATGAGTATATATCATCTTTCTATGGCATATATATGCTTTATCTTTTTCATTTGGATGAAGAATTAATATGCAAATTCGAAAAAAAAGCATCATGCACCAAAGGAAGAAGATTAAAGATCATACCTGGAGATGCCAATTGTGGTGATCAAGATAGGTTGGAACAGATGAGAAAACCATGTTAAAATTAATTTGATCACTCTTTTTCTCTTTTAGAAAGTTTTCAAGGGTTTCAACTTTGATAATTTATGGAGTGGAGAATCAAAAACAAGAGAATAATATACAGAAAAGAGAGGTGAGAGAGAGGAGGAGGATAAAAAGAAAAAGAAGATGCTGATGGGAAGGCAAAGATAAGGGAGAAGAGGCTTTTGTTTTGCTTATTTGTATTGCGATTTTTATTTTGTAATTTGCATTTCTCTTTTTGTTTTCATTATAATAATTAGGGTTCTTGAAGTGAGTGGACGAAGTTTCTTAGCCTTTAAGCTTTCTTATAGTGACATTCTGGCACAGTGCTTCATTTTAGTGCTTAGGTAAAAAAGAGAACAATGACCACTCCATTGATATGCGCACACACATAATACAAATTATGTATCCATATTATGTGCATGCATGAAAGAGAGAAAAGAAACGGCGGATTTACTTCACAATTCCAACAACACTAAGTAATTACCCTCTTAAAGAAAACTGCTTTAGAATCTTCGAGATCAAACAGTGTAATTAACTAATCAAAATGTGTGAAAATGTCATGCTAAGAGACTCACTTTTCAGTTACGGATACAGAATTTTATTCTACTGGGTTCCTTTTGGTAAATTCTCTTTAATTCTCACTAATTTTTTTTTTAATTCTACAAAGGTCTCATTATTTTTTTCCATTTTTTCCAAACGAACTGGGTTCATGGGAACCCACAAATGTAGGGTGGATCCGCCCCTCTCACTTTTCTCTTATAATTTAAAGTCAAATGTATATGTATATGTATAGCTATTCTTTTTGTCAATCTCTATTGAAGATGTATACTTCAGGATGATCAAGAATATTGTAAAACATATTAAAGTCTAATACACACGAACTCCTTTTTTAAACAAAAGACAATACGAAGGTTTATTTTTTCGAATGAGCGATTAGTTAAAATGTATCTCGGGGGGGGGGGGGCTGTGTCATGGGATTGGATCAGGTCTCTGGTTTCCTCGGTAGAGTTGGCTGAGCTGGCCGATAGTTCGGCGGTGCTGACTGTCATTGGTACAACGACGGAGAAGGATAGGTGGCGCTGGCTTCCAGATGCTTCAGGTAAGTTTTCTACTTGCTCCTGGGTTCTGGCCTCGGATCAGCCAACCGAGGAGAATGTTTATTATGTGAAGGGGTGTAAGTGGATCCCTTCAAAATGCAACATTTTTATTTGGAGGGCGGTGCTCGACCGAATCCCGTGTAAGCAAGCTTTAGCTAGGAGAAATATTCGGGTTGGCTCTGAAGATTGTGTTCTTTGTGGGGAGGTGATCGAATCCGTTGATCACTTATTCACGGCTTGTTACTTCTATTCGGGTATGGAATTGTATAAGTGAGTGGGCCAAGGAGATTGTCCGTGGGTTAGTAATGGTGACGTGTTGGTGCATACGAAAATCAAGGAACTCGAAAATCTTTTCTAACGGTAGAGGCGATTGGGCCGAAATCTTTGGAGAGGTGAACTCTCTTAGTTTTTTTTTTTTTTTTTGTTGTTGTTAAAAAGTAGGTCCAAGTACAGTAACTTAGTTTGGAGAGAATGGTGTAACTATCCTTTATATATGTTGTAATCGGTTTTGGTGCGGTCCTGCGTTTTTTTTTTTTTTTTTTTTTTTTTTTTTTTTTGTCAGGTCGGCCGGAAGTTTACCTTAAAAAAAAGTTAAAATGTATCTAGGAGTTAGGATTTCTCATTACTTAATTTTATACTTCGAAATGAATTCCTTAATGAATTCCTTAAGGATTTCTCATTACTTAACTAGTTTAAATATAAATTTAATGTGAATGAATAGTTAAAGTATGATAATGAGTAATTAACAGTGTACTAAAAAATTCCTACGTCGAGGTTTAATATATATTATAGTCATAAAAGACACTAGGTTAAAATATATAATAAAGTGGCCATTGTAGCAGAATATTATTTAATTAGGCAAGAAGCCTTTAATTGGAGTTTTTTATTTCTACCCTTTAACAACGTTCAACATTGTTCAGCAAAACATTCTTTCTTTTCCTTTTTCTTTTTCCTTTCCTTTCTTGATTACAACACAACCCCTTTTTCTCTCATTGATTGCAGGGTCAAAGACCAACATATATATTAGTGATATTAAATCTTTGTTTCTATCGCCGGTTCATTAAAAAGAACATATATCTTATAAGCTTCGCATAGATAGTAATTGGACTTTAAACAAGACTTTAAAAAGTACAGTTTTACCAAGCTCAAGACAACTAAAGTGGGTGTTGGGATTTCATATAGGACTAGTCTAACATAACTAAGTTGAGCTAGTAGGTATATATATTGGTCAGCCGAAACCCAATATTTATTTGATGATGAAAGTAGACCTTTAATGCAGCTCCATAAAAAGCGACTTGTCTGATGTGGAGGAGGGAGGGTCTTGTCTGATGTGGAGGAGGGTCGGTTGAAATAATAAACTAAAACTTAGTTTATTTATGTTTAAATCATGTCACACCTTTACACGGTTAGTTTTTATGGTTGTTAAGGGTAGTTATGTTATTTATATCGGTTGGTAGTTAAAATAACTACCATATGGCGGCAATATCTAGAGGCCTATAAATAGGTCTTTGTGTCAATGTAATTCGTTAACATCTTTAAATGTGTATTTCGAACATATGATGTCGTTGCGTCCATCTTGTTTGGTTCTCAACAAATCCTTATTATAAACATGTGTTCAATTCAATCACCTAATTCAAAGAGGGTCAAGGGAGGGAACAAGCCCCTGAGAACAGGCACGACTGTTGGAGAGGAAGGGGGGTTCTATGAGCGGCGGATAGAGTGCAGTGTCCGGGGGCAAAGGGAGGAGAGAGTGGCGGACAAGCCGACATGGGCAGCTGCCTGCGAAACCATTTAATTTGGGGTATTAGATATTTGGGGTTGACCTGAAAACATTTAATTTTCATGGAATCAAATGTCACGTTCAAAATTTGTGTATGGATCATTTTACTTTAGTAGAAGAATCCAATTTGGTCCATAAATTCGATTACTAATTGGAATAAATACTTTGTGAAGAAGGAGGAAATACGAAGGCTTTAATTTAGAGTCAAAAAGTCCTCAATTGTTCACAAGGTTTGATGAGTTTACGCAGAAGAATATAAGTTAAATGGGATATTAGATATTTCTTTGTTGACAAAATTACAACACACTTGCTTTGTATATCAAAAATCTAGAAACCGCGGAATATGCGCTAATTAATATTCAAAGGGATCCTCTAGAGGCACCAACCTATGTTCCCTTGGAGTAATATTTCGACATCTCAATATAAAAGGTATGTATTCTATATTCTTAAAAACATATTTGATGAAACACAGGTTAACGCTAAGGTTAATCTGTGGGGTTATTTCTTCTGTGGGTTCAATCTCTCTTTCTACTCGTGGAATGGTTTGGTTCCTGCAAAACAGCAACACCGTTAGTCTCGTTAAGAGGGGAATATGGGGGTTTCCCTCTTAACCAGGCTCCGGCGTGAGAATAAGTACTGTCCTGAGGAAGAATAAACAGTGTGTGTTAAGTGTGAGAATATAGAGAGCAAGTTGATCAACCTGGATGGTGAAGGGTCCTATTTATAGCCGGAGGGTGAAGAAGGGAGGGAGCAGCGGTGCCAGCTGTAAATGCGCACCAACTGTCCGACCAAGGGGAATATCCCCTTGGTCTCCTCTGCTGTGGTCAGTGTAGTGGTACACGTGGCGCGCCTGCATTTGCCTATTTTGGAGACGTCGTACTGGCGTTGTCGGGTTGCTCCTGGATTCGTTGCAGGCCTACCTGGCGCCTGATGACTGGTGACACGTGTTGTCCTTTATGTCGGATGGAGCATCTTTGGTGCTACCTTCGTATTTTCCAGAAGCTTCTGGAAGCTTCTGGGTGGTATCGTTGATGTCAGCGCCACATAGGATGGAAAAAGTGGTGTGGTCTTTGCCATGTGGGCAAGGAATTGGGACCATACCACTACAAGTCCCCCCAGTCCAGTGTGCCTACTAGTTGAGTTGATCGTCTAGGAGGGATTCTGGACTTATGAAGGTAGTGTGTTTGCTTAAGACGTTTGCCCACGATGAGCGTATGGTTTTTTGGTTCTTGGTAAAGCTGAGCCAAGTTGACGCATGGCGCATAGCGCATGGGTTATGGATCCTTGCAAAAAGTGAGCCAAATGGACGCATGGCGCATGGGTTTTGACTCTTTGCCTAAAGTGGGTCAAATGGACGCGTGGCGTACCGCGCATGGGTTTTACCCTTAATAAAAGTTGAGCCAAATGGACTCATGGTGTACCGCGCATGGGTTTTGGCCCTTTATAAAAGTTGAGCCAAATGGACGCATGGCGTACCGCGCATGGGTTTTGGCCCTTTATAAAAGTTGAGCCAAATGGACGCATGGCGTACCGCGCATGGGTTTTGGCCCTTAATAAAAGTTGTCTTCAGGAGGAAGCTTTGTCTGTCTTGGGGAGGGGTGACTGATGTGACTGTCTGGTGTCAGGTGAACAGTTGCCTTTTCAGTCACCGTCAGTTGCTTTTTCGGCGACATGTCAGGTGTCTGTTCACCTGCTTCCGGAAAAAGAGGTGTCGCCTTCTCTCTCCTCTGACGTGTCTCTCCCCTATTGGTTGCTTTTTCAGATTCTGACGCCTCCACTACCCATCGCATTAAATGCGATGGGTATAAATATATGGTGGTTTCCCCCAATTTCTTCACTTTTCAAATTTTGAATTCCGGATATCTCTCTTCCTCCCTTGTTTTCTTCCTTCTTCTCTTGAGTTCGTCTGCATTATTGTTTGTTTTCCCATAATGTCTTCTGCAAATCCTTCTTCGAGGAAGAGAAGGAACAAAGGTAAAACTCCGCCTGGCCCGGATCAGGCGGTAATAGGATGGAAAGAGGAGGAATTCCAGAATTTGGTAAGGGAGATGGGTTTTCTCCCTGATTGGGGTGCTCAGTATCCTATCTCTGGTTCCACCGCCATGGACGCTCCTCCCGGGTATATGACGTTGTATGCCACTTTCTTCCGGGAAGGCAACTTCAGGCTTCCAATGACTCGTTTTACTGCTGATGTGCTGAGGGGTTATGGTCTCCACATCTCTCAGATCAATGCCATCGGGCTCCCTCGCATTACTCACTTTGAGTTCGTTTGTATGGCTAACCGTTTGGACCCGACGTTTGAGATGTTCAACGTCTTCTACACCGTGTCATATACAAGTGGTTTTTACTCATTTAGTGCTCGTCCCGGCGTTACTCCAGTTTGCTCTGTGCCGTTGAATAGTTTCCATGACTGGAAGCAAAAGTTTTTTTATATTCGCCGGGGTGTTGTTCTTGTGGATATGCATTACAGAACTGTGGGTGAGGGCATCCCCAAAGTGGATGTGGTTGTAAATTTTGCTGACCAAGATTGGTATAAGAGGTTGACTCGTAAAGCCACTCCGATAATCCAGCTTGAGGAGATGGCGTTGGTTGGTGCCGGTATGAGCATGAAGTGGGTTCCTAAACATCCGTTGGGGGTTCCGGTTTATGGTCATGATGGCAAGTGTACGTTTTGCTCCATAATCTCGTTTTTTTTTTATGTTGTACGTTGTATCGTTATTTATCTCTGCCTTTTTATGCAGTAGGTTTCACGTTGTTGAACGTTTTGGATCTTAAGGCACCAGGTGCAATGGTTGAGGCGATACAAAAACCTGATAAACGGCCCTGGTTGGAGCAGATCCGTGGCCGTTTTTTGCATCCGAGCGATGAGAGCTTCACCGCTTTCGTTAACATTGTCTTAGGTGAAGATAGTGATGATGATGATGATGATGATGATGCATTTGATTCCATTCGAGAGGAAGTTATCGTTCTCTCGAGTGATGGGTCTGGCAGATCTTTTGAAGACCTAACTTCTCGTTCCGCGCGTGCAGGTCCGGCGCAGGGGGTTGTGCATGAGCCGGTGAACGAGCCTGTTGGTGATGATTTGGAGATTCCTGTTGAAACTGCTGACCCGTTGGAGACTAGGAGAAAAGCGAAAGCTGATAAGCCGGAAGGGAAAGGGAAAAAGGTTGAAGAAACTGCCACTGAGCCTCCTCGTAAGCGACCTCATACTCATCGTATCCTTGATTATGTTGTTGTTTCTGATACGTTGCCCGGTTTAGGAGTTGGAGAGAAACGTCCTGAGTCGGATTCTGAGGACCGCGCAACTCTAACAGAGATTATGCAGAAAAAGGCCTTCGAGGATAAAAAACGGAAGCTTGACGAGCAGGCTGCTGCTATGCTTTCCTCGAAGAAAATTAAACTTCAAAAAGGGGATCCCCCCGCCCCTTCTGAATCGGAGATTGACATGGGTATTTTTGCTGAGAGACCTGGGGATTTGTTGCAAAAGATTTTTGAAGCTTCTGGTATTCGTTTTATCTTCTTTCAACTTGTCTTATATTTTTTGTTTGTCCTCCTTTTCTTTGAATGTGCTGCTCATTTTGGAGCAGGTGCCAAAACAGCCAAGAGTGGGCACAAGATTGACATTTCCAAGATTACTCCTCCAGAATCTCCGCCGTCGAGGACGTTTGGGTTGTCTCTTCCTCATGATACTCCTGACGGGAAGAAAAAAGGAGATGTGAGAGTTGAGCAGGTTGGAGAAGGTGGTGGTAATGCAGGTGGTGATGCGGGCGGTGCTGCTGGTGGTGATCGAGGTAAAAATGTTGAAGTTGAAGTGGAGGTAAGTGAAACTACTCCTCATCAAACGGTGTATACCAAACGCCCACCGGGCGATGGTGGTGGTGCAACCTCTGGAGTGGTCCGGAGTCCTGATGTTGAGTATGCTCGGGGTGGTTCTTGGGACACTCATAATCCAGCATGCGATGACCTGCCCCATGCGCCTCGCTGGCACTTAACTCAGGGCTCCCGGATGAACGACCTTCACAACTGTCATGAGTTTTTCTCTCTGTCTCTCCCCCCAGCTGAGAGGTTATTTCAGAAGAGGCGCCGCCGGTTGGAACTGTTAGATGATCACGTTCAAGCCGGGATTAATTTCTGGTCCACCTCTCAGGAGATTGTCCGTGAATGGAAGCTGATGGGGGAGGACACTCTTGAGTTTGAAAACGATAAGAGGTTATTTGTGGAAGAGAGAGAGAAATTTAATACTGAGAAGAAAGGGTTGGTGTGGAGGTTATCTGATGCGGAAGAGAAACTCGCCTAGGAGAAACAAGCGAATGCTGATAAGCAGAAGAATTGGGAGGCTGCGTGCGAGCGGACTAATGTGGAGCTTAAGTCTCAACGTGACACGGTTGTGCGCTTGTCTGGTGAGAAGACTGAGCTTGCTGAGGAAGCTCAAAGGGCGCGTGTTGCATTTGAAGAGAAGGAAAAAGAGTATATTGCACGTATAGCTAAACTGGAAGACCTTGCTAGGCAGTATGAGACCGTCGATCGTCTTCTTCAAGAGAAGACTGTTGAATGCAAGGCTTCTGAACTCCTTGCTGAGGAAGCGTCCGCTGATTACAAGTGGTTGCTTTCGCGCGCGGTGCCCCTGGTAACTTTTTTAACTTATGTTGTGGTTTCCTTGAACTGCTTCTCTTATTTGTGTGTTTTTTGAAGATTGCTGATCGCATAGTGAACTCTCACGAACTGGCCAACTATATGTTTGAGTTGGGGCAAGCAGGTTATAATAGCGGGCGTAAGGATGGTTATATCGAGGGCAGAGATGCGGCTGTTAATAAGGAGAAAGAGCATCGCTTTGAGTTATGGAAGGAGGATTGTGGTGCAGCCTATGCTGAAAAAAGACAAGAGTTTTTGTCGTTGGAGTTTGCTGTGGTTAAGGCTGCGAAGAAATTGGCTCGAAGATCTGATGGTGTTGTGTTGTTGAAAAAAGCGCTTGGCGACGAAGGTGGTGCGGCTGGAGGTGCTGGGCCCAGTCATCCCGAATGAGGGATTCCGGCCTGCGTGCCGCGTATGACCTTGGTTGGTCTTGTACTTGACAATTGGATAAACAATTTTAACTTTCTTGTTATGCTTGTGGATATTTGGCTATGGTTTGACATTTGCTATGCTAATAGTTGTTTGTTTTTATGCGAATTTTGTTATCGTCATAATATGTGCATGTATAATTACTTTGATTCAGGTATCACGAATGAATGATGGCGCTGACAGGTTGTGTTGTGTTTATTACAACGTTTTATTCTGTCGTTTACATGCGCGGGTTGATTCGTGAATACGGAGCGATCGAATTACAGGTTATTGTGTGGACCCAGCTGTGCTCAGCCTTGGGGGTTCTTACAATGTTCGTTTACCCTGGGTTCGATGCTTTCGTGTTTATGTGGGCACGAAGTGTTTGTTTGGCGTTTGTTAGGCTTTAGTTGTGTATCTGACCCGGCCGTGCACTTGTTCGTGACAGGCCTTGGAGGTCTACAACGTTTCCTAATGGTCGAGCCATTGATGTTTTCATGTATGCCCAAAGTAATATATGCAGTTGTGACAGGAAATTTGCATGATAGAAAAAATAGCCAAACACTTCTTGTATTACTATAAAGGTGTTGGCAGTTCAGCCGTTGCGGTTACATAAGCTTGTTACAAGTAACACTTTCTCAGCTGTTGAGCGTTCCAAGTTCGTGGAACCTCTTTCTTGTCGATGGTGCGTAGCTTGTAGGCCCCCTTTCTGAGTACTGTGTCAATAACATACGGGCCTTCCCACTTAGGAGCCAATTTTCTGGGTTTTTCAGCATTCGAAGCCTCGTTGTCTCGGAGGACGTATTCTCCCTGATTGAAGATGCAGACTCGGACTTTAGAGTTGTAATATTTTTCCAGCTTCGCTTTGTACTTGGCTTCATTGATTGCCGCCATTTCCCTCCTCTCTTCTAGGAGGTCAAGGTCGATCCTCATTTCTTCTTCATTGTTGATCATGTTCATTGAGAGCATTCGAGGTGACGGCAGTCCTATCTCCGCTGGTATTACTGCTTCTGACCCATAAACCAGGCTAAACGGTGTTTCTTCGTTGCTTGTTTTGGGCATCGTCCTGTGTGCCCACAAAATGCTGGGCAGTTCGTCCACCCAGCCTCTTCTTTTCTCTCCTAACCTTGCCTTGATTCCATCGACGATACTCTTGTTGACGGCTTCAACTTGACCATTCCCCTGCGGGTGCGCGACCAAGGAGAAGGTATGCTCGATGTGTAGTTCTTTAAACCACTGTTGAAGATTGTCTTCGGCAAAGTTGGTTCCGTTGTCAGTGATGATCTTGAGGGGTAATCCAAAGCGACATATGATTTGTTCCCAAATGAATTTTTTGACAACGGTGGTTGTGGTTGAGGCGAGGGCCTTCGCCTCTACCCATTTGGTGAAATAGTCGACTGCGACTATTATGAATTTGACCGCTCCTGGGGCTTCGGGAAAAGGTCCGACTATGTCTATTCCCCATTGTTGGAAGGGCCACGCCGTGGTGACTGGTACCAATTCATTCTTGGGGCGCATCGTTTTGGGGGCATGTCTTTGACATCCACTGCATTTCCTCAACTCTTTGACCGCATCCAAATGCATTCCGGGCCAGTAATACCCCGCATTCATGACCTTTGCTACCACCATTCTTGGTCCGGCATGTATACCACAGATTCCCTCGTGCACTTCTCTGATCAAATAGCTTGCGTCTTCGGGATCAACACATCTTAACAAAGGCCCGAGGTATGATTTTTTGTACAAAATCCCATCAGCCATCTGGTAATGTTTGGATTTGTACTGGATTTTCCTTGCTTCTGCCTTGTTTTCCGGGAGTATTCCAGATTGGAGGTACGCGATTATCGGAGTCATCCAAGACGTTGTCCCTAGTTGAACGACGCTTACTTCTCGTAGTGGCACTAATGGGTTGCTCAAAACCTCTATGCGCACATCCTTTGCTAGGTGTTGGAAACTTGTAGAGGCGAGTTTACTCAGCGCGTCTGCTGGCTTGTTCTCGCTTCTGTTAATGTGGTGCACCTTGTAGGAATAGAAGGTTTGTAACAACGTTTTTGCTTGATTTAGGTAAAGCGCCATTGTATCTCCCCTGGCTTCGTATTGCCCGTTGATTTGACAAGCCACTAACATGGAATCCACATGCGCTTCAATGTGTCGTACCCCCATTTTGATTGCCAACTTCAAACCAGCAAGGAAAGCTTCATATTCTGCTTCATTGTTTGTGCTTTTGAAATCCAGGCGTATGGCATAAGTGAACTCATGTTTGTCAGGGCTCACCAGTCGAAGCCCAGCGCCTGCGCCGTCTTCATTAGACGCGCCGTCTATGTATAACAGCCATGGTTTTTCTACTTGTTGCTTCTCGGCTTGTTCCATTGCCTTACATTCTCGATCTTTGTCGTCCGGCACCTCTGTCATGAAGTCTGCAAGGACTTGGCCCTTGATCGCCGGTCTTGGCCTGAAAACCACATTATGACCCCCGAGCTCTATTGCCCACTTCGCTAGTCTCCCTGAGATCTCTGGCCTTGCGAGGATATTGCCAATGTTGTAGTTTGTTAGCACGTGGATGACGTGATTGGCAAAGTACATGCGCAGCCGTCTGGATGCATGGATCAGTGCGAGTACTAGTTTCTCCATGATTGCGTACCGGGTTTCTGGGTCAGTCAGAGTTCGTGACACATAATAGACTGGCGTTTGAACACCCTGTCGATCAACAAGTAATACTGCTCCTACTGCTCTGTAGGAGGCTGATAAGTATAGCACCAGAGGCTCGCCCTTGACTGGTGCAGTTAATGTTGGCAGCTTGATGAGGCAGTCTTTCATCTCGCGGAATGCGCTCTCGGCTTCCGGAGTCCACTGAAATTGGCTCTTCTTCATGCAGTTTCGGAGAGTCTTTATAAACGGAAAAGATTTGGCTGCATGATTGGCCAGGAAGCGGTTAAGTGCTGCCAACCGTCCTGCCAATTTTTGCATCTCCTTGATCGTCGAAGGTGACGGCATGCGTTCAATTTCTTGTATCTTGTCAGGGTTCACCTTGAAGCCATCTCTCGTGACAATGAAACCCATGAATTTCCCCTCTTCCATGCCGAAGGAGCATTTCGCTAGGTTTAACTTGATACTGACTCCGCGCAAGGTGTCGAATGTCTTTTGTATGTTCAGCAACATTGTACTCTCCTCTTTGCTCATAATAACCAGATCATCCATATACACTTCTATATATTTGCCGATGGCATCGTGGAAAGTTTCATTCATGAGCCTCTGATAAGTCGCGCCCGCATTTTTTAATCCAAAGGGCATCTTGGTATAACAGTATAGCCTTGTTGGTGTGCGGAACGCGGTCTTGTCTTCATCCTGCACAGCCTTCTGTACCTGGTGGTACCCCTTGTAGCAATCGAGGAAGCATTTCCATCGGAATGTGGCAAGTGAATCAATCTTTTCATCAATGTCTGGTAAGGCGTAACAGTCGCGTGGACATGCCTTATTCAGATCCTTGTAGTCTACGCACATTCTCCAGCTACCGTTGTTCTTTTGGACCATCACTGGGCTTGCTACCCACGTTTGATACCTGACCTCCCTGATGATTCCTGCAATTAACAACTCTATCACCTGCTCTTTCATGGCGTCGTGCTTTATGTCTCCCAAGTGGCGCTTGGCGTGCACTACCGGCTTTGCGTCCTCCCAGACGTTTAATCGGTGTTCGGCTATGTGCCGTGGAACACCCACCATGTCTGCCGGTGTCCAGGCGAACACGTCCATATTTTGGAACAACAGTTTCTTTAGCGCTGCGCGCGTTAGGTCAGACATTGCAGGTCCCAAGGTAACTGTTTGTTCTGGATATGCGCTGTTTAACACCCATTTCTCTGCCTCTTGACGTGGTTCTGGTTTTCTTGTCTTTGCAGGTCTGAGCTCATCTGTTGCTAGGACTTCCTTGCTTGCGTATATGATTGCCACCCCGGTTGCTGTTGGGAATCCCACGGCTGAATGCGGGCCAGAACAGATCATGCTGAAGTCGCCTTGGGATTCTCTTCCCAGCAGGATATCATGTCTTGAATGTGCTGGCAGCACCATGAATGTGACTTCTTCTGTTCTTGAGTTTCTTCCGTCCGAGAGCAACACTGGGAATGATATTTGTCCTAGAGGAAAAACGGCTTCATTGCAGAAACCAGTGAGCGGGTAATCAACTGGTTCTAAGCGCGCCTTATCCTCTTGATCGAACTGATTAAAACACTGTTCATATATGATATCCTCAGTGCTCCCCGGATCGATGAAAATGTAATCTGTTTGGTAGTGCCCTATTACGCCCGAGATGACTATGGGCCTTCTTTCTCGTGGGCCTCCTCTTACAACCGGGAAAACGACTTGTTTCTCGCGCCATGAGTCGTCTTGCGCGCGCTTGTTGTAGTTTTTTCTTGGCCTTCGTGGACCCCCTTGAACCATGTGGGTTTCTAACTTCCGGAGTTTTTTGTTATCCGGCCCTTCTTCTCTTCTTTGAATCTGGCGATAATCGTGCCTTCCACCTTTTACCAGGTGAGTTAACTTTTCGTCTCTTAAGGCCCTTTCGATTTCTTGTTTGAGGCTGAAACAATCGTCGGTTAAGTGGCATGTGTCCTTGTGAAATTCGCAGAAAAGATTCGGGTCTTGGCCCCTTTTGTTGCGCATTTGTAGCGGTGGCTTGAACTGGTGGTTTTCGGTTGCCAAGACTTCTGAAGGAGTTTTTGTGAGGGGTGTCCACTGTTTCTCCCTGTTTTCTCGTTTCACCTATTTCCGGTGAGCTATTTGATTGATCGTGTGGCGCGCGTTCTCTCTTACCGGGCTTCTTTCTCTGTGACCGGGTGCTTTCCACGGTTGGCTTTTTCCTTTCTTGCTATGCCGGTCGTTATGGTTGTAGCTGCGCTGACGGTGATCATCACCGGTCAACTGTCTGTCCGACTGTGCGATGGTTTTGGACTCTTCAATGAAGGTCTCCCAATCTTTGGGTCCTCCGTCTCTTCCTTTTACGCGCTTGATTAGATCATCGCACTTGACAGCCCTCATGAAGTGTGCGCGCATCATATTCTCGCCTACATCGCCGATCTCCAAACATTCTTTGTTGTATCTTGTAATGAAATCTTCTACGCTTTCGTGGTCTCTTCGCCATATGTTCAAACAATCGGCTGGATCCCTGGTGTGTCGTCGTTGTTGCGAGAAGTGTGCCAAGAACTTCTCTCGGAAATTGACCCATGATTTGATTTTTCCTACTGGCAGGCTGTCAAACCAGACGCGCGCTGCGCCTATGAAGGTTTGAGCGAAGAGATGGCACCAGGTTGGTAAGTTCCATCCACCTGTAGCTCCAGCATCATTGAAAACCTGAAGGTGATCATCTGGGTCTGCCAACCCGTTCTATTTGCCCACGTTGTGTGGCAATTTCGTTTTGTCGATGGCAGCCGTGGCGATCTCCCTAATGAACTTTGAATTCTCAGCCATGTCGTCTGGACGATAGCTCAAGGTGTAATCATGCTCTGCTTTTGGGTCATAACCTGCGCGCTTGCGAGGTTTGTATGCTTCATGCTCTGGTGGCAGCCTGTTGAACACTGTGTTCGTCTCGTCGTCATCTTCAAATTCGTCGTTTATGTTGCGCGGACCAAAACGACTTTGTATTGGCTTCTTTGGTTGGTGGGAATACTGCACGTAATTGCTTTCTGTTTCACCGTAAGTATCGCGCGTGTCGTGCGCGCTTGGCCTTCTAATATGTGGTGGAGGTACTGACTCAGGGCGTAGATTGAATGCATTGGTCTGTTGAGGCATGGGAGAGCTCAAAGGCCTTGACAGTGGAGTGACAAATGCGGACTGGTTTGCTTGTGCCTGAAGTAGAGCTTGCTGCGCGCTGAGTTGTGTGTAAACAAGGTTTATAGACGCCACTTGTTCGGCGTACCAGGAAGCCAGAGTTTTTCCTTCAGGTAGCCCTAGCAGTGCAGAGAAGTTTAGTTGTGCAGGAAGCCCTAGCAGTGCAGGAAGCCAGAGTCTTTCGAATATATCGTCTTGCGCCTATCAGTGTCAAGACTTGTATCGTTCATGCTTACTATTTAAATTCCTATCAGAATTTATGTTTGTAAAAACGTTATTTCTTACTAAAACCGAAGTTTTAGTTTTAGGATCTTCTCTTTAACTTTTGTCAATTATCCATACCAGGATATTGACAGTCCATAATTTATTCTTTTACAGTCTTAGTTTTATGCGGGGATTCTCAACCGATTCCCTCGTTTTATCTAATTAACCCGTAGGCTTTTATCGCTTTGCCTTATGGGCTATTTTGATTAGACTTTCACCTCTTTAGGGCGAAGTCCTTATAACTTCTTTCTAATCATGACCCGTGGGTCGTTTCAGTCCCGTAGATCTTTCATTTGTTTATAACCCTAAAGGTTATGTTGATCCCGTAGATCCCTCCTTACTCATGTCATTCTTAAAATACATGTTTGGTGTCAAGGCACCCTGTTTTTGTTCGAAGAATCGTTTGGTTTCAAGCTTAGGTCCCGTTAACCTTAATTTTAGTTTCATGGCTATAATTGTTTTCTTTCGGACAATTTTCCGATTTTATGACTTCTCACGTCATTTATGCGTCAGTTCTTCCTATGCTTACTGTTATTTGATTTGCATATATTCTTATTTGGTTATATCTCATTACCGGGCTCATTATTCTCCTGCCTTTAACGCTACCTTTATCTGGCTAGCGCTCATTTGTGCCATTCGGCGTTATATTGTATTCAACCTGTTTGACCTATTAATGTGAAATCCATCACTTATAAACAATCAACTTTATTCTTTATTCAACCCATTCGACTTCGAATAGTTGAACATATTTACTCACAATTTCTATATACGAGATTTTATAGTCATAACTCGTAATCCAAGTCCTTTGATTTTTTTTTAACCCGCGTCCACGTCTCTTGGTTTACGCATGTGTTTAATTCTTACCCATCAACCGGGTGTTTTACCGAAGTCGTTATTATTGCAACCCTCCCGGTATGCATTAAGACCTCGCTTCATTTTTATATTCCGACTTTGTCCTTAAGTTTGACGTTTTACAAAAACGACCCATTAAGGGACATATTTGCATTTTCCGGGTTCGAGTGTAAGTACACCCCCTCCCAATACTTGTCTAAATCATTTTTCATGCTTGCGTTTTCTGGGTTCGAGTGTAAGTACACTCCCTCCCAATACTTGTCTAAATCATTTTACATGCTTGTGTTTTCTGGGTTCGAGTGTAACTACACTCCCTCCCAATACTTGTCTAAATCATTTTACATGCTTGCGTTTTCTGGGTTCGAGTGTAAGTACACTCCCTCCCAATACTTGTCTAAATCATTTTACATGCTTGCGTTTTCTGGGTTCGAGTGTAAGTACACTCCCTGTAACATCCCGAAAATATAAGACATTATATCGGAATTATAAAGCATAAATAAATGGGAGTTCACTAACTAAGAATTTTAACCTAGTTAGTTAACTAGTCTAGAAATAGCTTATAACTTGATTTAAAAGCTACCAAACTATATGTCGAACAAAGTTGAGGGACCATAGTTGTTTAATTTGAAACTAAATTAAGTGGAACTAATAAAAAATAAACCAAACACCCCAAATTGAGGTGTTGGTCGACCAGAACATCTCAGGGGCGACACCCACTTCTCCAAAAACCCTAAAATCTCATAATCTTACAAATTGAAGGGTTAATCCAAGTAGAAATCGAGAATTGAGCCTAGAATCGTAATCCTCATTGCAAGAGGATTCTAAGGTATGTGAAATTTGATGTAATCCATCAACTTGAAATTCTCATGATGTTGAAAATCTGAAATTAGATGCTTGCATGTGTGTTATTTGGTTAGATTAAAGTTGATTAGGTGTTTAGAAGTAAAACCTAGCTAACTATTTGAGAAATCATGACCAAATTCAGAAAGTTCCATGAACACCTTGAAGGTGGGTTGTGGGTTTTTACATGATGATGATGAACACTAGGGTTAAGAAGGATTATTCTAGTGTAATTTGATCTTAGAGAAAGTAATTTCAGAAAAATATGATGTTAATTGCTATATGAGGGCCTTATTGATGATTAAGCTAGCTAATTAGCAAGTTATAAACTTGAATGTGAAGATATAAAATTCTGCCCTTAAAGTGTTTGATAAAATGCCTCAAAGAAGGCTTGAAATTTAATTGTTAAGTTAAAAACGCATAATAGTGATGTAAAGTAAAATGTGCGTTATGTATATGAAACAAAGAGTTCTAAACATAAAGTGATTGAACTCTATAGGAAAGGAAGCCGGGTCATCTAGCGGACAAACCGGTGGGGATGCACGTATGAAAGGCTTGCTTTAAAGGTATGTAACTTGTTCCGTTACATTTATTTTGTCGGATGAATTAAATATGTAATTGAAATTTTTGCATAAGAGTTGTTTAAAATAAGCCTTGAAGTCGTTATATTGATTGATTATTTAAGTTCGGATGGTACGCGTTGGTAGTCGTCATATAGGAGGATTTCCTTAGACGAGCCAAACGGGTCAATTAATCAAGTGAAACATGATATATATATATATATATATATACTCCGGAATGTGGTGGATAGCGTTATGTTATAGGTTAATATTTATCACATTATTAGAAATACCAGGATTTGAATGTTATGGGTTGTTAGAGAAGCAAATTACAAGATTTGTTTGGATGAGCTGAACCAAACAAAAACTAAACATTGATTTCCAGGTCTTACCGTAAATTACGGTAATACCGTAATTTACGGTAAAGGTTATACTTGTTACGGTGTAAACCTTCTGATTTACGGTGGACAGACATCTTCAAGACTCACCGTAAATTACGGTGATACCGTAATTTACGGTGGATCCAGAATAGTTGTTTGACATTATAGTTCAAATGTGATGTACAACTTAGTGTTTATAATATACGATAACGATCAAAACTAACATTTTAATGGTTTTGATCATAGGTAAATTTGGTAGATCTTACAGATGACGATCAAGCAATCAGATGAAGAACCGAACACTCCGTTTTGAAGCTTCCGCAATGTTTAGATCTATGTAGTTTTTTTTTGTGTATGGGTTGTAAACACATGTTAAACAATTTTTGAAACATTTTAACTTAGACATTAGTTGACTAAGGTCTTAGCTATTTATGATCTTTGTTAATGAAAGCCGTGTACTTAAACTATATTTTGTATAAATTTAAGGGTAAAAATCTAGGGTGTTACACTCCCTCCCAATACTTGTCTAAATCACTTTACATGCTTGCGTTTTCTGGGTTCGAGTGTAAGTACACTCCCTCCCAATACTTGTCTAAATCACTTTACATGCTTGCGTTTTCTGGGTTCGAGTGTAAGTACACTCCCTCCCAATACTTGTCTAAATCATTTTACATGCTTCTTTGTCCCTTCACTCGGGCTCATTATCCTAATGTAATACGCTTCCGTCACTCGGTTGTGCGTTTACATTATTATCAAATATTTTGCTTATCTGATTCATTTGGGTACTTTTTAATTAGTCCCATTCACCTCGCCCTTACTACATCGGATGTAAACGTGTCCGCCATAAGAAGTTCATGGTATCATATGCCACTACTTACTTGGCCAGAGTAAGCGATTAACACATGACACACATGGCCTTTTTATAGTTTTCACATCACGCCCTATGTAAGTAACGCCTCTATTTGTTTCTCTTGGAAACAATATCCCGAATACATTTTCTATTCGGGTTTTTCCAAGTTTTTAATCTACATATGCAACTTTCAATTTCTACTTATTTGTTGCATATTACTATTTGTGCGATTATTTAAAATGTGCACCTAGTAATGTTTGCCCCAACGGGCGTTCCTTGCCATTAACCTTGTTCGCGGTCGTTACGCGATTTAGTCCTCGGTGAGCATGCTCCTCTCGTCATACTTCGGACCGTTCCATCATCATATCCACAATTCGTTTGACTCTCGTCGTCTTCAAACGCGAGTGTCCTTCAATTAAAACATTCACAAAGTTAGTAACGTCAACTTCAATAATCGCCCGTATTATAATACAAGGCTTTTTTCTACTATACGCGTCAACGCGCGTATTTTCATTAACTATATCAATCATTTTAATTGGGGTAATGTGTATCACACTATAGCCCTATGTGTTGTTTACAACACTTTAGCATGCTAAACTATTAACATACTTGTACTTACCAGATTTGCGATCAAGCTTCGAACCGAACACTAATCTTTATCAAGAGCATAAGGTTTAAGTCCAAGCATAGTTTTCCCACCATACTTGAATCTCTTAAACCAAGGCTCTGATACCAACTTGTAACACCCGTTCTGTATAATTGAGGTTTTACGTATCATTTACGAAAAACAATCATGTAATTAAGATTACATATGCATTGGAAAATTTCGGGTTTATTAAAAAAATTTTACAATTTAAAAGTATACAACATATCATGTGTACGTTCGTCATTTAACATAATAACGATACATAGTGCGGAAGCTTTTTTTCGTGATCGTGTTCGGTTCTTGCTCGTCGCTTGATCTTCATCCGTGCACTCATGGCATTCACCTATGATCAAAACCAACTTAAAAGTTAGTTTTGATAGTCAAATATTAAGTTCAAACAAGTACAGGGGTTAAAAATGACAAAAAAAATAACAATTTTCGGAGTTTGGGGGCTAGGTGTGACGCCAAGGGCCTAGGCGTCACGCCTAGCCCCTGTTTTCACAGCCTTTTGCTTCAGCTGATGCTGTACATACTCAGCACGATCTGATTTCACGGAAACGGCCATAACTTCTTCGTTATTGATCAGTGTTACCCGATTCTTTTTCCTACGCGTCCGTAATTTAATCCTCCATCTTATGGAGTTAAAATCGTACATCCAACATAAGAAATTTTGAGACCTCTAGCCTTCGACTCGTTACCTTTTTACCGAATTTTAACCCATTTATGCATTTTATCAAACAAACGTATTTATTTGATTCCTATATCTCATACACTTCTTCAAATTAATGTTACCTACTATATTAGGTTCTAATAATAGGTTTATTACACCATTTAAACCCGTTTTCGCTCGTATGCTTATTTTGACCCGTTAAGGGTAGTTATGCGTTTTAGCCTAGAACTTGTGCCTTTCTTGTGTCGCTACAAAAGTTCCATATCTAATTAACTACCAATATTCCACCACAACTATTTTGTGGTGGATTTAACATAATGAACCTCTTTTTCCAATTTTTACCCATCGGTTGATCATTTTACGCAAATGACCACTTTTGAGCATTTGACCCGCGAATGTGCATTCCTATGACCTTTATTCATGTCTAATGATTCCATAATCTATATGCAAGTTCCTAAACGACCCATATGAGTCGTTTGCCCAATATACCCTTCAAGGGTGTTTTCGTCAACTTTAGTCCCTCACTTCACGGCGAAGGACTTTCACTAAATATTTTGACCAAAATTGTATGTTTAACCAAAAAGCTTAGTTATACGTACCTGGCTCGGGTCAAAGTATTGACCCGTTTACTTAACTTTTGCTTTAAACCCTTATAGTTAAAGCAACGCAAGCTTATGTTATTTCCTGTGATTACAAAACTCAACAAACAATTATCAAATGTTATTGTCAAATGGCGTTACCCACACCAATTGACCTATTTAGTTAAACTGACCATTTGTCCGTATGAGATGGTATTTAAGTACCATTTCATCCCCTTTAAACCTATCCTGGTTTTCCTTGTACTCGTTTTACTTAAAACCGTTTTTGTTTGTTCGTCACTACATGACTAATTTACCATTTTACCCCTTGTCTATAACTTATGATTTCTTACCATTTTCCTTCGTTCCGACTCTCATTGATTCGTGTCGGAACATCCTATGCCAACCACTTAGTAGCATTCATATATTATACTTGCAATCATGTCATTTGTAAATAATAAAAAGGGGCGTAAGCTTTACTTACCTCGCATCCGAACTACGCTTTTCCTTTCCTTCTTGATTCGTTTGACCCGCTCCCTCATCAAGCTTCCACCTAGCTTGTTACGCGTCAAACTATCATCATCGTTTTCAAGGTGGTTAGTTTAATCATAATTTAATACGATTATTCCACCTTACGCATTTCATATCAAAAATTACCATTTATCGTATTATAGGTCAGTTTGACTTTTTAAAAGTCAAATGCCCATTAGTATACTAATTGCATATTCGAGTTCATCAACTAGTTTTAGCATTCTTTAATTACCCGGTAGGCGTTATCTTTAGGCCACCGTTTTAATCAAGTTTTAACCACGTTTATCACATTTAGAACTCTTTTTAATCACATTTTGCATAATAGCCAAAACATCACCATTAGATGTTTTAACTACAAAAATTCTAATTTCAAGCCTTCTTTGAGGCATTTCAACAAACACTTTGTGGGCAGAAATTTACATGTTTATTTATCAAGTTTCTAGCTTATCTCTTAGCCCTAATTTCACATAAATCAACCTTCTTACAAAGTTGTTAACTTCTATAATTCTGAAGTCACTTCACAATTGTCAAATTACACTAGAATATCACCCAATTTCCTAGTGTTTACTAAAATCTACATAACCTTCTAATCACCTACAATGGTGATCATGGATTTTACTAAAATTTCACATGATTTCAACTCGTATTTGTCTAGGGTTTGTCCCTAGACACTATAGTTGTTCCTAAATCATCATAAGACACACATGCAACCATAGTTTCAGATTATTCCAATTTCATGAGAATTTCAAGTTGAGAGTTTTCATGAAATTTTGCATACCTTGTAATCCTCTCGTGATGAGGATCAATAATCTGTGCTTGGATTTCGATTTGGGCTTGATTTCCCCTTTCAATTTGGTGAATTATTGAAGTTTAGGGTTTGAGCATAGAACTCCCTGGCTCTCCTGCGATTTACGACCAGAACACACACTTAAAGTGTGTGTTTTGGTGTTAAATGTTTTATTTAATTCAAACTTGTTTCAAGTTTGTCACCTTTGGTCCCTACACTTTACTGTAGGTCCGGCTAGGGGAGGATCTAGTCGCCTAATCCTTGTATACGAACCACTCCGGTTGTGCGGAATCCAACCGAAATAGCAAACCGAGATAGAACACGCAATAACACGACACGCAAAGTTCAACGATTAACACCACTTGTATTAAACGTATGAAAGGTTCAGTTACAGCTCAATGTTTACAAATCAATCCTGTAAACTCTCTCTCAGTGTGTGTGTGTGTTTCTGCTCTCTAATGTCCAACCTTGTCTGACTATCGAAATGAACACAACACACGGGTATTTATACCCGAACACAACAGGTCTGGTCGAAGGATCATGCAGACTGGTCGAACGATCATCTGTCGACCAGAAACAGTTCGAAAGATCCAGATGTATCACGAAAGATGTGATCTTTCGTGGTCCATCCATCGAAGGTCCATCTTTCGAACTCATCATCATCGAAGGATATGAGTGATCCTTCGATGATCATCCTTCGACTCAAACACATTACAAACAATAATGTTGACTGTTTGGCCAAGTCAAACCGGAGGATGGTTGACTTGGTCAAACTTACAGACTAACAAAGACATCGTTTTACATCGTGACCGAATACAGACAAAGTGCAGACATAAGTGCACCAACAAACTCCCCCTTGGCTGTAGCTTTGTCTGGCTTTATCAACAAACAGCTGTTGCTTTGTCTCGATCTTCATTCTTGTAAGTTCTCGTGTCTTCAAGTCTTTGACTTCTATTCAAGTCTTCAATGTCGGAGGATCTTCAAAGTCTTCACGTCTTGAAAGCAGAAAGTGTATCAACAAACTCCCCTGGTTCAGGTAGGAAGTGTGTTGACAAACTCCCCCTTAACATAAGCTCCCCCTTGAGTTATGCTCGTGAAAGTCTTGTTCTTTATGAAGTGAGATCCTTGTGGTGTTGAAGATGGTCAGCGGCAACTCGATCATCTTCATCATTTGAGTGCCTTCACGTCGTGTCCGCATTCCGAAGCTTGTCATCAACCATGTTCTCCTAGCCTTTAGAATCTGCACATGCAAGAAATCTAAACGCGTAATGAGAACAACCGCCTGGAATATCAAAGCAAACGACACACATGTGACCATTGTTTAAACAAACACCGCCCGACAGTTTGAAAGTTTAACAAATTTTATCAATTTCAATTTTAACTTTCAATGCTTGCAAATTTCGACCGTTTATGAAGATTTAGTCGTTTTCGGTTTTCGTTCAGATTTCAGGTAACGAAGACTCGAGCTCCAACATCGTACGATCGAAAATAAGATAGAAATAAAATATTTTTGGCTTTTTGAAAGTTTATATTAAAACACACTTAAAATCTTTTTGGTATTTTTGAATATTTCAAATGTAAAGACTGAAAGCAGTAAATAAATATATACAGACATTCTTTTTGCGAGTTTCGAGGGTAAGAGAATCATATCAGTGTACGGTCATGCCAAAACGCTCTTGTTGTTCAGTTAATTCATATTAAGATAAGCATCCTATAACGATTATCGGTATTGTTGTCCACATAAGCTCAACTTATCAGATGTAATCATGGCGAGGGGATACGTTAAGGTATGATTTATACTTACCGACCGGTGTTCATCCACATCACGACACATTCCCGTATCAAGGTATGCACGAGGGTTCATCTTACCGGTGAGTATACCGATTATCATCTGTTTGACCGTATATGATGTGAGATTCTCACTTATTTTGATTGAAAACAAGCCCTATGTGATATAATCACTTATTGATGAGGAACTTGGTTTTCATATGCATGAGGGCACAGGAGCAAGTCCGTGAACAGGTCAGTACTTTCGTACAGCAGAGAGACGAACTTGACTCCCGGAAAGAATTTGTGATATTTTATCACTTATTTTGATTGGGACATGTGATTGTTGATCACTTATTGAGGTCGTATGCAATATGTACACGTATGTATAGTATCATGGAAGATCTAGACTTGCGTCCCCGTTATTTTTCGGTAAAAGATACAACCACGATACCCAGATGATAAGCAGCATAAAGACCGAATATCTCAGAACCTCGGCAATCTCTCAAACGAAATTTCGGTACCAAGACCATATGCCAATGAATGGTTCCCACCCAGTCTTCAGTCGATTTAAGTTTATATCACCCTGCACACTTTAACATGATTGTGAGCCTACCGATACATCTTATATAGAGCTGCTTATCGTTTTTCATTTAAGGTTTAAAGAGGTTTAGACAGACCACTGATGTACTATCATTTTCTCTTTTGCTCGCCAGGAAACTCATTTTTGCTTTTCTATTGTTTTTGTGTTTTTGAAATTTTTCAATGTTTTTGGATTTTCAAATTTTTGGATTTACTCCCCCTAAAATCAATAAACTAAGACAAATTTAAAACACAAAGGTATTTACAAAAATGATTTTCCGATGTTGGTTAACTCATGTTTTACCTCAATGCCGTTTACCAAAATTAAGTTTTAATAAGAAAAGATTTCTCAAATTTTGGAAAAATGAGTTGGCAGGTCGGTAAGCGGTGCGGACCATGACAACATTGACGAGTTTCATAGTGAAACAATCACGTGTGAGGTGATATTCGAGATCAACGTGTCTGGTCAAAGAGTGCTGTATGAGATAATAATTCACAAAGCAGCTTAAATATCGACAAGTATAGGAGAGATTAGAAATTCAAAACCGTATCCTGCAACTGCTTCGTGCATTGCAAGGAATCTGAGCGCTCTCCCAAACTGGATATCCACCCGTTGTGGACTTCAAAGTCGATTTAGTAGCTACTTCAATCCCTTCACAGCAACAAGATCATAGACTTCTGGGTCCGGCTGGTCTTCCACATTGTACCAGCGAAGGTCTTTGTCTTTCTCTTGAGAAGTAGTGTGCAGTTGTTCAATCCACGCCAAGGCATCCGCACACCCGGTTGGTTTGATCAACAAACACATTCTCTTCAATCGCACCGTGGAGAAAAGTACCTTACACGTTCATCTTATGGACTTTGAACTTCTTGTGGAAGAAAAATCCATGTGTCTTCGAAAAGCTTCAGACGTGCTACAGGCGCGTACTTTTCATTGGAATCTTTCCTGAGGACCCGATCAAAAACCATAACAACCAAAATTTTGGCACATTTTTCAACTGGTCGAATTTTTCAACTTCATTCCTTTTTCCTTCATCAGACATTTTTGTCTTCTTTTCTCCTCTCTCCATCAAAGGGCAACAACATCCTCCTAAATATAACAATATTTCGGAGCCGCATGTCGCCGATCTTGTGCATGGACGCTCCACTATCAACAATCCTAAGACTATCAAAAGTTCCTCCTGGAACATCCTACACACTCACTCAGAGATTAGTTGGAGAGGGGGACCCAAGCCTTCACAGACTTGGGTCGTCCGTCATCATCGAGGATTGTAACATCCATTTCCCGATGATTCGGAATTGATGTGGCTCCCCCTGAAACAATTTCCAATTTTGGTTTCCAAATCTGTTTTTGGTTTTCAAGTTTAACATTTGATTCAACAGATTTTGTTTGGACAACGTTCGGTTTTAAAACCTTTTCAACATTTTTCCGTTGTTTCTTTCTCTGTTTCACTTCTTGTTGTTTAACAAGACGAGGGTCCTGTTTTGGTGAAACAAATCTTTTATGGTAACTGTTACCATGGGGGGCATCGACTTTTGCTTTCAACTTATGAAGATACGGACAGTTTCGAACTATGTGTCCAATAGTACCACATTCAAAACATGATCTTCGTTCAACAAACCCCGAAGTATCATGTGGTCGTCTTGCCGATGATGAACTTTGTGAACCCGAGGTACTAGGTTTTGAACAACTTGATTCATTCCTTTTCATCACAGTTGCTTTTTGGACAAAATCTAAATTAGATTGATTTTCAAACTTTGCAATTTTGTCCGTTCCCTTAGATTTCACAAAGTTCACATTCTTCTTCTTCTTCTGATTCGGCTTCTTTTGATTTTGAGTCGGTGCCTTACCATTTGTTTTGGTGTGGTTTTGCTGTTTTGGCACTGTTGGTAATTTCTTGTTCCCAAACTGTTTTCTAACTTCAGCCTTTGGGATAGGAGGACACTGTGTGACTGTAACATGTGGTCCTGTCTTTCCCAAAAACTTACTTGTAGAATTTTCAAAGACTTTACTGATTAAAGATTGATTAACATTTTTAATAGGAAAATCTTTGTCTGAATAGATTTTATCATCACCAACAAGAGTGTACAGCAAATCCACACTCTCCGACTCTTTTGCAGATGTGGACTCGGTTGGAACAGTCTTAGCAGGTTTTGTGGGAGGATCACATAGGATATGATTCTCAAGAGGTATGTCCTCTTCTTTGACTACTGCATCAGACTTTTCCGAATCAGTATCATCAGACTCATCATCAGAAGAATCAACATCCTCAACCACAACTGGAGGATCCTGATTCTGTTCAGCAGTTACAAATGTATCTGCTGACACATCTGAATCTGACGATACTTCTTTCTTGTATCCGAGCCCTGCTGCAAATTCCTCAACGTCCAACGGAACCGATGGCTCAAAGTGAGTCCTATACTCCTCATCAGGCATGGCATCATAATTGTTTCTCACGGGTGGTGGACATTTCTTATAACCTATGCATGTGACATCCTTTTTCTCTTTTTGAACATCAATGATGTGATCCAACACATAGCTAGAACTCAAATAACTGTCTAACTTAAGTCGGATCGCCTCACTTTCTGTTTTAACACAAGCCATTTCTTTTTGCATCACCTCAAGACGAGATATATACAAATTAATGTCAGTTTGTTTTCTGGAAACCATTTTTGTCAGTTCTGTTTTATCTTTCTTTAATGTTTCAATCATTGATTTATAATTCTTTTCATGGTTTTCATAAAACATATTGGCTTCAGTGCACTTTGAAATATCAACTGTCAATTTCTGATTATGAATAAATGTCACATCATATTTCTCTTGCAAAGCCTCGTGTTCGCTTTGCAATTCACACCACCTATCATTCACAGAAACATGTTTGTTTTGCAATTCAAACAAACTAGCTTGTAAAGCATCGTGTTTGCCTTGCAACTCAGACATGTTTGCTTCCAACTCAGCACATCTAACATGCAAACTATCACAGTTATTACAGCTAACAGAAGTGGGTTCGTCGACACATACCTGACTTGATGAACTGTCGACATTCGCCATAAAGGCTGAATGGAGAGAAGACGAAGAATAAGCAGCTTGATCCACCAAGATAGATCTTCTTTGAATTCCTGCTGCAGCTTCTTCCAACAGCTCATCAATATTTGCATCGATTGACGCATTTGATGTCTCATCCACATGATCATCACCTGAGCTCGAGGATTCTTCATCCGAACTTCTGCTGTAACCAGAAGAGTCTTCATCCTCAGAGGAGTCACCACCATTGGCGGAAGATTCTCCACCATTGGTGTGATTAAGATCCTTGACAATCTCAGCAAAACACGCCGTTCCATCCGGAGCATCATTTCCCAACTGTAGTGACCAGTCACAACCTTCATCTACTTGAACTACAAGTGCCTGGTTGGCATTTGATGGTCCTGCTTGGCTTTGGTTGTTGACAGGTACCAGCGTACGAACATTGTTCCTATTCTGGTTCTGCTGGTTGCCTTGACCTCTGAAGGGATTCTGGTTTCCATGCTGAGATGGTCTTGTACATTCACGCTTGAAATGACCACGTTCCCCACAGTTGAAGCATTTAACAGCTTGCTTATCAAACCCATACTTGGTGTCTTTCTTGCTTTCCAAGCTGGTTCGGCCCGTTCTTTCCATGAAATCCTTTGCTCGCCTAACAGCACTTGCAAAGGCCCACTTGATATCCATCATTTCCATTTCCTCTTTGTCGATCTGCTGATAGTCTTCTTGTGTCAGATTAATATTACCGATCTGACCTTCCACTAATCCACAGTATGCGCTCACCACAGTGTTTAGCAGCTCCATATGTTCCTTTGCTACTTCCACATTGACTTTAGAAAAGCTTGAGGTGTCGAGCCGTACTGTATTTGGCTTTGATTGTTGACCAGCAGATGATGTGCTTCCATAACAGGCTTGCTGTTGTGGAGGAAGTGGGTTCCCATACATGTCTGTTGGAACTGTAGATTGAGGAGGAAGTGGATTCCCATACATATCTGTTGTTCCGGGAGATCGAACTGGTAATGGATTCCCGAACATATCAGTTGGTCTGAGCGGTCGTTGGCTTTGCTGTTGCTGTTGAGGAACTGGTTCTAGCAGATTTCCATACATGTCTGTCTTTGGAGGAACCGGCACTTGGATAGTATTGCCATACATATCAGTGCTAGTCACAAATGCTGTTTGAATTGGAGCATGCGAAGAAGGTTTTGTAGAAGTGCTAGGGGTTCCATAATACATATCAGGATTTTGTGGCACTGCAACTCTTTTTGCCTTGAGAATTTCTTCCTGATTCTTGTTTTCTAGAATTTGTACAAAGTCGTTGAAGCTTGTTGTAGCTAAAGTACCATTGTACTTCATGATTTCCAAGAAGGTATTCCATTAGGGTGGCAACGCATCTGCAAACTTTTTCACAATCTCTGCTGCAGTTGTAACAACCTCAAAATTTGCCAATTCAGTCAACAAATGATTAAATCGACTTGTCAAATCATGTAACGACTCATTCTCCATACAAGTGAAGCCATCAAACTCTTTCTTTAGCAATTCTTTTCTCAATTGGCGTGTCGCTTCATTTCCTACGCCCCTTGTCTTTAACGCGTCCCACAATCTCTTCGTTGTCTTGTAACTAACGAATTGATGATAAATGTCTTTACTTAAAGCCTGAGTGAGAATGGCATATGCCTTCTTTTCCAAATCATACACCTTCTTCTGATCTTCTGTAAGATCTGCAAACGTGGCAGCAGATGATGCTGCAACTTCAATTGTTTGATCAAAATCTGTAATGAACCGCAACCACAATTCTGTATTTTGACCTTTAACGTATGTATGAAATCTATCAATCCATCCTGGATATTCATATAAGTGCATCAACTTGGGAGGCCGATTCAAACTTCCCGTTTCACTCTCGCTTAAGAGAATGCTTTGAACACTTGGAATTTGATTGGATACAAATGCCCATTGACCGGTAGAAATTGCATTAGCCTGTGAAGATACCGGTGCGGAAGATGACGGAGTACCAAAATACATATCTGTATTTACCAAAGTATTCCACCTTGGATTCATATTTGATCAGCCGAAGGATACCTGTTCGAAAGACACTTGAAAAACACAAACTGTTAATCACAAACAGACTGATGATCGAAAGATCCACACCTGTTCGAAGGATCAACAGGGTTCGAAAGATCTCTGTTGAATTTCGAACAATGTTTTTCGAAAGATTCTCCAACCGAAGGATCCTTATCCTTCGAAAAAGTACTGTAGACCGAAAGATGAAATCGAAAGATGACTTCGAAAGACTCCCCAATCGAAGGATCCTTGTCTTTCGAAAATAAACAGTAGTCCGAAAGATGAATGTTTCGAAATGATTCCTTGGTTCGAAGGATGATGATCTATCGAACCTCCACTGATCGAAAGATGGTCCTTCGAGTTCGAAGGATATCTTTCGAATGGTTCTGACACAGTTGACAATCGGTGACAAGTTGGTGAAAAAGGTGATGGGTTGGTAGAAACTTTCTGCGGAAGATATGGTCAGACCATGCAGGTTGCACGAAACAGGTAAGGTTCTAATATTTTAATCAGCTCACAACTTCCAACACACAAACACTTGGTAATTCAAAATTTTAAGATCAATGTGTATTTTTATCAAGAACACAGCCCAGAAATATGAGATTTCTGATGAACCGAAGGTTTTCCGAAACCCGATTTTGGCCGCAACTTCACTAAAAACCCATTTTTAACATGTGATAATGCGAATAAGTACTGTCCTGGGGGAGAATAAACAGTGTGTGTTAAGTGTGAGAATATAGAGAGCAAGCTGATCAACCTGGATGGTGAAGGGTCCTATTTATAGCCGGAGGGTGAAGAAGGGAGGGAGCAGCGGTGCCAGCTGTAAATGCGCGCCAGCTGTCCGACCAAGGGGAATATCCCCTTGGTCTCCTCTGTTGTGGTCAGTGTAGTGGTACACGTGGCGCGCCTGCATTTGCCTATTTTGGAGACGTCGTACTGGCGTTGTCGGATTGCTCCTGGATTCGTTGCAGGCCTACCTGGCGCCTGATGACTGGTGACACGTGTTGTCCTTTATGTCGGATGGAGCATCTTTGGTGCTACCTTCGTATTTTCCAGAAGCTTCTGGAAGCTTCTGGGTGGTATCGTTGATGTCAGGGCCACGTAGGATGGAAAAAGTGGTGTGGTCCTTGCCATGTGGGCAAGGAATTGGGATCATACCACTACAATATTATGCTTTACAAAAGCAGTGAGCTATTTCGTGAAGCTTGTGGAATCTTAAGGTGACATCATTCACAACCTAATTGATGACTTACTGTTACATATCTTGAATGATATATAGTTTAGCCTTGAAGTCCATGGACTTGTAATGTATATATTTACTTTAGAAGTTATGTTATGTTAGTTACAACTAAGTTTTCAGCTATGGTTAATTGGTAGCTAGCTAGTGGTTTATAATTGTTTTCTTTTTTTTTTTCTATAAAACTTGGTACTTGTGTTTTTTTTTTAACTCAACCAGTACTTAAACCATCTTCTCCCTCATTTAGGTTCCAAGCCATCTACATCTAATGCATGCAACTACAAACTTAAAACATGAGAAAATAACACATTACCTTTATTCTATCAAAAAACACGATAATAATTAATTATGAATTATATGTGTGCGATCGAGACTTTTTTACATATTGATTAATTTGTGGTACGAAAATAGCTTATGAAAAAAAATGGAAAGATGTGTATTTTTACCTCTATCCACGAACTCTCTTTCTTCCCTCATTTTGCATTACAACACCTCTCTATAACCGAAGCCTTTCTCTTTCTACAATACATTACTACATAGCCAACAGTAGTCGTGGCCACCATTTCTATCTCCCTCGCCCCCCTCTCTCCTTTTCCCTCCCTTGAACCATCCTTTTGGAACCACACGTGCCTCCCCTACACAACGACACTTTTTGTGCAATCGACCCATGTCCATGTCAGGTCACCCTCTTTCTCCAAGCCTTGACCATCGCTACCCAACCATAAAACATCATTCAATGCAACCTAACCCTAAACCACCTTATTTCTCATATCTTCGTTCACAACTAAACCATTAATCATGTGTTATGAAGTCAAAGGATTACAACTCTACATTTATTTTAACACATCAATCATCGTTGATTTTTGCGTTGCATGTAGAGCGTATAGTACGGAATTCTGGGATGACCCAGAACTTTTTTAAAAATTGGCCCAATGAAAACATGGTTTAGTGGTTAAGCGTGTGTTTTCTCATCCAAAAGGTTGTCGAGTCGAATCTTGTTACACTCATCTTTTATGTTTTTTTACGGGTAATAAGTTCATATATCCTTTTTATATTTAATTGATTTTTTTTTGTCAAATTGTATTTTATTTTTTTTTTCAATTCTCTCATAACCTAACTCCCAACCTAAATCCTCTTTCCTAGCATCACTCGTCTTTACCAAGTCCAAGTCCGCCACCTTAAAAAATTTTGGGGGTTAGTTCCAACAATCTTCTCAACTCCTAATCGGTTTACTCATAATGTTTGTTCATTAGAATTTTTTTCTCAATTTTGTCATGCTTCAAAGTTGGTATTCATCAGGTTCATTTATCTCCATTTTCCTTAATCTAGGCATTAGTATATGCCCATAAACATGCTTTCGAGGACATTGCATATAGTAGTGATTTTATTCTACTCTTAGCATACAAATATAAAATATACACATATTGAATCCAAGTCAAATAGATACCCACCCATAAATATGGATTTTTTAGGTTTGTTCGTCAAGTCTCTTGTGATTTTGAGGCTGATATGAAAAAACGTTGGACCTTCATGCATTGTATTAAGAGTTTGCATGCCACATGCTCGTTAAAATGTAATGTGATCATGCTTATACAAGAAAGTCAAAACAAAAATGAATAATTTCAACTATTGAGAAAATAAAACTATTTAGGTCATTCACTACAACAATAATTCATCAATGGTGATGTGCTCTTAATTATACATGACTTATATACGCATTTAATGGGTTTATGGTACTTACTCATTCATATTGTGTTCTTGAAGGAGTTGGGGAGCCGATTTAAAGATCTGGAGGTCTAGAAGCTTGAGGATTGAAGATCCTACTATTCGGTTTACATTTATTTGCGTATAACGATTCAGTTTGCTTTCGTTTTCAGTTTCTATCACATTCATGACTTCATCAAGATCTGGTTTTAGTTTATTTTACACTATTATGCTAGGCTAAACTTCTATAGCCATTTAGGATAAGATGATTCTTGTTTTGGTTTGATTTAAACATTGGTTTTTACGTATGCTTGTGTGATTTTAGTAAAGTTGGTTACTTTGATATGTATGATTACTTATTATTATTAGTTTTAGATCTGATTGTGTGAATAAGTTGATTTTTCTTGGAAGTTTTGCATGTTAGATTCAACATGTATTATCTTCTAGTTATAAAAGGGCACTTATAATCTAAGGCTTGAAACCCTAACATGTAATAGACAAATCGGTAACATTACTAGTAAAACTTATGAGCTACCTAAGGAAATGATCTGAATAAAAAGATTTGGAAACTGTTAGAATTTTCTATATGGTTGATCTTGATTAGTTCGTAAGTTGCAATGTTCGTTGACCAATTTTGAACCCAACCAAACCCTAAATAAAAAATAATGATAACTAAAACTTGTTTCACAATATTAAATATTGGTTTATGTCTATGGGTGAGGTTACTCTACAAAGTGTGTTTTTCCTACAAAGTGTAAGAAGTGTTTTGGATCGTTGGATGGGTGTTTTTAATGGTTGAGATCATCTTGGTGGCATTTTAGTAATATTATTGTTTTAAATAAGGATTGATTTAATTGATTGTGGGCAAAAAAGTCATTTATCATATTTTAAAAAAGGCAAGTAAGTGTCATTCCATAAAACCACTTTTTAATCTTGGAAACTTCCTCTCTCTCTCTCCTATACTAAAAAAACAAGATTCATGATTCATTTCTTCGTTCAAGTTGTTCATCGTGAAATCAGACCCTGGTGTGTTTTATATTATGTATTTCAGACATTGGTGTGTTTTATGTGTGAGAGGTGTGTTTAATTGTGAAAAAAAGATAAAACACAATGTGAAGAAATCAGAAACTAATAAAACACAACATTAAGAAATAATGAATGTGTTTAATATTACAAAATATGTGAGAGCGTGTGTTTAATTGTGAAAAATATATAACACAATATGAAGAAATCATAAACTAATAAAACACAACGTCAAGAAATGTTTAATTTGTTTTACGTTTCGAACTTCAGATGATAGATTTTATGTTTTATTATGAAAGCTAATATAACACAGTGTGAAGAACAAGAAACTGATAAAACACAACGTCAAGAAATAATTAATGTGTTTTACGTTTCGAACTTTGGATGAAACAATTGTGGATATGAAGGATATGCCTACTGATTTTGAATAGTTAATAGATATATAGTTTCCATAAAAATAGCATTTATTGTTTAATAGATATATCTTCCAAAAATAAAATTAATTATTGAATTACCTTTATGCCATTTACTACAAAAACCCTAGATGCCACATGTCACTCTTAGAACACTTCCTACACTTTTTAGACAAAGTAGACTTTGTAGCCAACTCTCACCCTATGTCTATAACAATGATTCTTTGAATTTGTAGGATTAACCCTAGGGGGCCCTAATCCATTTTAACACTTAATGCAATGTTTTAGTTGATCAATCTTCATAACTAATTAAAACCATTAGTCATTCTTGTTAAGATAAGTCAAGGTCTAAATGGATAATTTTCTAATCTGATTTCTCTAAATCCACAATTTGTGCTTGCTTGAAATTATTAGTTTCTTTAAAACAAATCACTTTTATATTGGTTAGATATTGACAAACTATTAAGTATTATGAGCTACTGTGTCCTCAAGATCGATACTTGATTCTTGCCAACATTATATTACCTATACGATATGTACACTTGCCTATATGTGTGTAGTTTGGTATTTGGTATTTTTTTTTCATTTTTATATATTTAAAACTTGTGTAATTGATGTATTTTATATATATCATTCACATGCATCAGATGGCACAATGACTTTGCCTTTAGTTTATCGGATTTGTACATGTTTGATATGTTGCAACAAGTGCCAACCAATATATCTTTGAAGGTCATAATGTGTTCCTTAGTTCTATATGTCCATATAGTAAGGATAGTCTTCAGACATTTAATCAGGTACGCTTTTCTTCAACATCAACTTCTTAAACATAGTTTTATCTCTGAGTAATTAGTAACACCCAGGCAACCTAAATGTGATACTTGCGGTTTAAAAGACCTTTTGTAGTTTCAGTGTTAGTACGTTATATTATCCCCAAAATTAAGTTATAACTAATATAATATGTGTTTATAAAATTGATTCAAACCCCAAAATACTCGATGAAATCACCTTCAATATCATCCGAATATAACTAAAATCACCTTCATACAACATGTGACACAACATGACCCAAATTGAAAAATATTATAATATAAAGACACATTTGAATACCAAATATTAGTGACACAATTGAAAAAAAAAACTAGCCTATATTGCATAAGTATATATACTTACATGAATAGTTACGCCACAACATGGTTCAAATGAGAATCTCATACCGTATTATGAATCGTAAGAACTTTATTAAGTGTTAATTAACATGTGATTAGGTCAATCATATATATCCGTGTAGGTTTGTAGACCATGAAAGTTACTTTAGACACTATAAAAGAATTTGTTGTATGTTGTAGTATCCCTAATGTAACATGTGTTTGTGTGAAGTAATTTTATGGATGTGTAAAGCATGTTTTACATTCTCATGTGTTAGAATAAACTATCAAATGTTAATATGTTAATATATTAACAAAATTTAGTTAATTAGTAATATTGGTTAGTTAAACTCATGATTCCTTTATTCCCAGTTGATGAGGTATGCCCTATTTGTCATAAGGCGTGTTTGGATTCTTTTGGGGAGCATGCAGTTCATTGTAGAGAGCTCTCGGGGACATGATTTGGTTAGGGATGTCCTTTTTGACATATTCAGGTGCACTGGTATTTCTGCTAAGAAAGAGGCACCCGTTAATTTCTTAACAGACCCGTTGAAAGGGAGATCTACCATTCGACCAGCCGGCATTCTGGTATTTGGATGGGTAGGAGGAAAACATGCCTATGTGGATCTAACAGGGGTTTCCCCGCTTGTGGGCTTAGGGGGTAGTGCTTTCACAGTGGGTCAGACTACTTTAAAGGCTGCTTTTGGGTAAAGTGACCAAATATAAGAAAGCGTGCCTTAACAACCAACACGTGTTTATCCCATTTGCTTTTGATACTTTTGGTTTTCTGGCGCCAGAGGCTGTAGACCTACTTAGTCGAGTTCAAAGGGTCATGCATAGTAATGTTATGACCCCAAGATCTATGGACGTAGTTTTTAAAAGGCTTAGTTTTGCTATTCAAAAAAGGGTAGTGGCGTAGCTTGTTGCCCGTTTACCAACTATCTCAATGTAAATTCATAATACATTGTATAATTGTTTGTATTGTAAGCTTTAATGGTACTATGATAAAGTAACATATCATTAGTGGGTGTTGGTGATTTTAGTGTCATCAGTGTCATTTTACTTAGTACATTTAGATACGAATTAAGAGGTGTAGGGTACATGTTTGTTCGAGACTATTATAACTTAAGGCACCAATGGACTAAGGATTCAATGGGGCAATGCCCCCTTACAATGGTGCTGGGTAGCATCTAAAGTTGGGCTGAAGGGATAGAGCCCCTAGTTCCACTCAGCGAGAGGTACCAACGGTGGAAAAACTTTTCATTACTGTTTAGGAAAGTCAATGGAAGTTGACTCGGATTTGCAAGATTAATGGAATATTGCCTTAAAACTTATCATTAGTATAAACTAATTATTCATGGGAACTGACAATTGTTACCAACTGGTTTTCAGTGGCAATTGGCGATCTAGGTAACTAATCATCAGCGCTAGTTGTGATGAGCAGCAACATGGTTCATCAATGTCAACTTCTATTAGCAGAAAGTATGTATCATCTATAAGCTTATATTAATAGTAAGTTAGGCATTTAGCAGTAACCGGATTATTGTTGACAGCTCAATCATTAGCAATAACTGAGTTACTACTAAAAATGTTTTTGTTGATGTAACCAAATAATTGACGACAGTGATAATCGCCAACTAACACACTCTTTAAAGAAGAGTTGTATCACTTCGACTTAAACGTTTTGACTGTTCCCCACATATAAATGGGAAGTCTTTGGTTTGTTTAGAACATACAATTATCCTGTTAGGATTTGAGACCCTCGAAATACTTTAATATAAAAGTGAATTTACACAATTCAGAAAGTTTTCTATGACATTTGTAAAATACAAACACTACAATCAGGGTCGGCCCTATGGGCTTTATAGTCTAGGCAAGGGCCTATGGCCCCAAAAATTAGGGGCCCACATTTAAAAAAACTATATATATAATATATGCGTATTGCAATATTAGGCCTAAATGAACTAAACGTAAACTATATTTATTGTAAGGCCCCAACTAAAGAACCAATTTTAAAATTAAAAAGGTCTAATTCCAACTCCAAACAATATGCAGCTCGTCTTTAATTTAGACCGCCATCATCATTCTCATTAACTATAACGTCGCGCGCACACATTTCACTCTGATTGGGGAGAAATTAGAGGTGAAATTAGGGGAAAGTAATGGTGCCGCAAGAATAATCCAAGTTGGTTAACGGCTATTTCCTATAGTAATCTCTATATATTGTGATTTACTCAATCACTGTTTTTTTCCGAAATCCCTAATTGATATTTTGAATCTTTAAGTATTGATATTATGCTTGCGATTGAGACTATGCTTGCGAATTTGCGATTTAGACTTGAAAGGTAGATACTAGCAAGTAAAACCGATGTTTTCTTTATACCACTTCAAAAGAACTCCGTATTTGTATTCGCTTACGGTTTCCAAAAAAGTTAGGTCCGCCCTGACTACAAAGGGTGCTTTAAAATATCAAGAAAGTTATCTTCCCAAAGTAAACCGATGTGGATAACATCATTTGAACAGTGGTTGAAAAGAGTCATGTTCATGAGGCTCTCCACCAAATGCATCTTATCTTTGTTGTCCCTTTATCTATTGTACCACCAATTTATGAAAACACAAAGCAGCCACGATTCAAGAAACTATTAGAACCCATTTTAAGTTGAAGATGAAGTTTAGCCGATTTCTAAAAGGATTGAAGATCTCCATCAATGGATTACTGAGCGGATTGTAAAGTAGTCATTCTTTTAGGCAGATAAAAGGGGGTATGGTCCAAAGAAAGCTACACCCACAAAATAGAGGATACACCTTTTTACATTAAATCCTCACTCACTCACGTAACCTTCCATTAATTATCATACTTCTTTTTCATTTCTTCACCTTAGCCCTTAGTGTATGCAATTATTGTATTATGGGAAGAAGACAAATTGATTGAAGCACCATACAATTTTTAATTGATTTGTCTTTTACAAAAAGAGTGTTCAATCGTGCATGCATGTTGTTTAATATTGACTGATTACATGAATAGACTACGTCCAATTTAGATAGTGGCAGACTCGCGAATCGCGACATTACTTTGTCTATAAAAAATTAATTGTCACTTATAATTCCAATAAATATTTATTTTTATATACACACATCACAAATCAATTTTTATTTATATAATCTATCTATTAATTTAATACCAATGGGGTGGTGGTCCATTGGCAAAGGCAAAACCTTTAAAAACACCTAGGTTGGAAAGGGGAAGGTCATAGGTTCAAGTCCCACAGACGACAGCGATTAAAGAAATTAGCCGTTCAAAAAAAACTAATAATTTAATATGTTAGAATGTTTACGGTGCGGATTCCTTTCACGACATGACTTTAAAGTATAACTAATCATTTTTTGGTTGGGTTTAAACAGGGTTTGGGTTGTAAGCGGGTCGCATGCCTAACTCGTTTAGTAAACACTTGTGTTTAAGATGGATTATAAGTAAACGAGTCGTGTTATGGGTGAGTTAAAATGGGTTGGTTTGTCAACCTGCTTCAAATTTAATACTAATATCTAATCTAATACTAATAAAGAATTCAAGTTAATGCCACATGACATTCTAGGATTCAAGTTAATGTCACATGGCATTTAGATTTAATTTATTATTATTATTTTTTTTATATTAATATACAATTTATTAATCTATATCATATTAATATATAAAATTTATTAATCTACACATAATTATTGATAAATACGCAATACATTAAAATATTTATTTTATATTATTGTAGTATTTTATTTATTTATATTTATTTTCATATGTGACATAAAACTTTATTTTTTAATCATTGCGGATCAAATCAAATTAGGTTATATACTTATAGACACTAATAATTTGTTTGTAAATAACTACACGTAGGTATCTCTTAATGTAGCAATATTATTATTTTATTAATAATATATTAGATTAATATCCAATTTTATTTTTAATATATAACACATGTAGTGTCCGATACAAAAAAAAAATTATTGCGAATATAACTCTGTATTCAACGAATTTTATACCACCACCACTATTAGAAAACTGCTTACTTTGTGACAGTCAAATTTGTAGGAAATTGGTCTTAACTGCAGATTTGCTACAAAAAAATTCGTGCAAAATAAACTTGTCGATAATCATGTTAGCTACAAAATTATGACAAAATTTCCCACAAATTTTCGACAAAAATCTATCGCCACAAGCGTTGCCAGAAAATACCCACAAACTGGTTTTTTTTGTTTTTCCTACAATTCTTCCACAATTATGCCTATTTTTGTATTTTATTTTATGATATTTTACTTTTAAAATTAATAACATTAATAAGAAAAATTATCCATAATTATGAATAATTATTTTTATTTTGCGACAAAATTCCTACAAAATTATAAATCTTTCTCTAAACAGTTTGCTACAAATTTCCTACAAATAAAAAATATATTTTTTAATGTTGCGACAAATTTCCTACAACTTAAAAAATGGTTTTTTTTTTAAGTTTTGTGACAAAGTTCCTACAAACCAAAAGATATTTTTTTAAAGGTTATGACAAAATTCCTACAAACCAAAAAAAACAAAATTCAAAGGTTACGACATAATTCCTAGAAACCAAAAAAATTGAAGGTTGCCACAAATTTCCTACAAATCAGAAAAAAATCATGTAGTTGTTTGCTACAGATTTTTGACAAACTGTAAAAATTAAAGAAATTAAAAAAACCCATTTTTATGAAAAAAAAAATGCAGCAAAATTACTATTATATTCCAAAAAATTGCAGCAAAATTCTAAAGCATTCCAAAAATATTAAAGCAACATTCTGAGACATTCCAACCATTCTAAAAATTCTAAAACATTCCAAAACGCACAAAAAATCCTTATTAAAAGAATTCAAAACTAATCTGATCTTTAACATTTCAATACTTAATAAGATAAGAGTTTTTACTTATTTCCGATGTTTTTCAGCTTTTCTTTCGTAATTGTTTGCCATGCCGCTTGGTCGGCCCGATCTTTTTCGCGCTCTTGTTGAAATTGTTCGAAATGGGATTCTATGTTTTGCCAGGCCTCTCGTTCTCTTTCTAATTTTGCTTGAACTTTTTGAAACTAAAAGTTGTACAAAAAGATATAATTAATACGTATTAACAAAAACATATCATCAAAATTCACATATCATTTAACAATAATACGATATTCGAGTCGGGTGTCAGGTTTTGGGTAAAAAGGACAGGCCTAAGTGGTATGGCCATCTTGAATTATACAAAACGGGTCAGTTAAAAAAAACACAAACGACCATAAACCATCTAGCCAACTGTTAATCCGCCAAGTCCAATTCTGATTTTTTCTAGAGTTTTGTAAGCATTTTTCTTAACTATTTGACCAAGGAATTCAATATTACAAAGTACAAACTATCATTCTTAAAGCAAATAGTAAAGAAAATGAACATAAAACTCACATATTTGCAGCAAAAATTACCTTTCCCCACTCTCCTACATGTCATCACCAACATGAAAGTTTGTACATGGCAATGAAGTTTGATGACAACAAGGCCCTAAATGATCGGAAGACCATGAATAATCTCATTATTTTAACACCCTATATTATCAGAGGACCATTATCATGGTCATTTTTTTGCTACTAAATAATTAGTGCAACCACCCCAAACAGCCCTAAATCATTATCCTACATAATTGAAAAGGTGGCAATCAACTCAATTTCAAGCAAAACTAAAACTGTATATCTAACGTCAACCAAATTTAAAGCTAAAATGAAGCAACGTAACTGAAACGTAGCAAACAACTAGTAACCTTAATCGGCAAACAAAGCGACGTTTGATCTTAGCTCAACCAGTCTAATACTTCCTACATCATAGATCCCTAAAGGGAAAGCAATTTCAAGCATAGAAGTGAATTACCTTGAAACCGTCAACCGAACCCTAGAGCACCGAAATCATCCTGTTGACAAAAGGTATGGAGATAAAAAGATGATTTTGATTATTAAGTTCATACTTGAATACACAAAAAAAACGCCCAATTTATAATAAACTGACAACACGAATAAAGGAAAGTCAATAAATGGCTGGGCTGGCGTCTTGGCTGTAAAACAGCTGTAATTGGGCTGGAAATCCTCCAAAAAATCTTCACTTGTTCTCTTTTTTCCGACAGTCCCCCTCAAGTTAAGTAGTGGGGTCACCAATACTTAACTTGCTCAAGCAGCTACTAAAAGCGTTTCCGTTGACGGCATTTGTAAGAATATCTGCAAGTTGATCTTTTGACGATACATATGGGAGCTCTATGATTCTTTCCTCCAGTTTCTCATTGATGAAATGCCGGTCTACCTCGACGTGTTTTGTTCGATCATGTTGTACTAGGTTTTCTGAGATTTGTATTGCAGCCGTATTGTCACACATAACTTTACTAGGTTCCGTTTGGAAAAAACCAATGTCTTCTAGTAGCTTCCTGATCCAAAGAACTTCGCTTAAACCTCGAGCTATACCTCTAAATTCCGCTTCTGCACTTGATAAAGCAACCACCTTTTGTTTCTTACTTCTCCAGGTAACAAGGTTTCCACCGACCAAGGAGAAGTACCCTGATGTTGACCTTCGATTTCCCTTATCTCCTGCCCAGTCTGCATCAGTGTAGAGCTCAACATTCAAATGTCCATTTGTTTTGAACAACACTCCATGCCCTACGGTCCCCTTGAGATACCTTAAAATCCTCTGAGCAGCTTCCATGTGGGCAACTTGTGGTTGGTGCATGAACTGACTTACTACTCCAACCGCATATGCTATATCAGGACGAGTGTGGGAGAGATAAATTAGCTTGCTCATGAGCCGTTGATACCTCTCTTTGTCCGCAAGCTCCCCATTAAGTTCCATGTGAAGGTTGTGGTTCACCACCATTGGAGTATCTGCGGGTTAAATCAATCAACCCGGTTTCCGCCAGAAGATCAAGGACATACTTTCTTTGACATATGAAGATCCCCCGTTTAGACCGGAGGACTTCAATCCCGAGGAAATACTTGAGATTCCCTGGATCTTTCATTTCAAATTTTGAAAACAGATTCTCTTTCACCTGTGCTATTTCTTCTACATCATTTCCGGTAATAATCATGTCGTCTACATATATGATCAAGCAAGTTACAAGGCCATTTCTTCTCTTGAGGAACAGAGTATGATCAGCATTACTTTGGTGATACCCGTATTCTTTCATGGCCAAAGTGAACTTTCCAAACCATGCCCGAGGAGATTGTTTTAGCCCGTATAATGACTTTTTCAACCGACATACTTCCCTTTCTTTAAAACTCCCTGAAAAACCTGGAGGTGCTTCCATGTAGACCTCTTCCGTTAGGTCTCCATAGAGAAATGCGTTTGTAACGTCAAACTGGTGGAGAGGCCACTCCTTATTGGCTGCCACAGAGAAGAGGACTCTGATGGTGTCCATTTTTGCAACCGGGGAGAATGTCTCAGAGTAATCGATCCCATACGTCTGAGTGTAACCCTTGGCTACGAGCCGAGCTTTGTATCTTCCAATGGAACCATCTGGTTTGTATTTGATTGAATACACCCACCGACATCCAACAATTTTCTTTCCTTTAGAAAGAACACACTTCTCCCACGTGTTGTTTTTCATAAGAGCACGCATCTCCGTTTCCATTGCTTCCTTCCAGTTCTTCTTACCCTGGGCTTCCTTTATGGAAGTCGGTATTTGTTCGGAGTATAGTGAGGTAACAAATGCTTTCGCACTGCTAGATAAGTTCACATAAACCATATTGGCTGTAGGGTACCTTGAATTTCTCGTTTCCCTTTCTGGGGAGTGCCGTTTTGGAGGAACCCCTCTATTGGCTCTAGGAGGTAAAACATATGTTCCCAGTGTTGTTCCAGAGCCTTCATCATGCTTTTCGTTAGATTCGACTTCTTCTTAGACTGCGTTGTTTTGCTCAGCAATCTCCACATGTTCCATTATCTCGGGACTTTCCTGATTATTAGTAGTATCTAGATCAGATTCAGGTACATTTTCAAGGTTTGGAGAGTTACTTACCTCGAACACCAGTCTGGATGATACTTGGGTGAGAGTTTCGACAGGCTTAGTATGTGTGGATGTATGTGATGACTCATTTTCGCTTGCAGATGGTATCCACTTCAACCAGCTCAGTGAGTCTTCATGTTCTATCTCCCCCTGACCACTGAGATGGGACTGATAGTAATATTCTGTTTCAAGAAAATCGCAGTGGACAGTGGTAATCACACGACGTCGTGATGGGTTATAACATCAATATCCTTTCTGATTCACCCCATAACCAACAAAAACACATTTTTCGGCACATGGATCAAGTTTGGATCGTTCGGTTTTGGGTATATGGGGAAAAACGGTACACCCAAAGACACGGGGTGGTAAGGTAAGAGGTGGGGGTAGTTTGGTGAATGTGGATAAGGTATCTAGGGGAGTTTTTAAGTCAAGGGCTTTAGTTGGTAAACGATTAAGGAGATACACAGCTGTGTTTATAGCTTCGGGCCAAAACGATTTAGGGACTTTGGATTCAAGCATAAGGGCTCGGGTCATTTCTACTAAAATGCCATGTTTCCGCTCAACTACACCATTCTGTTCTGGGTGTTTTGGGCAAGTGGTTTGGTGAATCATTCCCTTTTCTTGAATAAATTGTTTCATGGTGGTATTAACATACTCCCCTCCATTATCAGATCGTAAGATCTGAATGTTGGTTTTGAATTGAGTTTGGACCATAGTGTAAAATAGTCTAAATTTGTCAAAGACTTCAGATTTGTGTTTTAAAAAATATACCCATGTCATACGGGTACAGTTATCAACAAATAATAGGAAGAAACGAAGATTTTGACCTCCATTCATTTCAGCTGGACCCCAAACATCGGAATGTATTAGTGAAAATGGTTCACTGACCCTAGTGTTACTTGGTTTGAAAGGTTTTTTATGGCTTTTGGCTAAGGCACATGTTTCACAGTCTAATGTACTGCTGGACGGGAAGAGTTTAGGGAGTAAAAGATGTAGATACCCGGCAGAAGGATGCCCTAATCTCCGATGCCAAAGCCATGCTTCTCTACTCTTTGTTCTGTGAGCAAGCATCGCAGTCCCTGATTGAGTCACCTCATCCACATAGTATAAGCCTTGTCGTTCAGTGCCACGCCCAATTATCTTTCCAGTTCTGATGTCTTGTAAGATACGAAAATGAGGATGCATTAGAACCGTGCAATTGAGTTCCTTTGTAACATGACTTATTGATAACAATTTGTGTGTTAACGAAGGAACATATAAACAATTTGACAATCTCATATTCGGAGATATTTCAATAGTTCCTCCTCCCTTTACTAAAGCATTTTCGCCATTTGCAGTCTTGATGTGGGTTCTGTTTGGTTTCTTTGTAGACACGAAGTCTGACGGCTCGTACGTCATCGTATCCTTGGCTCCACAATCAAAAATCCAAGAACTGACTTGATCACCGCTTTCCTGTGTTGTTAAATAGGCTTCCCCACTTGTTGACGGATAATCTTTCAGCAACTCATAGTTCTTTTGATTAATCATTTGCAAAAAAAATTTAAAATGTTGTCTTAAAAAAAACTTTAAGTTTAAACAAAAAAGGTTACAATTCCCTTTTTTGTTCCTTCCTTCACGTGCTCTCTCACACTTTTTACTTTTACTTTTTCTTTCCTCTTTCTTCCTTCTACTGTCTTGTTCTTGGTAGCCACACAAAGAAAGAAAAACTCCCTCTCAAAACACAGAAGCAAAAAAACTCCCCCAAGACTTTCTTCTCTAGACAACACTTCTGCACTCATCCTAGATCCTCCAAAAAAGTATGAACCCTAGATCACCGAAATCATCCTGTATGCACCTTCAACACCAAAGTCGCGTGATCCGAGTACAAACTGAAAGTAAAATCAACCAATTGTGAGGGATTCCTGATAAGTGAATCTGAACAATATCAAGATACAACTACACAAAATACCTAAATCCAAGAGAATTATAAAAAATAGAATGAAAACTGATCACGGTACTGGAATACTAAGTAAAGCAGGTTTAAAAATACAGCTCGTATGGAAATTTAGAAATACCTTATAAATAGGTCCAAAACCACCCTGAACAAACTTATTTTCATCTGAGAAATCATTTGTGGCTGTTACTACAGCAGCAAAGCTAAACACCACCGTATCACTTCCTTTTCTGTTGCCCTTTCAGTATTATTTGAACCCATCAGGTCAAGCAAATGTTTTTCATCATCGTCCTTTTGTCTCTCTTCTACAATCAAAACCATGCCTTAGAACATGAAATTGTAGAAAAATTGAGAAAATTGTAGAAAAAGTGTAACAAAAATTGAGTTTTGGGAAATTTGTGGGAAACTTTTGTAGAAAAATATATAGTTTTCTAGTAGTGCACGTCAATAAACCTATAAAAACGAATACGGTATATAGTTTAAAATTTAAATAGATTTTATATAATTTAAACTATAGTTTAAATTTTATTTTTGTAATTTAATGTCAACAATGATTAAGTTTGTCACACCCCCAAAAATACCACAAGCGGAAACCCCCGCGAGGCGTGTGACGTACCAGGATCTATCCACTAATCACATTGAACTATAAATAAAATAAAACCTTCCATTAAACGAAATAGTATAATTCAAACACTAGTTTAGAAAATCAACATGTTCAGCGGAAGCATCATAGTTTGATCAATAAGTTTAAAAGAAAATGTTCAAAACAATGCAACATCGAGAAGCGTTCCAAATGCGACGACCCATGACCACCCCAGCTTCCCAGACAGCAAGTTCCATGACAGTGTACCTAAGGACCTTCACGCATGCAGAAAAGTGTATCAGACAACGCTGGTGAGTTCACAGTTTGTTTAATCGTTTGTTACCAAGTATTGACTTATGTTATGTTGATAATAACTCGATACCGCAGACGGCTCCTTTTTGCCCTTCTCCAATGCTCTATCAAACATTGGGCATGATTTTAAAGTTATTAGTTCATGCCCGTCCTATCCAGGTACGTCGTGAGGGTACCAAAGCAAATAGCGCTATCAACTAATAACCCCGTTGCCCTACAAGCAACTAACCCGGTAGTATGATGGGACTTAAGTGATAGAAAGTGAGTGTATTATCCAATATCAACATTTACTGAAAACTGCCTCATATCCCCTGCAAGGATATGGGTTTGTGAAAACTGCCTCAGATCCCCTACTAGGATGTGGGTTTATGAAAATCCATTTATTTGTTTGTCTATTTGATTATTCCCACCGGACGCATGCTTGTTTTGAGAGAACTGAACTCACCCTAGTTTTGCTCGGTATGTTAAGTTACCCTTTCCAAGTTGGTCAACCAAACCCTGCTGTGGTTACCAATAAGAATCAGTTTCGTACACAAATAAATCACGTATTTTCACAGATTGCATTTACCGTATAACACAGAGCAAGTACTCAAATCACATAACAACACTTAACAGATGAGTTCGCTACTCACACGAGCCAAATCAGGTTTCTCATTCTTAATTAATATTATACAACTTTATCAACACAAACATCGTCATCATAAACTATTGTTCATGGGATGCTTCTCGGCGAAGGTTACTCTCGACGAAGAACTAAGCTTCGTTAAAAGAGATGGTGACGACGAACCCCTATTGTTCATCAAGGGCCTGTCAACGAAGATTAAAGTTCTTCATCGACACAAGTTCGTCACAGGCTAGTCGACGAAGAATCAATCCTTCGTGGACACGGGCACTTCGTGGTGAGGGGAAATCTTCATCAATGTAACTCAACAGTTTCAAGATTTCCTTCAAACCCTAATCCCTAACAGTTTCTTCTTTGCTAACATAATCAACGACAGATTTTATAATTTTCAATAACTCCAATCATCATTAGCACAAATAACACTCTGATCGAATTCATGCACATCGTTGGCACTAGCATCATGAACACGTATTTTAACATCATCAACCTATCAAAATCATAACCCTAATCCATAAACGGCCGCCTATGATTACATAGCAGGATGTTTGAAACATCATAGTTGGTTGATAAGAATCCTAGTTTCTTATATACATCAATTATCATCATAATCACAACCACATTTACATCGATTCAAGCATCACGTTTCAACATACAACACCATGCCGATTTGCAATTAATCTCATGCTAACAAATATCAATCAGTAAGCCTAATCACAGCCAAGAAAACTCGGATTAAACCGGAATTATAGACTAACCGAGGGTGTTAAGGATGCACACTTAAATCAGAGAAAGAGTTGATGCTTCGTAGAATTGAGGCTTCGATGAACACACTTGATTACCGTTGGCCGAGAGAGAAAGAGAGGGGTGTTAGGGTTTGATGAAGTCCTTAGGTTTTACGTACATATGTATGTTTATAAGATGTGAACAGGGCCTGGTTTCATTTGGGCCGAAGGCCCTCTCGGCGAACATTACACTCGACGAATAACCAGACTTCGTCCAAAATGAAGATGACGAAGAACTACCTTCGCCAAGGAAGGTTCATGACGGGAGAACTATCTTCGTCAGGAAATGTTGATAACGAAGAACTACCTTCGTCAAGAAATGATTGTCACGAAGAGCTATCTTCATCAAGAAGTGGAGTTGGCGAAGGATCTGTCGCAACCCCCGCCCCCTATCTGTCCCGGGAACCGGCGGCCGCGAGACCAGTTTTGGTGGTATCGGTGTTTATCATTTTGGTAGCGGAATTTACTTCAAGACCGTAGTTAGGAAATATTTTATCAGAGTAAATACCACACTTTTATAATAATAAATATATTGGGATAAAACCCAAGTTTTCATTACAAACATTTTCATAGGGAAGATCCCTATTTTATTGAATAAAACATCTTCTTTTATTTAGGTAACTTTTATAGCCATTTTTCCAAGCCTTCAGTGCTGTCCAGCTGGCTTCTAGTTGGCTCTTACATTTTGTTACCTGAAACATGTTTAAAAACATTTTGTCAGTGGGAAATACTGGTGAGTGAATCCCAGTTTAATCAAGAAGAGTTTTATCAATTTTCACAGTATTGAGAGCGATTACAATGTTTACATCTACACAATTACTCATTCAGTATTGTCATTGTCCAATGGTAACGTGTTCCACATTTTGTATACAAAACCCCAACATACCGGCAGTAATTGAAGAATTACAAAGTCTAAATCACTGCTTAATCACATTGTAAATAATTAAGGTTTTGTAAAACAGTTTATAAAAAGGAGATGACTCACATTGTTGTCTTAGATTTCTTCTAAGGGTTTCCTGGTAATTATCTATAATTTACACAAATGCACACGTGTTAGTATAATAACCCTTTATATTTACATTAGAAATACCCTCCCCGAGACGGCATTCCAATGACTACGTCAGGCAGAACCACGACAGCCATTACGGAACCCTGGATCGATCGGGCAGCGTATCTAATACGTAACCGGGGTTATAATACTTACAACGGAGCAGAACTTCGTTATTTAGGGGGATATTATACCCGAAAATTATGCCTACTATAAAGAAATTCGAGAGAGAAGGTCGAGAGATGAACGATTTCAACTGAAGTCGATGCCTGCTATTTATAGTGCCTGAATTCAAGTCCCTAGCGGCCCGCGTAAGATTTGCCTAAGGCTTACGCAGCCCGCGTAGTAGGGGTGTAGACCCTAGCTCTGATTGGTCATCACAACTAGCTACGACACGATCGTGACACGTGTCGGCTCAGGGCTGCGCCTCGTTGCAGGGTTGTCGCGCCCCGCATAAGCAGTAGCCAAAGGCTACGCGCCCCGCGAACGACACCAGAATTTTGTTTTTAATTTATTTTTATAAAATAAAGGTTTTTGGTGCCCGTTTACATATACGGGGTGTAATTTAGGATACTTTGGGATATTTAAAATATATATTAGGGCGTCGAAAAAAAATTTGGAGGGTTGTTATATCCTCCCCACCTTGTTTTAGAGCTCGTCCTCGAGATCTACTGGAATAGGTGCGGGTATTTACTTTGCATTTCTGATTCAAGCTCCCAAGTGTACTCTGGTCCTTTTTTGGAGTTCCATTTCACTTTGACTAGAACTAATCTCTTATGTTTGAGGTTCTTGACTTTCCTGTTTTCAATTTGTAGAGGCCTCTCTACAAATTTTAACTGCTCATTTACCTCTATATCCTTAAGTGATACTATCAATGATTCATCAGCTAAGCATTTCTTGAGATTAGATACATGAAATATATCATGTATTCCTGCCATTTCCTCTGGCAGTTGTATTTGATAGGCTACAGGTCCTATTCTTCTAATAATCTCAAAAGGTCCAACGTACCTGGGACTTAGCTTTCCCCTTTTGATGAATCTTACTACTCCTTTCCAAGGAGAGACTTTCAATAATACTTTATCTGCTACCTGAAATTCCAACGGCTTTCGTCTGTTATCTACATAACTCTTTTGTCGATCACGTGCTGCTTTCAGTCGTTCCTTGACTTGAATGATCTTGTCTGTTGTTTCTTGTACTATCTCAGGTCCAGATAGTTGTTTTTCTCCAATTTCTGCCCAACAGACTAGAGTTCGGTACTTTCATCCATACAAGTATTGATACTTGTGTGATAACTGTTATTATGAGAAAATTCTATCAATGGTAAGTGATCATCCCAATTACCTCCAAAATCAATTACACAAGCTCTAAGCATGTCCTCCATTGTCTGAATTGTCCTTTCGCTTTATCCGTCCATTTGAGGATGATAAGCTGTGCTTATATTTAACTTGGTTCCCATTGCTTTTTGGAAACTTGCCCAAAAATGAGAGGTAAAACGACTATCTCTATCAGAAACAATTGATAGAGGAATTCCATGTAAAGAAACTACTTCATTTACATATAATTTAGCTAATTGTTCCATACTAAAAGTTTCCTTCATTGGTAGGAAATGAGCTTACTTAGTTAGCCTGTCTACAATCACCCAGATTGTATCATTACCTTTTCTTGTTTTGGGTAATTTAGTAACAAAATCCATTGTTATCAATTCTCATTTCCACACTGGCATTTCTAACTATTGCAACAAACCTGAGGGTTTCTGGTGTTCAGCTTTGACTTGTGAACAGGTTAAACACTTTGCAACATATGCTGCTATATCCTTTTTCATTCCTATCCACGAAAAATTCTTTCTTAAGTCTTGATACATCTTATCACTTCCAGGATGCATCGTATACTTAGACTTATGGGCTTCTTCTAATATACGGTGGCGTAGGTTTCCTAATTTAGGTATCCACATCCTTTTCTTATGGAATCTCCAAATTCCATCTGTTCCTTGTTCTAATTCCTTAATCATTCATTTCAATTTCTCAGTATCATCCTTGATTACTGATTCTTGTGCCTTTTTAATCTGTTCATTTAAATCTACCTGTAGATTTAATTTAAGTAAACGTACTCTTTTTGGCTTTTCATGATACTTTCGACTTAAAGCATCAGCAACTACATTTGCCTTTCCCGCATGGTACTGGATATCACAATCATAATCACTAAGCATCTCCATCCAGCGTCTTTGTCTCATATTCAACTCCTTTTGCCCGAAAACATACCTTAAACTCTTATGGTATGTGAAAATGGTAAACTTACTACCGTATAGGTAATGTCTCCAAATTTTAAAGGCAAAAATTATGGCTCCTAATTCTAGATCATGGGTTGAATAATTTTCTTCATGATTCTTAAGTTGTCTAGAGGTGTAAGCTATGACCTTTTGACGTTGCATCAATACACAACCATAACCTAACTTAGAAGCGTCACAATAGACTACAAAGTCTTCAGTTCCTTCTGGTAACGCTAGTATGGGTGCATTGGTTAGTCTTTGCTTAAGAATTCTAAAGGCTTCTTCCTGTTTTGGTTCCCATTCAAACTTAATAGATTTACAGGTTAACTTAGTTATGGGAATGGCTATTCTAGAAAAATCTTGAATAAATCTTCTATAATAACCGGCCAGTCCTAAGAAACTTCTAACCTCAGTTGGTGACTCAGGGGTTTTCCATTTGGTAATTGCTTCAATCTTGGTGGGATCTACATGAATTCCTTCATGATTAACTAGATGTCCAAGAAATTGTATCTGTTTTAACCAAAACTCACACTTTGAAAATTTAGCATAAAGCTTTTCTTTTCTTAATAAACTTAGAAGTGCGTGCAAATGCTTTGCATGTTCCTCTTTACTCTTAGAGTAAATGAGAATATCATCTATAAAGACAATTATGAATTTATCCAGATATGGTTTACATATTCGGTTCATCATGTCCATAAATGCAGCTGGGGCATTGGTTAAACCAAATGGCATGACAGTAAATTCATAATGGTCATACCTTGTTCTAAAAGCGGTCTTAGGAATGTCCTCTTCCTGTACCTTTAATTGATGATATCGTGATCGTAAATCGATTTTAGAGAAAAATCGAGCTCCTTGTAACTGATCGAACAGATCATCGATTCTTGGTAAGGGATACCGATTCTTAATCGTGACCTTATTCAATTCACGGTAGTCAATGCACATACGCATTGATCCGTCTTTCTTTTTTACGAATAGGATTGGCCCTCCCCATAGCGATGAACTTGGCTGTATGAATCCTTTCTCCAACAATTCGTCTAACTGTTTCTTCAGTTCCTGCATTTATGCGGGTGCCAAACGGTAAGGTGCTTTGGCAATTGGTGCTGTCCCTGGTAGTAGATGAATTCTTAATTCAACTTCTCTGTCTGGAGGTTGTCCTGGTAATTCTTCTGGAAATACATCTGAAAACTGGGACACTACTGGAATATCCTTTAATTCTTTCCCTTTAGTGTTAATGATTATAGAAATCAAATACACTAATGATCCTTTCCTTACATAACTGGTTGTTTTCATCACAGAGATGAATTTTGTGGATCTAGATGGTTTATTTCCTTTAATTGTGATCTTTTCACCCTTTGGTGAATTTACTTGGATTGATTTTTGATCACATAAAATATTGGCTTTATTGGCTATTAACCAATCCATTCCTAACACAACATCAAATCCTGCCAAATTCATTGGGTAAAGGTTTGCAATAAATTTCTGATTTAGAATTTCTATTCTTGCTCCTTGCAAGATTTCAGAAATCTTAATGTTTCCCCATTTGTTGTCTCTACTAGACATTCTTGTGGGAGTTTAGTTAATGATTGATTGTGAAGTTTGCAAAATGAAGTATTAATAAAACTTTGGTTTACACCAGAGTCAAATAATACTTAAGCAAAAACATCATTAACTAAAAACGTACCGGTGATCACATCCGGGATCATCTTAGCTTCTTCTGCAGTTAGAACAAATGCTCTAGCATTTTTAGTGTTCTTGCTGTTCGTAGCTGGAGCTATCTTTGGACAGTTTGGCTCGCTGTGGCCTTGTTCTCCACAGTTGTAGCATATCCTGTTGTTAGATTTCTTCCAGCAGTCTTCTTCCTTATGTCCAGATATTTTGCAGAAGTTGCAGTATATGGAGCATCTTCCAGAATGCTTCCTTTTGCAATACTTGCAATAGGGTGCAGAGGTAGAACCTACGTTTTTCCCACGGTTGGAATTTCCAGAACGAAATTCTTGAGTAAGCTTTTGGGTTAGGTTCCTCCTTTGATCCTCTTCTCGTGTATTAACTAATTCGTCAGTCAAGGTGTTTGCTAGTTCTACAGCTTCTTCTATGGTTTGAGGTATAGCTGCTTTGACTACATGTCTTATCTCTCCATTTAATCCCCAGATGTAACGGGAGATTAATACGGGTTCAGGTGATGCAAGGGTTGGTACTATTCGAGCATATTCAAAGAATAATGTAGTATAACCCTTACTATCTACCCCAGTCATCCTAAGATTTAGGAATTTATTTCTATATGTTCCTTTTCATTAGGATGGCAGAATTTCCTTTCTACCATGTTTTTAAATTCCTCCCATTCCATATTATAAATACTATCACTTCTCCTAGACTGTAGGATAGTGTTCCACCATTCTAAAGCTAAATTCTTAAACAGATTAGAGGCAAACATTTTCTTATCCTCTTCAGCACACTTGCTTATTTTTAAGACTGCATCAGTCTTTTCTATCCAGCGTAAAGTTGCGACGGCCCCTTCATTACCCGAGAATTCCATTGGTTTACAAGACCATAATTCTTTATAAGAACAACCATAAGGCATGGTTCTTCTTCTTTTGTGAATGGGCGCTTGAAGTATAGGTCCATTGTTCACGTTGTTTTCTGGTTCGGAAGGTCATTTACTATCACGGTTACTTTTATTATCAGCTTCCATAACCGTTTGAATAATATATGGCATCGCATCTATTATTATTTGTGCCACTATGTGTTGGATAGCAATGTTGTCCACTTTGTTACCATTATTGTTGTTGTTTGGGTTTTCGTTACCCGGGTTATTGTTACTCTGGTTATCGTTATTCTGGTTTTTCAGGATATTATCCAGATTCTCTTGATTCACTTGGTCGGCCATCTGAATTTTAAACATTTACCACATATTAATATCACAAGATAATATCTTAATACGATCAATCACATGACAGGGAATTTGATCAAAAACGTCGAACATTGCGACTTACTTTTTCTTAGTATGCATCTAATACAAACTGGAAATGGAATTTAAAATTACAATACTACTATGCATCATTAACCACGAAGTGGTCTATACTATGAAAAAAATTTTATCCATACACACATATTATATATATTATTATATTATTTTATTATTATTACTATTATTACCATCTCCACCAACACTTTCATGGATATGGATTCATCCAGAAATCCATATGACGCTCGTCGTACTTCCAGACGAGTCGTTCTCCTACCTGCCTCATTCTTTCACTACTTTCTAAAATTTCTTCTCCGAAAGTTCGGAGCTCTTGCACATTTTCTGCACCCATTGGGGGTGCAGGTGCTGGTACTGGATCTGGGTACTGTGGCAAGGGTTCTTCCTGAGGATACGGATTCTCTAAAATTTCCCTAATGTATTCATCATTATCATAGTAGGCATCTAGAGGGTCCAGACCTGGGTAAGCTAGTAAGTTCAGCATGGGTAGGTCTGTTAAATGGTAGCGTTGCACATAATCCCTATGATCATCAAACCACGGATCGTAGTCTGGGTCTAAGGGATTGGGTGTTGGTACCCTAGGTATCTCCTCTGGATTGAAATCATGCATTTCTACTTGATTTTCTGGGTTGTTTTCAATCTCCATAGGCTGAGTGGGAAATAGGGGTAATGGTTGAAGGGATACTAGTTGTTCCAAATTTGGGTCGGCAGTTGTGGTTGCTAAAATACGGAAGTTTGCTAAACTCCTATTAAGCATGTCTTGGGTGTGGGCATCTGTTTCTCGTTTAGCGGCTGCTAGCACTCGTTGCTCTTGTAACTTTTTCATTCTTTTCCTATGCTCATGTGCTACCTTACTGAACCATCCTCTCTTTTCTGGGGGAATGGCTCTTCAGACTGAGCCTTAAACACGAATATCCCGTCTTCATTGTCAGCAGAATACCCTGAAAGGGTAGGCTGTGAAGAGGTGCCTTCGCTTCTAGGTGAGCTGGACAACTGACGATACGCGTCGAATGGTCCTTGATCACTCATACTGTAAACTAACAAATAGTCAAATAACAAATAACATTAAAATACAGATATGCACTTATTTCTATAACTTATTTCCTAACAATTTGAATAATATCTTGGTGTCAGCAGAACATTTATGTGGCTGAATCAGTGCCTTAGCTCTGATACCACCTTCTGTCGCAACCCCCGTCCCCAATCTGTCCCGGGAACAGGCTGCCGCGAGACCAGTTTTGGTGGTATAGGTGTTTATCATTTTGGCAGTGGAATTTACATTAGGACCGTAGTTAGGAAATATTTTATCAGAGTAAATACCACACTTCTATAATAATAAACATATTGGGATAAAACCCAAGTTTTCATTACAAACATTTTCACAGGGAAGATCCCTATTTTATTGAATAAAACATCTTCTTTTATTTAGGTAACTTTTATAGCCACTTTTCCAAGCCTTCAGTGCTGTCCAGCTGGCTTCTAGTTGGCTCTTACATTTTGTTACCTGAAACATGTTTAAAAACATTTTGTCAGTGGGAAATACTAGTGAGTGAATCCCAATTTAATCAAGAAGAGTTTTATCAATTTTCACAGTATTGGGAGCGATTACAATGTTTACATCTACACAACTACTCATTCAGTACTGTCAATCCTGACTGGTGGCTCATATTACCCATTGGCTAACTCTTTGTCCAATGGTAACGTGTTCTACATTTTGTATTCAAAACCCCAACATACCGGCAGTAATTGAACAATTACAAAGACTCAATCACTGCTTAATCACATTGTAAAATAATTAAGGTTTTGTAAAACAGTTTACAAAAAGGAGATTACTCACATTGCTGTCTTAGATTTCTTCTACGGGTTTCCTGGTAATTATCTATAATTTACACAAATGCACACGTGTTAGTATAATAACCCTTTATATTTACATTAGAAATACCCTCCCCGAGACGGCATTCCAATGACTGCGTTGGGCAGAACCACGACAGCCATTACGGAACCCTGGATCGATCGGGCAGCGTATCTAATACGTAACTGGGGTTATAATACTTACAACGGAGCAGAACTTCATTATTTAGGGGGATATTATACCCGAAAATTATGCTTACTATAAAGAAATTCGAGAGAGAAAGTCGAGAGATGAACGATTTCAACTGAAGCCGATAACTGCTATTTATAGTGCCTGAATTCAAGTCCCTCGCGGCCCGCGTAAGATTAGGCTAAGGCTTATGCGGCCCGCGTAGTAGGGGTGTAGACCCTAGCTCTGATTGGTCATCACAACTAGCTTTGACACAATCGTGTCACATGTCGGCTCAGGGTTGCACCTCGTTGTAGGGCTGTCGCGCCCCGCGAGCGACACTAGAATTTTGTTTTTAATTTATTTTTATAAAATAAAGGTATTCGGGGCCCGTTTATGAATACGGGGTGTAATTTAGGATATTTTGGGATATTTAAAAAATATATTAGGGCGTCGAAAAAAATTTTGGAGGGTTGTTATAGGATCCTAGTCATGAAGTTATGAAACATAAACTAGTCTAAAGTTTTCATTAAACAACCAAACATTACAATACATCAATCATTAATCAAACATGAACATGTTACAACGCAAAACGAATTATGAAAACAAAGTTGTGAAACAAGTAATGCGTAGAGGAAAAACCTTGAAATTTCAGGTTGTCACATCATCCCCAACTTGAAAGAAATTTCGTCCCGAAATTTTATAAGTAACTCAAAGCAGCAAGGTGTTAGCTCAGGATGACTGTGGATTTTCCGCAGGTGCCACATCATCCCCAACTTGAAAGGGAATTTCGTCCCGAAATTCACCAGTTGCATTAGAACTAGATTGGTCAGTTGGGAATAGTTGAGGATACTTGAGCTTTATCTGATCCTCGCGTTCCCACGTGAACTCTGGTCCACGTCTTGAGTTCCAACGGACACTCACGATTGGAATTCGACTATGCTTATGAACTTTGACTTCCCGATCCATAATTTCGATTGGTTCTTCGACAAACTATAATTTGTTGTCGATTTTCAGTTCTTGAAGTGGTACCACAAGTGTTTCATCGGACAAACACTTCTTTAATTGCGAAACATGGAATACATCATGAACGTTACCCAACTCAGCAGGTAACTCGAGCTTGTAGGCTACTTTACCGATTAGTTCCAGAATTTTGAATGGTCCAACATAACGCGGATTAAGCTTGCCACGTTTCCCAAAACGCACCACAACCTTCCAGGGCGAGACTTTCAACATAACGCGATCGCCTACAACGAACTCCAAGGGTTTCCTACGCTTGTCGGCCTAGCTTTTCTGACAGTCGGGCGCTGCCGCCATACGATTTATGATCTGGACAATCTTTTCAGAAGTTTCGAGTACAAGTTCCGGACCTGTGATCTGGCTATCACCCACCTCAGCCCAACAAAGAGGAGAACGGCATTTCTGTCCGTACAATGCTTCGAACGGAGCTGTCAGGATGCTGGAATGGTAACTGTTGTTATAAGAAAACTCTATCAGAGGCAATTGTTTCTCCCAACCCTTACCAAAATAGATCACACATGCTCGCAGCATGTCTTCAAGTGTCTGGATGGTTCGCTCACTTTGACCATCCGTCTGTGGGTGATAAGTAGTACTCATGTCTAGACGTGAGCCAAATGATTTATGCATCGACTGCCATAAATCTGATATAAAACGCGGGTCACGATCAGAGATAATAGGGGTTGGCACCCCATGCCTAGAGACCAGCTCCTTTAGATAAATAGCAGCAAGTTGAGAGAACTTATCAGATTCCTTGATTGCTAGGAAGTGTGCCGACTTCGTGAGACGGTCGACGATCACCCAGATGGTATCGTTTCCGTTTTGAGTTCTTGGCAGACCAGTGACAAAATCCATAGCAATTTGCTCCCATTTCCACAAGGGTATTTCTGGTTGCTGAAGCAGGCCTGAGGGTTTCTGATACTCTACCTTGACTTTCACACAAGTCAAACATTTACTCACGTACGTTGCGATATGAGCTTTCATCTTTGGCCACCAATAGAAGACTTTGAGGTCCTGATACATCTTATCCGACCCGGATGAACAGAGTATCGAGACTTGTGCACTTCGTCCATTACAAGCTCCCTAAGATTACCATACAAAGGAATCCATATTCGTTCCATAAAATAATAAATGTCGTCAGATCTCTCCACGAGTCATTTCTCCATGCCCCGCAAGTACTCAGCCTTAAGGTTTTCTTCATTCAGCTCTTCTATTTGAGCAGAACGGATTTGGTCAGGGAGATTCGAGTGAATAGTGATCTGTAAGGCTCGCACACATTTAGGCTTTGCCTCCTTGCGACTGAGGGCATCAGCTACAACGTTAGCTTTGCCTGGATGATATTTGATAGCACAATCATAGTCATTTAAGAGTTCTACTCACCAACGTTGTCGCATGTTTAACTCTTTCTGATCGAAAATATGCTGGAGGCTCCTGTGATCGGTATAGATAGTGCATTTGGTACCATACAGATAATGCCTCCAAATCTTTAGCGCGAAAATCACGGCCCCAAACTCCAATTCGTGAGTCGTGTAACTCTTCTCATGGACCTTCAACTGTCGAGAGGCGTAAGCTATCACTTTCTCACGTTGCATCAGCACGCAACCGAGACCTTGAATAGAGGCGTCACAGTACACCACAAAATCTTCGGTACCCTCAGGTAAGGACAGGATCGGCGCACTGCAGAGTTTTTGCTTTAGAAGCTGGAAGGTGTCCTCCTGTTTCGTTCCCCAGGTATACACAACACCTTTCTGTGTCAGAGCAGTGAGAGGTTGAGCGATCTTTGAAAACCCCTTAATGAATCTACGATAGTACCCAGTGAGACCCAGGAATTATCGCACCTCCGAAGGATTCTTTGGTGCTGCCCATTTCCTGATAGAGTCGATTTTAGCGGGATCCACATGTATTCCCATCTCGTTGACTATGTGACCAAGGAAGTGTACTTCTCGAATCCAGAAGTCACACTTAGAAAATTCCGCATGCAGCTGCTCCTTCCTCAGGAGCTCTAAGATAAGACGCAGGTGTCGTTCGTGGTCCTCCTTGTTCTTAGAATAGATCTGAATGTCATCGGTAAACACGATGACAAAATCATCAAGGTATGGTTTACATACGCGGTTCATGAGATCCATGAATACCACTGGTGCGTTGGTTAACCCGAATGACATGACCAGAAACTTGTAATGACCATACCGCGTTCTGAAGGCTGTCTTGGGAACATCCTCTTCTCGGACCCTCATCAGATGATAGCCCGACCTTAGATCAATCTTTGAGTAGAAGTTTAACCCTTGCAACTGGTCAAACAGGTCGTCAATGCGAGGTAAGGGGTAACGGTTCTTAACTGTCACCTTGTTGAGTTCACTGTAGTCAATACACATGTGGAACGATCCGTCCTTCTTCTTTACAAACAAAACTGGGGCTCCCCAAGGCGAAGAATTGGGTCGGATAAAACCTCTATCCAAAAGTTCTTGGAGTTGATTAGACAATTCTTGCAACTCTCCAGGTGCAAGACGATAAGGTGCACGAGCAATCGGGGCTGCTCCTGGGGTAAGATCAATTTGGAACTCCACCTGATGGTGTGGAGGTAAACCTGGAAGTTCCTCGGGAAAAACGTCAAGAAACTCACGAACAACAGGTAGATCTTCGATTTTCTTTTCTTCAGACAAAGTGTCAGTAACAAGTGCTAATAGTAGGGCAGCCCTTTCGTAAACACTTCTGGGCCTTCATGGATGAAATGATGTTGACGGTTGCACCACTTCGATGACCCTGGACAGATAACGATTCCCCACTAGGGAGAGGTATACGCACGATTTTCTCCTTGCAAATTATATCGGCTCAATGTTTTGACAACCAATCTATACCAACAACTACATCAAAGCTACCAAGAGTGATGGGGAGAAGGTCAATGTCGAACACTTGACCCAGAAGATCGAGTTTACACCCTAAAAGTACATGTGAGGCTTCTACCGACTTACCATCAGCTAGTTCCACCACGTGTTTGATTTCGAGAGGTGCTTGAGTTAGCCCTAACTGACGACTGAACCCCAAAGACACATAACTCCAGTCAGCACCAGAGACGAATAATACAGAAGCGAAAATACCATTGAGAGAGAACGTACCAGTCACGACGTTTCCCTCATTCCTTGCATCATCTGCCCCTATAGTAAATGCTCTCCCGCGTTCGCCATTCCCTTCGTTATTCCCATTGTTGTTGTTCCCCGTGTTGTTGTTGTTGTTCTGGCGATTACCCCCATTGTTATTGTTGTCGTTCTGATTCAATTGTGGGCAATCTTTCTTAAAGTGCCCTTCGTTGCCGCATTGGTAACATCCCTTTTGATTTCCCCAATTCTGTTGGGGTTGCTGTCTTTGTTGCTGATGTTGGGGTTGTTGCTGTTGTTGCTTGGGATATGGAGCTCTACAATATTTCTCCATGTGACCCACCTTATCACACCTTTGACATGCTCGATTACACGAGCCATAGTGGTGAAAACCACACTTGTTGCACTTTGGTTGTTTCCCCGCATAAGAGCCCGAAGTTTGACTGTTGTTCTGATTCTGGTTGACAGAGGATGACTGGCTGAAGTTGCGGGTGTTGTTGTTGTCAGGCTTCTTTTGTGACCGATTCGAGTTAGTCGCCTTGTCTACGTCATTCCACTTACGCTTGTTTTCAGTGGTGGGGGTAGTAGTAGCAGCAATAGTAGCAGCAGCATGCGGTGGCAGCGAGCTACGCTCCACCTCCTGATCAGTGATCTTATGAGCCAGTCTGATGATTCGTGGCAGGTTGTCGAGATTTGCTGCAGTGACTAACCCCTTAACTTGCGGTGCCAATCCCTTAATGTAAAGTTCAATCCTGCGGGATGGAGGTCGAGATAGGTTAGGACACATGTTTGCCAGCTCATGGGACCGTTTCGTATAAGCCTCGATCTCGGATCCCTCCATCTTCAAGTTATAATACTCATTTTCCAACTTTTGAGTTTCATCCCGAGGGCAGTACTCTTCCCGAATCAATTCCTTGAAATCATCCCAAGTAGTCGCGTTTGCCATTTCAATGCCCAACAACTGCACCTGAGCATTCCACCAAGTCAAAGCACCATCCTCCAAGGTGCCAGAAGCAAACTTCACCCTGTCCCCAGCTGGATAGTTACACATAGCAAAGACGGATTCGGCTTTCTCGAACCAACGGAGCAGTCCCACTGGACCTTCAGCTCCACTGAAAGTTTGAGGCTTGCAATCCATGAACGTTTTGAACGTACACACGGGTGGATTGTTCTTGTTTTGGTTCACCGTTACGTCTGAGTAATCACGTTGTTACCACGTCCATCGCCACGGCCACCTCCACGTCCACCGTTACGTCTGCCACGTCCGTTCATGGTTCTATATAAGATAAGAGTGGAAAGGATGAGAATCGCAATCAAGTAGAAGTCGACCATCACTACGACTTCTAGGGATTTGAGAAACTCTAACATTATACGGATAGTGGAAGAGAACCCCTTTCACACTTATTAAGCCTCACTGGGATTCACATGCACCTCACATTATTATTATGGAGGCAATTTGCATGCTTATCTCAGTGCCTCTTAACTCGGGCTAAAAGGTTCCTCACATTTGAATAATAGAACGAAAGGCATTACAGAACTAGAGATCACAAAAGTCAAAGGGTAGTGCCACACTAACAAGTATTACTTAAACAAGCAGCACATTCAATCATGTCATAATGTCTAGTATGTAGTTTCATGCAAGTCGTGGGTGTGTGTGTACTAGGTAAGTAATGCATAAAGTAAACAGATGATGAACCTTGCAATCTGGAGCTGAGTGTCATGGTCGTTTTCGATACTGTTCGGTTATAGTTTTGTTTTATGAAAACGTTTTAAAACCTAGTTCACTATAACCAGTGGCTCTGATACCAAACTGTCACACCCCCAAAAATACCACAAGCGGAAACCCCCGCGAGGCGTGTGGCGTACAAGGATCTAGCGACTAATCACATTGACTATAAATAAAATAAAACCTTCCATTAAACGAAATAGTATAATTAAAACACCAGTTTAGAAAATCAACATGTTCAGCGGAAGCATAATAGTTTGATCAATAAGTTTAAAAGAAAATGTTCAAAACAATGCAACATCGAGAAGCGTTCCAAATGCGACGACCCATGACCACTCCAGCTTCCCAGACAGCAAGTTCCATGACAGTGTACCTAAGGACCTGCAAGCATGCAGAAAAGTGTATCAGACAACGCTGGTGAGTTCACAGTTTGTTTAACCGTTTGTTACCAAGTATTGACTAATGTTATGTTGATAAGAACTCGATACCGCAGACGGCTCCTTTTTGCCCTTCTCCAATGCTCTATCAAACATTGGTCATGATTTTAAAGTTATTAGTTCACGCCCGTCCTATCCAGGTACGTCGTGAGGGTGCCAAACCTAATAGCGCTATCAACTAATAACCCCATTGCCCTACAAGCAACTAACCCGGTAGTACGATGGGACTTAAGTGATAGAAAGTGAGTGTATTATCCAACATCAACATTTACTGAAAACTGCCTCATATCCCCTGCAAGGATATGGGTTTGTGAAAACTGCCTCACATCCCTTACTAGGATGTGGGTTTATGAAAATCCGTTTATTTGTTTGTCTGTTTGATTGTCCCCACCGGACACATGCTTGTTTTTAGAGAAGTGAACTCACCTTAGTTTTGCTCGGTATGTTAAGTTACCCTTTCCAAGTTGGTCAACCAAACCCTACCGTGGTTACCAATAGGAATCAGTTTCGTACACAAATAAATCACGTATTTTCATAGATTGCATTTACCGCAAAGATCACCGTATAACACATAGCAAGTACTCAAATCACATAACAACACTTAACAGATGAGTTAGCTACTCACACGAGCCAAATCAGGTTTCTCATTCTTAATTAATATTATACAACTTTATAAACACAAACATCATCATCATAAGCTACTATTCGTGGGATGCTTCTCGGCGAAGGTTACTCTCGACGAAGAACTAAGCTTCGTCAAAAGAGATGGTGACGACGAACCCCTATTGTTCGTCAAGGGCCTGTCAACGAAGATTCAAGTTCTTCGTCGACACAAGTTCGTCACAGGCTTGTCGACGAAGAATCAATCCTTCGTCGACATGGGCACTTCGTGGGGAGGGGAAATCTTCGTCAATGTAACTCAACAGTTCAAGATTTCCTGCAAACCCTAATCCCTAACAGTTTCTTCTTTGCTAACATAATCAACGACAGATTTTATAGATTTCAATAACTCCAATCATCATTAGCACAAAATAACACTCTGATCGAATTCATGCACATCGTTGGCACTAGCATCATGAACATGTATTTTAACATCATCAACCTATCAAAATCATAACCCGAATCCATAAACGGCCGTCTATGATTACATAGCAGGATGTTTGAAACATCATAGTTGGTTGACAAGAATCCTAGTTTCTTATATACATCAATTATCATCATAATCACAACCACATTTACATCGATTCAAGCATCACGTTTCAACATACAACACCATGTCGATTTGCAATTAATCTCATGCTAACAAACATCAATCAGTAAGCCTAATCACGGCCAAGAAAACTTGGATTAAACCGGAATTATAGACTAACCGAGGGTGTTAAGGTTGCACACGTGAATCAGAGAAAGAGATGATGCTTATTAGAATTGAGGCTTCGATAGATTACCGTCGGCCGAGAGAGAAAGAGATGGGTGTTAGGGTTTGGTGAATTCCTTAGGTTTTACGTACAGATGTATGTTTATAAGATGCGAACAGGGCCTGGTTTCATTTGGGCAGAAGGCCCTCTCGGCGAACATTACACTCGACGAAGAACCAGACTTCGTCCAAAATGTAGATGACGAAGAACTACCTTCGCCAAGGAAGGTTCATGATGGGAGAAATATCTTCGTCAAGAACTGTTGATGACGAAGAACTACCTTCGTCAAGAAATGATTGTGACGACGAGCTATCTTCGTCAAGAAGTGGAGTTGGCGAAGGATCCTAGTCATGAAGTTATGAAACATAAACTTGTCTTAAGTTTTCATTAAACAACCAAACATTACAATCCATCAATCATTAATCAAACATGCACATGTTACAACGCAAAACAAAGTAATGCGTAGATGAAAGACCTTGAAATTTCAGGTTGTCACAAAGTTAAATCTCATTATTGTAAAAGATATTTACATGGCTCCATAAGTTCACGTTTGACCGGTGATATAAATTAATGGGGTGGGTTTTGTTTGGATTTAAAAAAAACAATAATATAAATAAATGAAAAGACAAAAGTGCCCTCATTTAACTGACTTTTTTTGATGAAGTTAATGGGCGGAATGAAAATAGAAAAAAAAAATGCAAACATCAGGGATAGGGATAGATGAGAAAAATTGTTATTGTTATTATTAATTATTTGAAATTATTATATTATTATAATTATGATTTATTATTATCTAAGTCACTAGGTTATAGTCCCGTGTGTTACACGGGTTTACGTAAGATATTATTTTTATTCAACCCGTGTAATACATGGGTCTATAACCTAGTTATTATAAATAAAAATAAAAATATATTTAATTTATAAGTTCTATCCATCTTCAATCAGATTAGCACGGTTACCACATTGCACTTTATTACAACCCCTTAACTCGTTTGCAACACATTCACAATTCGTCAGCTTGTTTTGACTTGTCAGTTCGTTTGACTCGTCGACATAAGAGTTTTACACGTTTCTTGTTCAGGTTACATGGGTTTGATTTCTTTGACACATAAATATATCAGTTTCAGATGTTTCAACCCTCAACCCCAATCCATCATATACATTAACCCACTAACCCAACAAAATTGCCACTCTTAAAATCACTAAGAGTTGATCAAATTTGTTTTATTACCAATATTGATACGTTATAAAATATAAAAACTAATGAAGTGGCTATTTTACTTAATTTAAATGATTAGCAAGTTGGCCTGTTAATTAAATGAACAAAACTAAAAAATATTTTGCAACTATGTACATTGCCTAGAAACTGGTACTCTCTATAACATAACTTCTAGAGATTAGATGGTTCAACTATATTCTTTTTATTCATATGATATAACATTCTTGTTAATATTAAATAGATTAAACTTCCGTTTTGCTCCCTGTGGTTTGGTCACTTTAACGGTTTTACCACAAACCTTTAAAAATAGTCATTTTCCTCCAATAGTTTGCTATGGTTTTTTTCATTTTGCTCCCTGCGGGGAGTAAAATGGAAAAACAGACAATTTGGATGGGGTTAGAGGCGGGGAGTAAAATGGAAAAACCATAGCAAACTATTGGATAAAAATTGTTATTTTTAAAGGTTTGGGGCAAAACCGTTAAAGTGACCAAACCACAGGAAGCAAAACGGAAGTTTACTCTATTAAATATTTCTCTATAGTCCGTTTGTGCGTTTATATATGCCTGTTCGACGGAAGAAGAATCGGTGGACCATTGTTTATGTCGCGTCAATCCAGCTACAAAATCTGGGTGCTATTTTGCAGGGGAAACAGGTTCAACAAGCACCGCAAGGGATTACATTGGATCAAACTTCAAATAGGAAAAAAAAAAAAAAAAAGTGGCAATAGTTTACTCTATACGGTGTGGTCGTGTGGAAAGCACGAAATGCATTACTATTCAAAAGAGAAGCCCCCATCGAAGGTAGTCGATAATATTAAAACTCACTCTTTTTTCATGGATAAAACAAGACTAGTAGTCTACACCCTTCTGAATAGCAAACCTGGTCCAGTTCTCCAGTTTCTTATATTTCTTAATAAATTGGGTTTAGATGTCTTAGGTATAAGTTTGAATGAATCAAAGGGGTTATGTGAGTGAGTTAAATGTTTTGTATCTAGTTTTCTGTTGGGTGTTTATATATATATATATATAGGGAGGGGCTCATGCGAGAACCACCCTTATTGTGAGAACCATGAGAACCAATGTGAACACAACCTAAAATAGCTAAAAAAACCTAAAAAAACCCTAAAAAACCTAACCCCCACCCCCCCCCCCACCCAAAAACCTAAACCCCCCACCCCCCCCCCCAAAAAAAAAAATAAACCCCCCCCCCCCCAAGCTAAAAAAAACCTAAAAAAACCTAAAAAAAAACCTAACCCCACCCCCCACCCCAAAAAAAAGCCTAAACCCCCCCCCCCCCTCCCCCCCAAGCTAAAATGCTAAAAACTAAACCCCCAAAAAACCTAAAAAAATCTTAAAAAAATCTAAAAAAATCAAAAAAAAATCCAAAAATTTTTTTTTGATTTTTTTAATATTTTTTAGGTTAAAATCGCTACTTTTCGAAGCCAAAAAAAAAAAAAAATTTTTTTTTTTTTTAAAAAAAAAATTTTTTTTTTTTTTTTTTGTTCGAAAAGTAGCGATTTTAACCAAAAAAAAAAAAATTTTTGTGATTTTTAGCTATTTTTATGCATTTTTGGTGTGTTCACATTGGTTCTCGCGGTTCTCGCAATAAGAGGTGGTTCTCGCATGATCTTCTCCCTATATATATATATATATATAGGGTAAGGATATATAGAAAACCACTTTTAGCTAGAAAACCCAGAAAACTCTAAGCTCCCGACATTTTTTTTTTTGAAAAAAATAACATATGTAATATACATGTTTTTAAGACATTTGGGCCAAAAAAAACAAAAAAGCGCCGAGAGGATTTTTAAAAAAAAAAAAAACAAATTTCAGCATTTTTTGTGTAACACGTGTTACATTGCAAAGTTGCTGAAATTTGTTTATTTTTTTTAAAAAAAACCCTTCGGCGCTTTTTTGATTTTTTTGGCCCAAATGTCTTAAAAACATGTATATTACATGTGTTATTTTTTTCAAAAAAAAAAAATGTCGGGAGCTTAGAGTTTCCCGAGTTTTCTCAATAAAAGTGGTTTTCTCCATATACTTACACTATATATATATATATATATATATATATATATATATATATATATATATATAGGCTAAAAATAAAAAAATAAACAAGTTTTGGTGTAACATATGTTACATTCGCTGAACATATGTTACACCAAAACTTGTTTATTTTTTTTTTAAATATCTACTCGGCGCTTTTTCGATTTTTTTTGCCCAAAACTCTTAAAAACATGTATATTACGTGTGGTAATTTTTTCAAAAAAATGTCGGGAGCTTTGAGTTTCCCGGGTTTTCTCAATAAAAGTGGTTTTCTGTATATCCTTACCCTATATATATATATATATATATATATATATATATATATATATATATATATATATATATAGGGGAGGGTTAACTTGAGAACGCTAAATATTGCGAGAACCGTGAGAACGAATGAGAAAAGCAATCAAAACCGATTTTTTTTTAATACAAACCTCATTCTAATTAAAATACAACATCAAAAAAGAATTCACAACATCAAATAATTCATTTCTCCTCTCAAAATCACTCTTACTATATTTTTTACACATGTGTAAATTTGTTAAATACAACAAATTTACACATGTGTAAATGAGAAAACTTACACACGTGTAAATTTTCAATATTTACGAATACATGTAAATTTAAACATGTTAATTAAATTTCTAACATTGTATTCGAATAATAATGATAAGTGTAAAAAAAATTTGAATTTGAAATGTTTTTGACCAAGTTTTTATGGTTTTCTCATTCGTTCTTACGGTTCTCATAATATTTAGCGTTCTCATTTAAACGTTCCCCTATATATATATATATATATATATATATATATATATATATATATATATAGGTTTAGGTTCTTTTTTGAACACTTCCTAAGTGATGAACAAAACGAACAAATCCTGGCCATAGATCTTCTTAAATCTAACATAAGGGTAGGATCCTCTTTTAACATCTATAATTTTATATATAATTTTCTTTTTTAAATTATTCATGGCAGTTATTGATAAAACCACCCACGCTTCAACATGTCGTCCAATTTCAAATTTCTATCGATCATAATCTACGCCAAATCTTCCTGTTCGTTCTTCATCACCATCATTCAATTCGTTCTTCAGATTATCAACAGGCAATTCAGCAATCATGACACATTCGACTGATCAGAATATTATTTCTGCGAATTTGCTAATTCATCAGACCGCTCAACGACCGGGAGAACAACAATATGGTATATTCTTAAAAAATCTGTGTATACAAGTTTGATTCAAGTGTCGGATAAATAGATTACATAGCTATGTATTGTTTGATTTAGTTTCTATAAACCCTAAGATTTATAGTTTACGACAGATACGAACGATCAGCTTGATGTTCCAGCCAATTTGTTAGTTCCTCGGAGCTATGATCAAGCAGTAGATCGTCATCAAGGTATAATATTAAAACAATTGTTTATACAATTCTGTATCCAATGTCGATGTAATTTTAATAGATGACTGTATATTCTATTGGTTTGTTTAACTAACATTTAAGATTTATAATTTACGATAGAGGGTACCCGTATGTCAGAGACGATCAGTCAACCCAACGTTGCTGCCAAGTTGTTAATACCTCAGAGCGCTGAACCAGAAGTAGATCATCTTCAAGGTATAATTTTTAAACATTTGTTTATACAAGTTAGTATTTGTGTGTCCCTGAAGTGAAGTTACGTATATGTACCTATCAGTCGGGTTAATATTTAAACACATGTGTATTTCCACAACTTACACATGTGTATTGGTATAACAGTTTGAGTATCCTGTCACACCCACATATCCTATGTAATCCTTGAGTCTCAACAACTTGTATACACATGTGTACTACTATCACATAAACATGTGTATACTTAAAATAGTTAAGCTAATAGGTGAAATCAATTAAAAACAACCTCTTTTCAATTGAATTTTTCACAAAACTATGAATCTGAAGTAGAAGACTCTACTAAACTGACACAATTACATACCAATCAGTATGTTACACTATGTAAAGTGACAAAATACACAAATACTACTTTCTTTATAGACAACAAACCAACCCAATGTTGAAAAAAGTGAAAAGATTTCGTGATTCCCAATTAGGCAGAATAACAATAACGTATATACACTTGCTATTCAACATATATGGATGGTATAGGATAAAGTTTTAACAGCTACACACCTAATCGGTTAAATTATCTCAGCAAACTAAGCCCTAGCTTATGGATTAAAGGTATTTCGGAACATTAGGGAGAATAACTCATAATCACTCGGAACAAATATGTAATCGGCTTAAACATATGAACACATAACCCAAATAACACCATTACATTACAAAATCATGAGAGAAACAGTTCGAGACGACTGATTACGCAGACCGAACTAAACCCTAACTTTTGAGAATGCGAAATTTAGTGTGTATAAAGACAGAACATTCAAAATCCTTGAACGATTACTACAATATTTAATGATACCTTGATTTAATGATGCTTCTTTGAGTTTTTCCCTGTTGCAGAAATCGCCGATAAAGGTGAGAGGTTGAAGACGGTTGCTTTTTTGTTTGATGAAAGAGGTTATTGAGTTGAAAGATAGTTTTGATAGGTTGAAGCTATACACAATCTAAAACTGAATAGCCTATTATTACAGGTTTCAAATTTCTCCATTGAATCATTACAAAGTTACGCGGCATTCAATGTGATTTCAGAGATTGCATTTTACATTTATGCCCTTAAACGGTTACGAAGTTGCAATTTTTTGTTTTTTATTAATTAAAAAACCATTTAAATCCTATAATCAAGATCTAATCATCCAACGGTCAAGATCTGTTCGTTTTTGTTCACAATTTAAACATGGTTCACTCTTGATCCCTACCCTATATATATATATATATATATATATATATATATATATATATATATATATATATAGGGGATGGTTCAAATGAAAACCACTTTTATTGTGAAAACTCAAAAACTAACTAAAAAAAGCCTAAAAACACACAAAAAAAAAATTTCAATTTTTTTTATAAATTTCGCTGGTTTTTATATATGAAAAAAAAAATTTTTGTTGTACTGCACATGTGTAGTACACTAATACGGAAAGCCTAAACCACTTAACCCACCCGCCACCGACACCCCCCAAAAACCTAAACCCCCCACCCCCCCCCCCCCCCCCCAAAACCTAAATTCACCCTCCCACCAAAAGCCTAACCCCCCACCCCCCCCCCCCCCCACCCTCCCGAAAACCTAAAACTAAACCCTAAACATAAACCCGAAAAAAAACTAAACCCCCCACCCCCACCCCCCAAAAACCTAAACCCCCCTCCCCCACACACCCAAAAACCTAATCCTAATCATAAACCTTCAAAAAAACTAACCCTAAAAGCTAAACTAGACTCAAAAAGCTAATTTTAAGCATGTAATGCAATTGTAGTACATGTTATATTGCACATGTGCACTACTATAATAATAGTATTGAAAACAAGACGACACCATAAATCTTTTTTTATGTCATAAAAAATATGCTCGAATATACTTGAATGAAAGATACAAAAATTTGTGATCTTATGGTGCCATTTTTGTTTTAAAATGATAACGTATGGAGAAATGGGAAATGTTTGAAAAGTTACATATTTTTTTTTTTCAATTTTATCCCTCCTTCATTAAAAGTCTCCCCCCACCCCCCACCCCTTCTTTTTAGTGGTTTTTAATTAGTTTTGGAGTTTTCACAATAACTAGTGGTTTTCATTTGAACCTTCCTCTATATATATATATATATATATATATATATAATGAACTATTCATGGCTCTTATAAGGGTTCTTTACAATACAACCTTAATATAAGCATTTGCTACTTTGATAAAAGAGTTGGAAAGCCACAATATATTTTTACGAATGAGAATTAATTTGTAAATCGATTAAAAATATGGTTCGCATAACTACAACATTACAACTAAAGGGTGGGGTTCTAGAGTGAACACTAGTTTATTTGCGAACTGAGTGAACAAATCATGGTCATTGATTTACACACGTGTATGGCTATGATTTCATCATCAAATCGTAAAATACACAAGTGTATTTCATCATCAAATCCTGGCCATTTATTTACACACGTGTATGGACAGGATTAGTTCGCTTAGTTCGTAAATACACTAGTGTTCATTCTTGAACATAATCCTACAACAAAAAGTAGCTATACTTCGAGTAACTATAAGTCTATAACTTAAATTACGTAATTAATTATTTTATGTTTAGATTAATAAGAGCATTCACATCCCATCCATCAAACAACCCCCCATCTCTAAATTTTAAAAGATTCTTCTAAAAACACACTACATCCCATCCCTTATATCTCTCCCCTAAACCTAAATTTTAAAAAGTTGCTAAATAACTTTTTAGATATGAAAAACAACTATTTATCATCCATCAAATTATTGTGATTGTATAAAAACGAGAAATATAATAAAATAAGAATAACGGATGGAATGTGAAAGTTTTTCAAAATAAAAGATAAATTTTAAAAAAATATAATTTTTAGTTAAATTATAGAGTAAAACTGACAAAGATGATGTAAATACTCTAACAAATAGCTGGCCATTTTTATTCTTAGCTAGTAAGCATGCAATAACAATCAATATTATTGTATTGTGTTATTTAGTTTATCTTGAATAAATACTCCTTTATAGTATTTTTTTTTTTAACGGTCAACGAATCCTTCAAATTGACTACTAGCGAAATTCACCACATCGGGATACATTCGCCTCCAAATCGGGGAAAACCCTGACCTAGGGCCGAAGCCCATGAACACTCACTCGAAGGCACGACAGTGCGGTGAGATAAAACTCGCTCAGTCCAAGGATTGAACTAGCGATCTCCACCTATTCAACACTATTAAGTTAAATAGTGTTGAATAATTGTACATTAAATAGCTTAATTACCTTCTTTCTTATATTCTTCATATGCATATTATATTGAGTTAACTTCTTTTCTACTATTCAAAATTTGGTTTTTTTAACGCTTTTGTCCAATAGTTTAAAATTTGTTATTTTTGTCTATGTGGTTACTATTTTTTCGTTGTTCCACTCCCAAGGTCTAACTCTATTCAAAATCTTTGTTAAAAGTAAGGATATTTTGGTAATTTTTGCATGAAATGAGAATGGTATTTTTGTTAATTACGAATGACAATTGAGTTTTTTATACTTAGATGTTAAATTCATTTTTGACTCTCTATCTAGGGTTGTAAATGAACCGAACGTCCAGCGAACAGTTCATGAACCATTCGGCGGCAAGTTCGTTTATGTTCGTCCATTTATTAAATGAACGAACACGAACAAGAAAATATGTCCGTTAAGCTACACAAACGAACATGAAAAAGAATGCGTTCATTCGTTTATGTTCGTAAACGTTCAGTTCTGTGTTCATTTTGTTCATTTATATTCATTTTTGTTTGTTCACTTAAAGGTTATTATATGTTATATTTTTATTTTATTCGTTTTACTTTTTTTTTAAATGAAATGCTAGTTATATTGTACACCTCCGCCAACATTACTCATTTGACCATTTTAGTTTGTGTTAAAGCTTGAGAAACTTCTTAACTTTTGTGTTAGTTATGTTATGAAAATTATGTCAACTATATTCGGATAATTATATTAAGTACTTGCTTAATTTTGTGGATTCTTCGCAATTTTTGTGATGAGAAATAAAGATTTTATTTTAAAATAAATATATGTTTGTATGTATTTGTTTGTGTGCATGAACATTCGTTTGTGTTCATATACGTTCATGAACATTTGTTTGTGTTTTTGTGTTTGTTTGCGTTTATTTACATTCGGTAAGTGTCCGTGAACAGTTCATAACACTTTCATTTCCTTAATGAACGAACATGAACAAGAAATCTCGTTCGGTAAGTGTTCGTGAACCGTTCATGAACAGGTTCAATCCTTAACGAACGAACACGAACAAGGTCTTGTTCGTGATTGTTCAATTCATTTACGGCCCTATCTCTATCTCATCCATTTCTCCCTATACCTCTTCTCTACCACGACAACCAACCACCATCAACCACCACCAGCCCTATCGCCACAAGCCATTTTCATCGCCGGTGACCACAACCCTCACCACCCTATCACTATTAGCCCCCATCAACCCTCATCACCACTGCTAGCCAGCACCAGTCGTTTCTTTCTCTCTCTCTCTCTCTCTCTAACCACCATAAGAACCTTCACCCTCCCCATAAACACCCACACACACAACCATCAATGCCATCACCACAACTACCTCACCAATCACCTCAGTCCTCGTCATCATGCTTCGCGACAAAACTTAGTCGATGCCCCTTTTCCTTCAAGTTTTAAACCCTAGTCGTTGCCTCCTTTTAGATTTGAGCAATGAAATCCTAGCTAGTCAGCCAAGAGAGAGAGTAGGCCGGTTGATCCAAGGTTTTTAGTCATCATTTGACTACAAAGCCTAATGTCTTTATAGCATAACCGAACAAAATTAAAATTTCTAGGGTGATTTTCTCACGACATTTCATATTATTATGCGGATATCATTGTTTTGATATTCTCCGACATATCACAAATTGTGTAAGGGTCTGCTCGAACATACAAAGGGGCTTCCTAACACAAATTATATAAGGTTCTATTTAAAAAAACAAGTGGTCATAGATTTGCTAAAGAGAGCTTAGAAAGCAAGTCGAAGACCAATTAAGGTGCTTGTTGTAGCAAACAAATATGATGAAGGGGAATGGAATCAACAAAACCTAAAGGTTGAGTCATATAAACAGTTTGAATGAAGTCACCTGTAAAATGTCGTTAACATCCCCTTGCCGATTATCATGTTTTCTAGAAAAACAACCAACAAAATCATACAAATAGTTTGATGATTAGACTTAATGTAACTGGAAATCTATGCTCTTTGTTTGAAGAAACCTTTCTCAACAAGTCGCTTATAATGGCTGACTAATAGAACCATCAGGTGTCAAGTACACCAACTAACACCCAATTAGGGGTGTTATCGAGTAGTTATCAACTTATTTGAATTTAAAATTTTATAACCACCCGTTATACGAAAAATAAATAAAATAAGGACACAAATTATATAATTTGAAGTCGATACAAAAGTTAAATTTGGAATATTGTTGATGATTGTTTTTGTAGTTATTACGAAATCTACAACCTTGATTGTTTGATGGTGACTTTGAATTCACAGTTAAGGAGACACATTGATCGATACATATTACCTGGTAATCCATATAGAATACTCTGATTCCAAACAAGGTTAATAATATATGTGTATGATGTATCTTGTTAGCCCGAATCCCAACTAGATGGAACTTTAGTAAATCTGGCCTTGAAGTTTGTTTGCCCACTCGTATGCGGAAACCACAGATCGTTTCTTTGGAGATTGTTGTGTCACCTTAAAGACTTAGGGACTTGGCTTCATGTGGAGTTCGACAAAAAAAAAACTATGATGGACTTATTAAGCACCTCACCGATCTCGACGATTGACTGAGTGTGTTTGTTTCACGGAGTGGTGGCCTATTTGGAGATTCAGGGTGATTTACAACCACGCCGAGAAATTTTTATTTGATTGTTTATTTTTCTTTTTTTAGTATTCTAATAGAAACCATAAATGTAAGCTTGCTTGAAACGAGTGACTAAAAAACCTGTAAACTTTTTTCTTTGAGTCAGGCTCTTTGCCGAACATTTATAGATTATATCATTTCAGCCATTAAAAAATATCTACGACCTTAAGCAAATAGACCATAATTTCTTTTAACGACCAAGCAAAACCATATGTAAAACATTTATAATTTTTTTTAGTATTAATCTTATCTTGTAAGTCTTCATCTAATCTAACACAAGACTGTGAGATTAAATATATTATTAATGTAATATTTAATCTTGTAGCCATTATAAACATTTATATTATATAGATCAAAATATATTAATAACCTATTAATAATTAGTTGGTAGTTGTTGATGGACCATAGTACCCTTATTAACTAATTAGGTTTCCTCTTGTGTGTTTATATAAGGAGATTACTAGAAAGTTTAAGGGTTAGACAATTACACAAACCCTAATAACACATAACATCAATTCGGCTCTCTCTCCATAACCGAATCATTCCCTTGTTTCGGCTTAATCACCATCATAATCTTACACCCTAAGGAGGAACCAGATCATCCTGACAAGTATGTCAAACTCAATGGCTGCATCTCTGACTGGATTCTCTGCTGGCCTGTCTGCTGTAACATGTATGTTAATCATGTTTTCCATTACATTTAAACAAAACTGATCAACATGTGGTATCAGAGCATATGTTGATAAATCAGTTCTGTTTTCGTATCCATTATTCTGGGATTAAAATCTGGAAAACAGAAATCTTTAAAGCCTTATAAAATCACGGCAGATTTCGAGTACCATTGTGCCCAAATCACTGTTTTCGGAAGATGTTTAATATATTGACTCGAAATCATAATGGGTAAATTAATGTCCGAAATCTGTTAACAAAAGTCTTAAAATTAAGGTTTCGGATCCCAGAATTATGTTTTAATTTTCTAGGGTTCATCACTTGTTCTAAGGAAAACTCGAAAATTCCTTAAGTTTTGGAATATAATTTGGATTAGTGGGTGTTTTTACTGTTTTGATCTGAATTTTATCTATTAAAATTTTCAAAAACTGTTAAAAAGATGATCAGTTATAATTTTCGAAATCTTTGATAAGTTTAGATCAACAATAAGGTCTCTACTCAGAATCATAAGTGTTCACAAATCTTTACAACTCGAGACAACGGTTTCGACTCGAGACCATAAGGTTGCGACTCGAGACCATAAGGCTACAACTCGAGACCAAGGTTGCGACTCGAGACCTCATAACTTACTCGAGATCTCATAACTAAGTCAAGACCTGACTCGAGACCTCACTCGATCCGCGCTAACAGGTGGTTTGCTATTAAATACTTGGTTTTGTAAACACTTAATTACCTAATTAGAATCAGATAACTTTTTTACAAAACCAAAATAGCTTAACTTGAATGAGCTTTTGATGTATCACTTCTGGTCAAAGCTGATTTAATACATATGTTTATTGTTCAAGCATTATAAAAGCTATGTTAAGTATGCATTAGAAACGTGAGATGTCTTAATTTCTGGCCAAAGCTGATTTAATTCATTTATGTCTAGCATACTTGACAAGTGCATAACTAAAGTGATTGTCTCATTTCTGGCCAAAGATGATTTGTCACGATCACTTTGCACACATACTTAAATGATTACACTTCTGGCCAAAGCTAATTTGTCTTCGTTTAAGTAGAATTTTAACTAAGTCTATTATTTTGATGTTAGTAATAGACAATATCACAGTTTCATAATTAAAATGGTCATTATTTATGCCTGCCTTAGTATAACATGCCCTTAGATCACATTAGGACTTCCTTCTTAGTATCATAACTTGCTCATCTTATTTCCACTATCAGCACCCAATTGCGGGATTTCACATTTGACTTGTGATAACTTTGCTGAATGGAAGGATGCCCTCATGCTTACACTTGGATTGCTAGACTTCGATTATGCTCTAAGAGAGAATAAGCCAGCGGACCTTACTCCTCAAAGTACTGCTGCTGAGCAGATAATTCATGAAAAATGGACTAGGTGTAACCGCATGTCTCTCGTGTTCATGAAGCAGTCCATACATAATGCAATTAGAGGAGCTATTCCTGATTCTGAGGATGCTAAAAACTACCTGGCTTCTGTGGAGGCACAATTCAAGGGAACATCAAAAGCACACGCTAGTACTCTTATCCTCAAGTTGGCGACGACTAAGTATGATGGGAGGAGCGGCATTCGCGAGCACATCATGATGATGCATGATATGGCAAATAAGTTGAAGGGGCTAGAGATGGAAATCAGTGATGGTTTTCTTGTTCACTTCATCACCACTTCGCTTCCTTCGTCCTATGAAGCATTCAAGATCAATTACAACACTCAGAAGGACAAATGGACGATGAGTGAGTTGGTCGCTATGTGCGTACAGGAGGAAGAGTGTATGAAGATGGATCGCACTACTGATGTTGCTAACTTCACCACCTCCAACTCTAAGAAGAGGAAGAACAATTATCAAAGAAATGATGCTTCCAAAGTCTAAAAGCCAAATCTTAATACAAGTGCACCTTCCAGCTCTAAGAGCTCCTTAGGCAAACCCTATTGCAAGTTCTGTAAGAAAACAGGATATAAGCAAAAGGAATGCCTTGACTTCAAGGAGTGGCTGACTAAGAAAGGTAACGATTTTTTCATGATACTTGAGTCCTTTAATTTAAATGTTCCTGCTAATTCTTGGTGGTTTGATTCAGGTTCTATGGTTCATGTAACCAACTCTACTCAGGGATTCCTTTCAATCCGGAAGCTGGGAAGAAACCAAAGAACACTTAAAGTTGGGGATGATCGGGAATTAGAAGTGAAGGCCATAGGAACATTACAATTATTTTTGAAAACTGGTTTATGTATTAAACTTTATGATACCTTATATGTTCCTGAGGTAAATCGGAACCTTGTATCAGGACCAAAGTTAGACATGGACGGTTTTGTCGTTTCCCATGGTCATTGCAAACTCTCTATTCTCTATGATTCCGTTGTTTATGGTACTGGCATTCTGGATGGTGGTCTTTATAGATTAGAACTATATGATAATTTTCCAAATCTTTGTTGTCATATAATATTAATGAATCACTCACAAGGATGAAACAGAATCGAGACTTAGATACTTCATCTATGTTGTGGCATCAACGTTTAGGCCACATCTCAAGAGAACGATTAAATCGTCTCGTAAAGGATGAAGTCTTACCTCCTCTCGATTTCACTGATTTTGGAACATGTGTCAAATGTCTTAAAGGCAAAATGACATTAGCGAATAAGAAAGGTGCCACTAGGAGCTCTAATTTATTAGAACTCATTCACACTGACATTAGTGGTCCTTACCAAATCGCTAGCATAACAGGACATACTTCATTTATCACTTTCATTGATGATTATTCTCGTTACATGTACTTGTATCTTATTAAGGAAAAGTCTGAATCTCTTACAACTTTTAAAGATTATAAAGCTGAAGTTGAAAAGCAATTAGATCGTCAGATTAAAATTGTGAGATCAGATAGAGGCAGTGAATATTATGGAAGACATACTGATGTGGGTCAAGCTCTTGGTCCATTTTATGAGTTTTGTAAGGGCCAGGGGATTGTGAATCAATACACCATGCCTGGTACACCTCAGCAGAACGGTGTAGCTGAACGAAGAAATCGTACCCATATGAACATGGTGCGCAGTATGTTAGCCAACACTAATTTACCATTATTCCTCTGGACTGAAGCATTGAAAGCAGCTGTTCATATACTCAACAGAGTTCCTTCTAAGTCTGTCCCTAAAACTCCTTATGAACTTTGGACAGGAAGGAAACCGAGTCTTAAATAAATGAAAGTATGGGGCTGCATTGCTGAAGCAAAACTCTATAATCATTTCCTAAGGAAACTTGACCCTAAAACAGTTACCTGTTTCTTTATTAGGTATCCTGATCACTTGAAGGGTCATCATTTCTATTCATCATCATCATCATCATCATACTCAGTAAATCCCACCAATAGCAAAGCAAAGGTAGGGTCTGAGGAGGGTAAGATGTAGACAGCCTTACCTCTACCCCTGTAGGAATAGAGATGCTGCTTCCAGTGAGACCCCCGGCTCGATAGTAGTTTTGCATCAAGCCTTGGACATAAGGCACATAACACTCAGCAATCGGGACAAAGACCGATTAGTGCATGTACCCTTTTGTCTTTCAGCTATCAACGCCACTACATGATGCATGATTAACCGTCCTCAGCTTTTAAAGTTATTTTCACAAACTTAGTAAAATAACGTTAAAATTAGTGCACTTTCACTTTTGCCCCCCGATGGCCCGCACATATATACATTATATGCGCATACCGCAAGCTGGGCGTGGTCATCATTTCTATTGTCCTTCCCATATCACCCGTATTGTTGAAACCAAGCGTGTCACGTTCCTGGAGGATTTCAAGGTCAGTGGGAGCAGTACCAACCCTTACGAAGAATTGCAAGAAGTACAAGACGCGGGGGGTGGGGGAGAGACTCGTCGCTTACCATTACTCCGTTTACTCCTCTTGTACCCAATGCAACAACTGCACCTGAAGCTACTGCACTAATTCCATCTCCACAATCAGAACCCATTATACCTCATAACGAAGGCACATCAAACGCTCAAAACCAAGACAACGCTGAACCCGATAATCAACTCAGGAGGTCATCTAGGCAAAGAAGGCCTACTAATTGGGATGATTATGTTACCTACCTGACTGAAATGGATGCTGGAAAGCAAAATGATCCTACCTCTTATAATGAAGCCATTAGCAGTGATCAGTCTTCTGAATGGAACAAAGCAATGATTGATGAGCTTGAATCCATGAAGAAAAATGACATTTGGGATTTGGTCGAATTACCCAACGGTGTTAAACCTGTAGGATGTAAATGGGTGTTCAAAACAAAACTGGATCCGAATGGGAACGTTGAACGCTATAAAGAGAGATTGGTTGCAAAGGGCTACACTCAGAAAGAGGGAATTGATTATCAAGAGACGTTTTCACATGTCTCTAGTAAAGATTCATTAAGGATCGTTATGGCCCTAGTAGCTCATTTTGATTTAGAGCTGCATCAGATGGACGTCAAAACTGCTTTCCTTAACGGAGACTTAGATGAAGATGTTTACATGAAACAACCTGAAGGCTTTAAACCTAAAGGTCGGGAGCATCTAGTCTGTAAATTGAAGAAATCCATTTACGGGTTAAAATAAGCATCACGTCAGTGGTACCTCAAGTTTGATGAAGTCATGAAGAGAGAAGGTTTTATTAAGAATCAAGTGGATCAATGCACCTACCTCAAGATGAGTGGGAGTAACTTTACTATACTTGTCCTTTACGTAGATGATATTCTATTAGCAAGTAATAGTTTAGACATGTTGCATGAGTCGAAGCGGTTACTCTCGCATAACTTCGACATGAAGGATCTCGGAGATGCTTCTTACGTCATTGGCATCAAAATTCACCGAGATAGACATAAAGGGATCTTAGGACTGTCTCAGAAGACTTACATAGATCGTGTCCTTATACGTTACAACATGCAACAATGCAAACCCTCAGTCGCTCCAGTAGTTAAGGGAGATGTTTTCGGTTCATTCCACTGTCCGACAACAGAGGTTGAAAAGGAGCAAATGAGCCAGATACCTTACGCGTCAGTAGTCGGGATCCTGATGTATGCTCAAGTCTGTACTCGCCCAGATATCACTTATATTGCTGGAATGTTAGGCCGTTATCAGACTAATCCTGGCCTATATCACTTGAAAGCAGCTAAGAAGGTCCTTAGATATCTGCAAGGGACGAAAGACTATAAACTGACTTGTAGAAGAAGTGATCACTTAGAAGTGGTAGGTTATTCTGATTCTGACTTTGCCAAATGCAAAGATGACAAGAAATCCACTTCGGGCTACATCTTTATGTTAGCGGGCGGACCTATCTCATGGAAGAGTCATAAACAACAGTTAACCACAACTTCCACAATGATGGCAGAATACATTGTTGTTTACAACGCGACCTGTCATGGAATGTTGCTTAGAAATCTGATCACTGAACTCAAAATCGTTAATTCCATTTCTAGACCATTGAAGCTTTACTGTGATAACTCAGATGTCGTTAGTTTCTCGAACAATAACAGTTCGACTGGAGCTGGTTTATATCTCGATACAAAATATTTGTTCGTACGTGAACGAGTTGAGGAAAATAATCTTTGTATTGAGTATATTAGTACTAAAGATATGCTTGCGGATCCGATGACAAAAGGTCTCCCACCTAAAGTTTTTGAAGAACATGTATCGAATATGGGACTTACTAAAGACCTTATTTAATGGCATATTATACTAGCTTATGTTTTAATTAATAAAATTTCCTCAGTTTGATTTTGTATGTCTCTAACATATGTTCTGCCGGTGTAATGACATATAGACAAATATAAATACAAATCAAACGCTAAAGAGCTTATGCGTATTTTGATCGTAACTATTAGGTTTTAAATTGAGGCTATAGTATGACTAATGGGGGTCCTAAGTCGAATGATGATTCAACGGCTGTATTTCTCTGCTATAGTTCTTGGTTTAAGGCTAAAATGAGTGTTAACTCCTGGCCAGACTCATCTAATACTCATGATAAATGATTACTCGGCTAAGTGGGAGAATGTGAGATTAAATATATTATTAATGTAATATTTAATCTTGTAGCCATTATAATCATTTATATTATATAGATCAAAATATATTAAGAACCTATTAATAATTAGTTGGTAATTGTTGATGGACTATATTACCCTTATTAACTAATTAGTTTTCCTCTTTGGTGTATATATAAGGAGATTACTATAAAGTTTAAGGGTTAGACAATTACACAAACCCTAATAACACATAACATCAATTCGGCTCTCTCTCCATATCTGAATCATTCCCTTGTTTCGGTTTCATCACCATCATAATCTTACACCATAAGGAGGAACCAGATCATCCTGACAAGTATGTCAAACTCAATGGCTGCATCTCTGACTGGATTCTCTGTTTGCCTGTCTGCTGTAACAGGTATGTTATTCATGTTTTTCATTACATTTAAACAGAACTGATCAACAAAGACGTGTAAACCTAAAAGCACGTGGCTTAATTTAGTATGATAATCGCCAACATAGTGACTTGTGGGGCCCACTACTCCAACATGATTCAACGAGCAACCAATCAGGATTACGTAATGAGACGAGAGAATCATTTTTGAAGTGTGGACCATGTAGGGAGGGTCTAGATATACAATACTTTAATTTAAAGTGACAGACAGTGAGGATACCAGTCTCCCCAATTCATCAAGATTCTCTTGGTCGGTTAAACTTCCTTAATCGGTTTAGTTAGTGAATCTAACATGATTCAAGAACATGACAATAAGGTTACAACCTAACATGGATTTTGGTTTATTTTTGGGTCAAATTCTAACAAATTTAGCTAAACGCATCATCTTCGGGTTGATTTATCATGCACTCGACTGACTTATTTATTTTTACAGATTTAAAACTTAAACTGAAAACATAGCATATACTATGTTATCAATTTGTATAATGTTTACATTAATTTTTTAGATAAAAACAAAAAATAATATTAAAGACATGTTTTCAATTCATACACCAACAAAAACACATTGTTTTTATCAAACACAAGGTTGAGGTTACTAATTTCTAAACAATCATTTTTTTTATGAAACACAAGGTTGAGGTAACTAATCTCTAAACAATTAATATCCGAACATATTTATGATTACACTGAATCTTTATTACGTTCTTTTAGCTCGTCTAATCTGATGATTACCTAAAGTCTTTGTTTGTTCTCTATTTTCCTCCTGTAATGTATCTTCTTTGAACATCTTGTTCAGTTTATAAAATTCCGCCTTTTTCAAATAAAAAAAACTGAAGTCAAACTATAATAAAGTGGCAAAGTTCAATAAATTTAAACTTAATAAAACTAACATAATGAAATTCTTTCTGAATTACTTTGAATTAGTAAGAGATTTGAACCACTAAGTGTTGAACCAGTAAGAGGTTTGAACCATTAAGAGTCTATATAATGCTTAATCGTTCATAGGAAAATGTCTGACCAATTCAGATTAGAGGTCTTAACCATTCAGACTCTGTATAAATCTTAACCATTCAGAGGCAAATGTCTGACCATTCAGACATCTTCTCGTGAAACAAACAGTCTGAACCATTAAGTGCTGAACAAGTAAGAGCTCTGAACCATTAAGAGTCTCATTAAGAGATAAACAAAGAGCCCCTTAAAAATAAAAAATAATTTTATGTTGATTCAGGAAAATATTGGTAGCCCGATCTCTTTAAGCCACGATTCAAAGGCCCAACCGCCCAGGGGTAGCCGGGTACGCATTTAATGGGCCTAATACCCCCTTTAAATATAATTGCTTGTTAAGGTACTTGAGCCAATTTTATATCTTGAAACTGAAAGTTTCTTTTTGGGGCCAATAGCCCAATACTACATTATTTTAGGCTATTATCTGAGGATAACTGATAAGGTTTGCTAGTTTGGGCTGTATTTTTTGTTAAGGTTTTGGGCTAATGTTTTGACAATACATATTTGTGGTTTAAAATTGTATTTTTATATTGGTTTTTATGTCAGTGGGCAAGAAATTGTGTCAACAAAACAAAAGACTTTATTTACGACATATTAGATTTAATTACACGGTTCTTGTAAACAAAAGATTAAGTCGTAATGTACCAAAAAATATCGGCATGTCTTTACCATCAATAGTAATTATATACATCATAATGAAAATGGGTGTCGAGCGGTAGCTGGAGATTTCATATATTTGGTGGGGTCATCGTCCGAAATTAGGAAAACATAAATTTTGTCTTATATATTATAAACCTTGAGGCCCTTTTCCAAACTCGGGTCTTGGGATCGGTAACTACGTATCGAAATTTTTATAGCATGAGATGTTAGCAAACAATTGGGAAAGCTATTATTTACGCTTTCACTCATTTCTTTGAAATCAAAACTCTTTATAACAATAAGGTAGTGTTCGTTTCACAGAATGGAATGGAATCTTGAGGGAATTGGAATGTTGATTTTACTCCTTATTTTGTTGGTTTCAACAAGAAAATGAATTGGAATTGAACAACAACATAAGGAAGGGAATCTACATTCTAATTCCATCCAAATTTCATTTCATTTTGCAAATCAAACACACCTAAATTACAAATCAAATTTCAAATTTTGCGTGAATTCTCATTCCAATTCCATTACAATCCATGAAACGAACACTACCTAAAGGTTTTGATTAAATTAATCATTAAAACTCCTCTGTTTTATACTTTTAAATTGAAACAAGTAATGTTATACTTACATAAATCTAAACTATTTTTCACAATCATTAAGTCATAAAATCTCTGATGATTCGAGTGTTCGCAATGTTTTAGGATTCTCGTTATTCCTAATATGACGTTCTTCCAACTTGACACGAACTATGACACATTTTACATCTTGGTTGCCGATAATTTCACGAACGCAACTTCATATCATGATCATTTCATGATGGTTCATGACGAATTCACTTAAAAAATAAAATAAAATAAAATAAACTACAAAACCACTAAGATTTCCTCATTCTTTGACACATGATGTTCTTAGTTTCCTAATCTCATGCAACTCATTTATCATTTTATTTAGTGTTTAAATGTAGATGATGAATTGAGGAACCTTAGAATATGTACAACTTAGAATATGATATATCTATCATAGATGCAAAATTTGCAAATGGACCTTGTGTAGAAACTCAACACGAAGAACACCTTAATCAACCATGAATTGCAAACAAAATAAATTCAAGAACACATACATGCGCTATTCTAAAGCTCATATTCAAAAACTCAAGCAGAGAAGTAAGTTGTAATAAAAACGACTCAAGAAAAAAAAACATACATAGTGAAATAAGGAAGGAAGGTCATGCGGGGAAGGACAACCACCCGAGGAGAATGTTAGGGTACGTCAAAATATACCAACAGTGCGGAAAGGTCGTTGTCACTTGTCAATATTTTTAGAGGTCGGGTTGCTTGCTAGTGTGTATTTGTCTGTATCTAATGATTATAACGATGATGACGTTATACCTAACATTTTACTATTGTATTACTCGTGCTAGATTGTCGTATATTAGACCATTGTTAAACAATTAAAGCCAAATGGGGATGTAGCTCAGATGGTAGAGCGCTCGCTTAGCATGCGAGAGGTACGGGGATCGATACCCCGCATCTCCATATTTATTTTTTCTTTTTTTCCATAGGTTATTTTTACCCCTGAAGTTTGTAAAAATTACACTCGCAGTCCTTCAACATTCCAATACCTTTCGTTCAATAGACAAATTCATAAACATGGTTGCAGACAGTCCTTAGATACCTTTGTATCACCATACAATTTATATCATATTTATTTGTTTTTTTTAGGGAAAATGTCATAGAAATGTAACCAAGTTTGTTAACTGTTTCAATTAACTCGCTACAACTTTTTTTGTCCCTTTAAAATAATTAAACTTTAATGTAGTGTTCTAATGCTATGTAATTACCAGGTCATCAGGTTACATTTTTTTTCTTTTATTTGTTATTTTTTTTTTAATGCTTAATCAGATATTATTTAGATTATGTAGATTTATAAATTCAAAAATGTATATTAAACATTTAAACCCTACCAACAACCTGCCGATGTTTCGACACCCCTCCGACAACCCAACCTTGACCTTCGACGACATACGGCCGACGACCAATCGACCCTTTGTTTCAAACTCTCCTGACCGACCCTCTATTTCAGACTCTCCGACGACCGACCTTCAATGAGGACGATGACCAGCAACCTTCGCCGAAGACGGTTTCTTTCTTCGTGATCTCATACCTGTGTGTTCTTCTGATTGTTTTTTTTTTTTCATTTTGTTCAATTGTTCTTTTCGTTTTTGTTCTGGATTTGTTTTTTATTCGTTTTTTTGTTCCGGACTGCTTTTTTCCGTTTCGCGTTTATTGGTTCCAGAGATAGTTAATGTGTTGGTGGTGGCTAGGAAAAGAAGAAGTGATGACTAATGATTTTTTTTGTTTCATGTTTACTGGTTCCATAAGAAAAGTTTGAATAATTGATGTTTTAGTAGGATGTTGTTGGATGTAATGTGTTTGAATGATGAAAATCTACGTATTAAGGCACAAAAAGAACAGATACAGTAGGTGCCATTAGAAAATCAAATGTGATTTTTTAATTTTTAAAAGTGAAAATCCATGTCATATATGTACTTTCCACATCATATTAAAGTTTTAAAAAAATTAATGGAACCTACACATCATCATTGGCAACCTGGTAACCTGATAATTACATAGTATTAAAACAGCAAATGGAACTTCAGTGATATTATAGAGACAAAAAAAGTTCCAGTGACTTAATTAGAACAATTGTCAAACTTGATTACATTTCTATAAAGTTACCCTTTTTTTTAACAGCACACTCTTCAAAATTTGAACTCCCAATTCATATATCGTATTTATTTTATTTCTATATGCTTACACAAAGTCATAAGTTAACTCAAGTGAATCATATTGGGATCCTAAGATCATAGTTATTAAAGGCGCTAGGCGCACTCAAGACGCATAGGCTTCGTCTGGGGCCTAGGCGCAAAGCGTAAAAAAAGCAAGGGTCTGAGAAAAATAAAGTGCATATTGAAAAAAAATTAAAAATATGTTATGTATTAGAAAAAAATAAACAAAATCTATGATATAACACTTTATATCATTTATTAAGTACCAAAAGTTCTAAAATATTAGTGAATTAATGTAGAAAAGTAGTTTTTCTTAGATAAAAGTACGGATCTGGCTAGAATCTTGCCGGAATTTAGAAAATTTGGCCGGAAACTCTCCGGAATCTAGGAATCTTGCCGGAATACGCACCTGAACCATCACCTGGAGAATTAAAGCGCAATTTCCTCGACATAAGGCGCAACTGCCTCGCCTCGCCTGAAAAATGGGTCTAGGCGCAAGGGGCGATGGCTTTTAACAACTATGACTAAGATATGAGTTGGGTGTTCTTGATTTACATAATTTCTAAAAAAAAAGTCATCTAAGTTCTAGTTTTAGATATAAGCTTTAGTTGTATTTATTTTGAAGAAAATACATGTACAACGTTTAAACTCTTAAGAAATTTTTGATTCCAAAAAATGTTAGCCCATTCATCGCGCTACTGATGCTCTTACATGCTAGGCATGTCCGAATTATGGCATCGAGTTGTTTCAACGCATAAAATAATTATTTAATAGTGGTATTTATAATGGTACAAAATAATTGGTAAAATGAATTGATTTTTTACATCCAGGAATGGAGATTAAATATACAGAGATACAGCCTAAATCAAGGTAATAATCAAGAAAAATAAATATATGATATGTAACTGATTGGTGCTGGCTATTTGATAGGATTGACTGAATCTTGGGACAGATTCAGTGGCTTGATTGCTTCCGTAATACGCCCCCCCCCCCAAGATGGAGGATCCGTTGGAGACTCCGATCTTGGAGCGAAATCGTTGAAACGGTTGGCGAGGTAGTGGTTTTGTAAGGACATCAGCAAGTTGATCGGCAGTGTTGATGTGAAGAACTTTGAGCAGACCATTTGAGACCCGTTCACGAACAAAGTGGTAATCAAGTGCAACATGTTTCATACGGGAGTGATAAATGGGATTAGCACATAAGTAAGGTGCTGTTTGTTTTTTCAGATGTAAAATGTCTGTAGTCTGTGAACCACATCTGCAGGCATCTGCAAGAGAAGATGTGGCCCAAATGTCTGCAGTCTGCAAGGAGAAGAGGGTTTGTTTTTTTTTCTTCAAAAACAACTTCAACCACACAACACACACAAGCTCTCTCTCTCTCGGCTCCCTCTCTCTCTCTAGAAAAACTCTCTCTCTCTACAACCACCACCACCGCACCACTTCTGCCACCACCACCGCACCACCTCCGCCATCACACCACCGCCTCTCTCTCTCTCTCTGGTTTCTCTCTCTCACAGAACACTCTCTCTCTCTCTACAACCACCACCACCGCACCACCTCCGCCATCACACAGGTCTCTCTCTCTCTCTCTCACAGGTCTCTCTCTCTCACAGATCTCTCTCTCTCTCACAGGTCTCTCTCTCTCTCTCTCAGGTCTCTCTCTCTACATGTCTCTCTCTCTCTCTCTCTCTCTCAGGTCTCTCTCTCTCACATGTCTCTCTCTCTCACATGTCTCTCTCTCTCTACAGGTCTCTCTCTCTCTCTCTACGCTCTCTCTCTCTCTCAAATGGGTTTGGTGGTGATGGGTTTGGTGGTGGTGGGTTTTGACGATGGTGGTGGTGGAAGTGGTGCGGTGGTGGTGGTGGCAGGGGAGAAGTTTTTGTGGTGTGAGGTGTTTGGATTAGGTTTTGTGAAGATGTTTGAAGCAAAGGTTCTGAGCTTTTTTTAAGATGAAAGAATCTATTTGTAGATCTGTTTAAAAAAAAACAAACAGTCTTCAACATCTTATGTCTGCCCTCCTGCAGACATAAGCATTTTGCAGATGTTATAAGCAAAAACAAACAGCACCTAAGTCGCCCCTGTGTTGTCACAGAATAAGGTGGGAGTATGTGTTGTTTGAATGCCAACTTCTTTAAGTAGATTTTGTACCCAAGTTAATTCAGCATTAGCATTAGCAAGTGCCTTGTATTCCGCTTCGGTAGACGAGCGAGAAACAGATTTTTGCCGACAAGATCGCCACGATATAATGTTTGATCCCAAGTATATAAGATATGCAGTAGTTGAGCGGCCCCCATCCAGAATTCCACCCCAATCCGAGTCTGAAAAAGCCGATAGATCAAGAGAAGAAGATCGATTTAGAAAGAGACCATGGTGGATTGTGCCCTTGAGATAGCGTAGCACACGTTTGAGTGCTTGCCAATGGGTTTGTGTCGGCATGTGCATGAATTGAGATAACTTGTTAACGGCATAGGAAATATCGGGCCGAGTGAAAGCCAAATATTGAAGCGAACCGACAAGTTTTCGGTAGGGAGTAGGATCAATTTTTGGAGACCGGTCATGCGGAGAAATTGTGTCCGCGGTTCCGAGAGGTGTGTGAACATCTTTGGCACCATCCATATGGAAGGTTGTGAGAAGATCTTGGATGTGCCTGTGTTGTGAAAGAAAAAGACCATTTGTGGTTTGGATTGCTTCGATACCAAGAAAATGATGAAGAGAACCAAGGTCTTTAATGGAGAACCGATTGGCAAGGGACGTGGTAAAGAAGTCAAGAAAGTCATTGTTGTTACCGGTTAAGACGAGGTCATCAACATAGACAAGGAGATAGGATGTGATGGCCCCTTTGTTGTAGATGAACAAAGACGGGTCAGCAAGAGATTTTTGGAAGCCAAATTTAAGGAGAAATGTGGTAAGTTCATTGTACCACACCCGAGGGGCCTGTTTCAAGCCGTATAAAGATTTTTGTAGCTTGCAAACATGGTGAGGGTGTTGAGGATTTACATAACCAGGAGGTTGCATCATGTACACCTCTTCCATTAATGTGCCGTGTAAGAATGCATTATTAACATCAAGTTGTTTTAAAGGCCAATTTTTGGAGAGCGCAATGGATAGAATGAGGCGAATGGTGACTGGTTTTGAGACTGGACTAAAGGTTTCGAAGTAATCTTTCCCGTACTATTGATGGAAGCCTTTGGCGACTAAGCGGGCTTTGTACTTCTCAATTGAGCCATCAGGGGCTCTTTTGATCCGAAATACCCATTTACACCCTATGGGTGTATGGGCGGTATTAGGAACAAGCTCCCATGTCCCATTTCGGAGAAGGGCATTAAATTCTCTATCCATTGCGTGCTGCCATTTTGGGTCTTTGAGGGCTTGAGTGTGGGAGGTAGGTTCAAGGGTAGCGGGTATAGGATGAACGGTGGTGGTGTTGTGTAACACCCCGAAAACGGCTTTGGTAATCAAACCACGTTAATAGTAAAGACGGGTAAAATACCGTTAGTGGTAAAATTTACCCGGTAAATATTAGGATTTAAATAATTAATCCTAATAATAAATAAAAGTGAATAAAAGCTTTTAAGAAATAGAAGCTTAGAAGGCCCGAGTTAACGGGACCTAAAATAAACTTAGTCATTAATATTCCTGAACCCGCTAAGTTAACTAGGAATATTAAACCTAGTTAATAAGTGGGAATATTATTGAAAATAATCAGGTTGTGATCTAATTAATAACTAACCAAACACGAGGGACCAAAGCCGGGTAACTTGAAATGGGAATTATAAACTTAAAATAAAACACAAAAAACACACACACAAGAGTGTGTGCGTGCGTGAGAATGGCCAGGAGAAGCTCTTAGAGAGCTCAAACCCTAATCAACACAATTTCATCAAATTGAAGGGGTAAATCAAGTCCAAATCAAAATCCGAGTATGAATTAGTGATCTCCATTGAAAAAGGAGTCACGAGGTATGTAAATTTCTTGGAAAATCTCTAGTTGAAATTCTGAGCAAACCTAGAGAATTCGAATCTAAGCTTGCATGTATGTTGTTTGGATGAAATTAGGGATGAAACTATGTCTAGTAGTAAACCCTAGCCATGTAATTGTTGAATTGATGTTCATAGTTGTGAATTCATAATCATACACTCATGTGTCAAGTGGGTTTTGATTATGTAGAAAAGATGATAATATAGTTGTGTTAGAAATCATCATAAGTGATAGTAGATGCAAGATACTTGAATAAATTGCAAGTTTGAGTATTGATCATACATGATAATGGTTGAATCTTGATGTTAATCTTGGTAAAAATGACTAATTATGAACTAGTTAGCAAATGTGTAGAATCATGCCCATTAGGTGTTTGTTACAATGCCTAAATGAGAACTAAGTGTTGATAATGTGCCTAATTGAGTCTTGTGAACTTGATAGTGCAATCATATGTGTTAATTGGTGATTTGACTTTTAAATAGTCAAACCGACCATTAATAAGATCGAATGGTATTTGTGATAGAAAATATGTAAGATGGAATAGTCATAATTAATGATGACTAATATAACCGTCTTACGAATTATGATGATAGTTTGACGCTTGACAAGCTAGGTGGAGGCTTGGAAAGGAAGCGGGTCAAACGAAGCAAGAATGGCGGAAAAGCATAATTCGGATGCAAGGTAAGTATAGCTTACACTAGTCTTAAATTGTGGAATGTTTTCTTGTCATATAAATTATGAATGAGATATCTAAACAATTGAAATATGATGTTCCGTCGTGTAGTCGAACGGAACAAGAAAATCAAAGATGATAGAAACCATAAAAATGGTTAAAAAGAAGTAAATCGATAAATTGGTCATATTATGTCGAAAGAAATACACGGTTTATATTTAAAATTTCCGTACGGTGTTAAACGGGAAGAGTCATGTAGAGGAGATGATAATAAATATCATTTCGCAAAGTTAAATGGTCATTTCGGTCAAACGGGTCAAAAGGTGTAGACAACACCTTTTGACTATATAGACTAATGATTCTTTTGTCGAGTCATATGCTTACAGGAATAGATATCCAATGGATATTCGCATCGTTCTTAATTAGCGAATATAAAGCAAGGTATTAAAATCGGGTCTATTTGTTGATCCGAGCCAGGTACGCTTATTTATGATGTATGTAAAAGTGCTAATTTGGTCGAATAATTGGTGATATCCCTTCATTGTAAAAGAAGGACCAAAATCGACCAAAATGCCCTTGTAGGCTAAATTGAACAAACAACTCTTAGAGGTTGTTTGGAAAGGAGTCTTATGATTAAACAAAAGTTTAGAACGAGTACGGGTAGTGAAAGATGTAATTCTTGGGCCAAAAGACTCCATATGAGTCTTTGCCGTAAAATGATAGTTCAAGAAGTATAAATTCGGAACACATAGATATCTACTTTAAATCCAACACACATTTAGGTTGTGATGGAAGAGTACTAGATAAGAGATATAGGTTACAACGCTAGATTAGAATGAAAGCGAAATTGAGCTTAAAAGTGCTTAAAATATCCTTAACGGGTCAAAATAAGCATACTAGTGAAAACGGGTTTAATTTGTGTAATAAACCTATGATTAGAACCTAATATGGTATATCACAATTATTTGATGAAGTGTATGAAATATAGGAATCAAATAAATACGTTTGTTTGATAAAATGCATAACCGGGTCAAAGTTTGGTATAAAGGGTAATAAGCCAAAGACTTAGAAGTCTTGAATTTTATCAAGCCGGATGTCGGATTTTAACTCCATATGATGGAGAATCAAATTACAAACATGTAGGAAGAAACGGTAGGTCAAACGGATAAGCGGTTTGAAAGATACGAAAGATTTCGTGTCAAATTACGGCAAAATGGAAAGGTGGGATGCAGGTGCCACCGTAAATTACGGTGCCACCGTAATTTACGGTGGACCTGAAATGGTTTACGGTGAAACACTCCTGATTTACGGTGGAAACAAATCAAAACAAGGACTACCGTAAATTACGGTGTCCACCGTAATTTACGGTGGACCCTGTACAAAAAAATGTATTTTTGATCAGTTTTGTTTTCCGGACTCGTTTAGATGCGTTTTAAATACCGTATGACTAAAGCATTTCATGTTTATGAAATGTAGGTACTTTCTGGGATGCCGGAAGACGATCAAGCTCAGCGAAGAACCGAACACGATAAAGATACACGCTTCCGCACATTGCAACGTTGTAGATTTTAATCAACGAATTCGATCACGTTTTGTAGAATAACCTATGATTTGTAAAAGTTTTAATAAACCCGTATTTTTATAGCATGTGTAGTCTTAACTACACATCTAATTGTTGGTATTTACATATAAAATAACTAGGGTGTTACAAGTTGGTATCAGAGCCTTGGTTTAAGAGATTCGAGTATGGTGGGGAGGAACCGTGCTTGGACTTAAACCTTATGCTCTTGACAAAGAATAGTGTTCGGTTCGAGGCTTGATCGCAAATCCGGTAAGTACAGTACGTGAATAGTTAGTATGCTAAAGTGTTGTAAACAACACATAGAGCTATCGTGTGGTATATGTTACCCCAATTTAAATGATTGATAAAGTTGACGAAAATACGCGCGTTGACGCGTATAGTAGAAAAAGCCTTGTATTATAATACGGGCGATTATGGAAGTTGACGTTACTAACTTTTGTGAATGTTTTAATTGAAGGACACTCGCGTTTGAAGACGACGAGAGTCAAATAAATTGTGGATATGAGGATGGAACGGTCCGAAGTATGACAAGAGGAGCATGCTCACCGAGGACTAAATCACGTAACGACCGCGAACAAGGTTAATGGCAAGGAACGCCCGTCGGGGCAAACATTACAAGGTGCACATTTTAAATAATCGCACAATTAGCAATATGCAACAAACACGTAGAGAATGATCGTTGCATGGGTAAATTAGAAACTTGGAAAGCCTGAACAGGAATACATATCCAGGATATAATTTCCAAGAAAACTGAATAGAGGCGTTACTTACATAGGGCGTGATGTGAAAACTATAAAAAGGTCGTGTACGTCATGTGTTAAATCGCTTACTCTGGCTAAGTAAGTAGTGGCATATGATACCACGAGTTTCTTATAGCGGACACATTTACATCCGATGTAGTAAGGGCGGAGTAAATGGGACTAATTAAAAAGTACCCAAATGAATCAGATAAGCAAAATATTTGATAATAATGTAAACGCACAACCGAGAGACTGAAGCGTATTACATCAGGATAATGAGCCCGAGCGAAGGGACAAAGAAGCATGTAAAATGATTTAGACAAGTATTGGGAAGGAGTGTACTTACACTCGAACCCATAAAACGCAAGCATGAAGATTGTAATATCCCGAAAATACAAATTCTTAAATTGCAATTAGGTTGCAAATAAATTAGTAAAATAAGCTAACTAGGAATGACACTAACCTAGTTAGATGATGACTTATGAGTAGTTAAGGAGTTAAAACAAAATAAAAACGAAAGTTGAGGGGCCAAAAGTGCTTAAATTGAAACTAATTTTAATAAAACAAAAAAAAATAGAAATGTGTGAGATCGACCAGACAAGACGGAGGGGGCGACCAAGCTCTTCAAAACCCTAAATTCCACAAAACTCCTAAATTGAAGGTTCAAATCCGATCCAAAACGAAATCCGAGCTGAGATTAGTGATCCTCATTGCAAGGGGGTTATAAGGTATGTAAAATTTGATGAAAATTCTCTACTTGAAATTCTCATGAAATTGGGAAATCCGAAATTTGATGATGCATCTTTGTTATTTGGATAGAATAGGGATGATATAGTGTCTAGGAGTAAAACCTAGACAACAACATGTGAAATCATATCTAAATTCTGGAAATTTCATGAACACATTGAAGGTGATTCATGGGTTTTGTGAGAAATTGATAAACACTAGGGTTTTGAGCATTATTCTAGGGTAATATGGTTCATAGAAAGAGATTACTGAAATATGAATGTTAAATTTTATATATGAAAGCTTGATTGATGTAAATTCGGGCTAAATGATAATTTGGGGACTTGTTATATAATCATGTAAAATTTTGCTCTTAAAGTGTTCGTAGAAATGCCTCAAAGAAGGCTTGAAACTGAAATGTTTAGTTAAAACGCATAATTGTGATGCTTAGGCAAATTATGTGACATATGATTGAAAAGGAGTTCTAAACGTATCATGGTTGAACTCTATAGGAAAAGATACCGGAGCGTCGAGTGGACAAGCCGGTGGCGACTTGCGTTTGAAGGGCGTGCATTGAAGGTATGTAACTTGACCCGTTACATTAAGTGAATTGTTATTAAATTATGTATGGTCATATTGTAGATTAGAAGTTGCGTTGATTGTAGCGACCATGTTCGTTACTTAAATCCGTAGGTTTAGAATTGGTTAGAAGTCGTTTGGTAGTCATCATAATGGAGGATTCCGTAGATGAGCCAAACGGGTCGAATAATGGTGTACATTGTAGTGTTAGTGTTTTAAATAAATAACGATGGTGATAACGATCACAGGAGCATGAATCCATAAGTTTGATAATGAAGTGCCGGTGATAATAAGCCCCGGAAGTTGGGTAATAAGCGCCTTATATTTACTATTACAAAGGTAGCAAAATAAGGATAACTAGAAAGGGTCGAATAATTACATAATGAATTTTGTCATCTGGTCCGTAAAACAAAATTTGGGTATGGAAATCATTATAGTTACGTTCGTACGGAATTTACAGACGTATAGGAAAAAGAATCACCTAAAACGGACTTACGAGTCAAAAGTTATGATAGTTTTAAGTTTAGAATTAGAGTTTCGTAATGCTGAACTGATATACAGCAACCATAAATAACATTCTGTTGAAAATGGTCCCTGGCGCTACGCCACGGGTGAGAACAAAACTGTAGGTCCCTCGGAGGTTGAGGTTTAACCTATTCCTTGTTATGTCTAACACACTAGCAAGTGCGGAATCCAAGCTAGCATGCAAACCGAGATCGAACAAGCACAAACACAACACACAAACTTCACCGATTAACACCACTTGTATTAATACGTATGAAAGGTTCGATTACAACGCAATGTTTACAAATCAGTTTTGCAAACTCTCTAAGTATGTGTGTGTGCTCACAGCAGTATCTCTCTAAGTGTGTGTCTGTCAAAGTCTCCCCAATGTCTCTCTACCGAAATGAACACACTGCATGGGATTATATACCCAGCACAGATCATCTGGTCGAAGGATCAGAATTACTGATCGAAACATCATCTTTCGATCATGCATCCATCGAAGGATCCACATATACTTCGAAGGATGGCATATCCTTCGAAGTCCATCAGTATCCTTCGTGGGATATCTTTCGAGCTCATCGAAGGATAGAAACAACCCTTCGATGGCCCAACCTTCGACACAGATAATTTACAACCAAATGATAACTGTTTGGCCAAGTCAAACCGGAGGATGGTTGACTTGGTCAAACTTACATCAATCTTACATCAAAGACATCGTTTTGTATCAAGACGAAATACAGACAAAGTACAGACACAAGTGCACCAACAAACTCCCCCTTGGCTGTAGCTTTGTCTGGCTGTAGCTTTGTCTCGATCTTTGTGACTTCAAGTCTTTGACGTCTTTTCAAGTCTTCAATGTCGGAGGATCTTTAAAGTCTTCACGTCTTGAAAGCAGAAAGTGTATCAACAAACTCCCCGTTTCATGTAGGAAGTGTGTTGACAAACTCCCCCTTAACATAAGCTCCCCCTTGAGTTATGCTCGTGAAAGTCTTGATCTTTATGAATTGAGATCCTTGTGGTGTTGATGATGGTCAGTGTCAACTCGATCATCTTCATCATTTGAGTGCCTTCACGTCGTGTCTTCATTCCGAAGCTTGTCATCGACCATGTTCTCCTTGCCTTTAGAATCTGCACATGCAAGAAATCTAAACGCGTAATGAGAACAACTGCTTGGAATATAGTAAACATAAACAAACGACACACGTGTGACCATTGTTTAAACAAACACCGTCCGACAGTTTGAAAGTTTATCAAATTTATCAATTTTAGGTTTTTAACTTTCAAAACTTGCAAATTTCAACCGTTTATGAAGATTCAGTCGTCTCGGTTTTCAATCAGGTTTCAGGTAACGAAGACTCGAGATCCAACATCGTACAATCGAAAATAGGATAGAAATAAAATCTTTTTGGATTTTATAAGTTTTATATTAAAACACACCTAAAATCTTTTTGGTATTTTTGAATATTTCAAATTTAAAGACAGAAAGCGGTAAATAAATATATACAAAGGTGCAGAAACTGAAAGCATTAAATAAATATTTACAGACATTCTTTTTGCGAGTTTCGAGGGTAAGAGAATCATATCAGTGTACGGTCATGTCAAAACGCTCTTGTTGTTCAATTAGTTAACATTTAGATAAGCATCCTATAACAATTATCGGTATTGTTGTCCACATAAGCTCAACTTATCAGATGTAATCATGGCGAGGGGATACGTTAAGGTATGATTTATACATACTGACCGGTGTTCATCCACTCACGACACATTCCCGTATCAAGGTATGCACGAGAGTTCATCTTACCGGTGAGTATACCGATTATCATCTGTTTGACCGTATATGATGTGAGATTCTCACTTATTTTGATTTTGAAAACCAAGCCCTATGTGATGAAATCACTTATTGATGAGGAACTTGATTTTCGATGCATGAGGGCACATGAGCAAGTCCGTGAACAGGTCAGTACTTTCGTACAGCAAAGAGACGAACTTGACTCCCGCAAAGAATCTGTGATATATTATCACTTATTTGTTTGGACATGTGATTGTTGATCACTTATTGAGGTCGAATGCAGTATGTACACGTATGTATGGTATCATGGAAGATCTAGACTTGCGTCCCCGTTATTTTTCGGTAAAAGATACAACCATGATACCCAGATGATAAGCAGCATAAAGACCGAATATCTCAGAACCTCGGCAATCTCTCAAACGAAATTTCGATACTAAGACCATATGCCAATGAGTGGTTCCCACCTGGTCTTCAGTTCGATTTAAGTTTATATCACCCTGCACACTTTAAAATGATTGTGAGCCTACCGATACATCTTATATAGAGCTGCTTATCGTTTTTCAGTTTAGGTTTAAAGAGGTTTAGACAGACCACTGATGTACTATCATATTCTCTTTTGCTCGCCAGGAAACTCATTTTTGTTTTTCTATTGTTTTTGTGTTTTTAAATTTTTCGATGTTTTTGGATTTTCAAATTTTGGATTTACTCCCCCTAAAATCAACAAACTAAGATAAAATGTAAAAGACACGTAGATATATACAAAAACGATTTTCCGATGTCGGTTACTCATGTTTTACCTCAATGCCGTTTATTAAAATAAATTTTAATCTGAAAAGATTGATCGAAGTTTGGAAAAATCGGTTGGCATGACGGTTTGCGGTGCGGACCATGACAGCATTGTCTGGCCAAAGAGTGTTGTACGAGATAATAATTCAAAAAGCAGCTTAAATATCGACAGGTATAGGAGAGATTAGAAATTTAAAACCGTATCCTTCAACTGCTTCGTGCATTGCAAAGAATCTGAGTGATCTCCCAAACTGGATATCCACCCGGTGTGGATTTCAAGGTCGATTTTGCAGCCACTTCAATTTTCTGAGAAATCTCTTTATAGTAACAAGATCAGAAACCTTCGGGTCCGGCTGGTCTTCCACATTGCACCAGCGAAGGTCTTTGTCTTTCTCTTTGAGAAGTAGTGTGCGGTTGTTCAATCCAAGCCAAGGCATCCGCACACCCGGTTGATTTGTTCAACGAACACATTTTCATCAATCACACCGCAAAGAAATGTACACTGCACGTTCATCTTGTTGAGTTTGAACTTCAGACGTGCTGCAGGCGCGTACTTTTCATTTGAATCTATCCTGAGGACCCGATCAAAAACCATAACAACCAAATATTTTGCACATAAAACATCTGGCCGAATTTTGCAACTTCATACAACAACATTCTTTCACCATCATTCCATCATCGGAATGTTTGTCTTCTTATCTTTTTCTTTTCTTTTCTCATTTCTCTCCATCAAAGGCAACAATTTCTTCTGTGGCCTATCTTGTGCATGGACGCTCCACTATCAACAATCTTACGACTATCGAAAGTTCCTCCTGGAATATCCTACACACTCACTCAGAGATTAGTTGGAGAGGGGGACCCAAGCCTTTGTGGACTTGGGTCGTCCTTGATCATCAAGGAAAGTGATTTCAATCACTTGATGATTAGGAAAAAGAACCTGTGGTGCTCCCCCTGATTGAATTACCTGCTTTTGCTTCCAAGCTGTTTGTCCTTTACCAGTATTTGACTTCATTGTTTTAGCATTTACTGGTTTTACAGTTTCAGATTTTGCTTGTGCAGGTTTTTCTTCTTTGACCTCTGATTTTAAGGCCTTTTCAATTACCTTTTGATTCTTTTGCTTTAACTTCTTTTCCCTTTCTTTCAAGACACGTGGGTCTTGTTTCGGGGAAACTGATCGTTTTCGGTAATCGATTTCTTGGGGAGCACTTGTTTTTTACTTCAGCTTTTGCACGTGTGGGCAATATCTTACAATATGCCCAACTGTCCCACATTCAAAACATGTTCTCCGCTCCACAAACTTCGGAGAAACACGTTGATGACCAGACGGAGAACCAGACCATGAACTTTGTGATCTAGACGTGCTTGGACCTAAATCACATCCGTTGGTGTGTTGGGTGTAATTATTCTGATCATTTCGTTTTAAAATTCTAACTTGTTTTACAAAATCAACGTTAGATTTTTCCTGAAATGTTTCAAGTTTGTCTGAACCCGTGGATCCAACAAAGTTCATTTTCGGTTCTCGTTTCTTAACAGGAGCTCTTTTGTTTTGCACCTTTTGTTGTTGAACCTTAGGTTGTGCAGCCTTAGGTTGAGTAGCCTTAGACTGTTCAACTTTAGGTTGTTGAACCTTTGGTTGCTCAGTCTTAGGCTGCTGAACTTTAGGTTCTTGAACATTCTTGTTCTGAGGCTTCTTTCCCTGTACCTTACCCTTTCCGGAGTTGACTTGTTGTTTTCGCTCAATTGGTAGTTTTTGGTTTCCGTATTGTTTTCTAATTTGTTCACACGGGATTGGATCACATTGAGTGACGGTAACTTTGCCACTTTTGTTCCCCAAAAACTTATCAGTGCATCCTTCAAAAATTTGCTCAATTAAATCTTGATTTACATTTTTAATTGGAAAATCTTTGTTAGAGTAGATTTTGCTATCTCCTTTGAGCGTGTACAACAAGTTATTCTCTTCACGGCTAGATACAAGGGACTCCATTGCTTTTGACATTTCAGTCTTACTCGGTTTCACTGGTGGATCACACAGGATGTGATTCTCGATTGGAATATCTGTTGTAACCGAGTTAGACTGTTGTTTCACAATTTCTTCAGATTCATCATCCGAAGAATCAGCATCCTCAACAATGGGAGGACTCTGTTCCTTAACACACGATGAATCTGTCACATTCTCAGATTCAGATTCAGATTCTGATTGACCCGAGGATGATGTACCAGTTGTGAACCCGAGGCCTGCTGCAAAGTCATCTAGACCGAGTGGCACAGTAGGTTCAAAACGGGGCATATCCTCGTCATCAGGCAATTTGGAGTAATTGTGATTCATTGGGGGAGGACATGATTTGAATCCAATACATACTTTATCCCCCTTTTTCTTTTGAACGTCAATGATGTGATCCAATACATAGCGGGAATTGGAATAACTTTCCAGTTTCTGCTTAATTGTCTCACATTCACATCGAGCCATTGCCAACTCTACCATTTGCTTTTCAATTGTGTCAATAAGATTATTGTTAGCATGTTGTTTTCGCAAAACAGCCTTTTGTAATTCTGAAACATCATGTCTTAATGACGCAATTGTTGCTTTAAATTCCTTTTCATTTCTGGTTAAGAACACGTTAGCTTCGGTTGCTTTAGAAAGATCTACAATCAATTCTTGATTGTGTTTGTGTGTGATTTCCAATTTCTCTTGCAAGGCCTCGTGTTTGCTTCGTAATTCACAACACTCATCATTCATCGAAACATGTTTGTCTTGCAAGTCAAACAAACTAGCTTGTAAAGTATCATGTTTGCCTTGCAACTCAGACATATTTGCCTCTAAATCAGCATTTTTAACATGCAAACTATCACAGTTATCACAACTAACAACAGTGGGTTCATCGACACATACCTGACTTGATGAACTGTCGACATTAGCCATAAAGACTGAATGGAGAGAAGACGAAGAGTAAGCAACTTGATCCACCAAAATAGATCTTCTTTCAGTTCCTGCTGCAGCTTCTTCCAAAAGCTCATCAATATCTGCATCGACTGACGCACTTGAGGTCTCATCCACATGATCATTGCCTGAGGTGGAGGATTCTTCATCTGAGCTTCCACTATAACCAGAACTGTTTTCATCTTCAGAAAATTCATCACCATTGGTGGAAGATTCTCCACCACTGGCGTGCTTTAAATCCTTTACGACTTCAGCAAAACATGCTGTTCCATCTGGAGCATCATTTCCAAACTGAAGCGACCAATCGCAACCTTCATCTATTTGAACCACAGGTGCCTGGTTGGCATTTGATGGCCCTGCTTGGCTTTGGTTGTTGACAGGTATCAACGTACGAACATTGTTCCTGTTCTGGTTCTGCTGGTTGCCTTGATTTCTGAAAGGATTTTGGTTTCCATGCTGAGCTGGTCTTGTGCATTCCCTTTTGAAATGACCCCGTTCATCACAGTTAAAGCACGTTACCGCTTGCTTGTCGAACCCATACTTGGTGTCTTTCTTGCTTTCCAAGTTGGTTCTCCCCGTCTTTTCCATAAACTCCTTTGCTCTTCGAATTGCACTAGCAAGAGCCCATTTGATATCCATCATTTCAAACTCTTCTTTATCCACTTGCTGATAATCTTCATTGGTTAGATTGATATTCCCAATCTTACCTGCGATCAATCCACAATAAGCACTAACCAAGGTGTTCAACATCTCCATATGCTCCTTGGCTATTTCAACACTGACTTTGGAAAAGTTAGAAGTGTCTAATCTGACTGTGTTCGGATTGGAAGTGGCTTGAATGTTTGAAGAGCTTCCATAAAACCCTTGCTGTTGCGGTTGTTGCTGCTGAGCTCTGCTTGGGTCTAAGAAAAGTGGTGGTGTGAATTGCTGAGCTGTCGGTTGCACATTCTGTTGTAGAGAAGAAGAATCTGGTCTTGAATACATCATCGTGTATGCTGAAGGATCAAACTGATTTGTTGTGGAAGGTCCGGTGTTTGAGATGAAGGCTGTTTGAAGCTTCGCATGTTGAGAGGCTGGTTTTTCTCCACTGATACCTCCTGCAATCCCATAGTACATCTCTGGGTTTTGAGGAGTTAGTGTTCTTTTTGCCTTAAGCTTTTCTTCTACATCCTTGTTCTCCAATTTTTGAATTAACTCATAAACGGTGATTGTGTCTAGAACACCATTTTCTTTGAGAATTTCAAGATAACTGCTCCACTTTGCTGGTAAGCTATCAGCGAATCTCTTCACCATTTCTTGTGGAGTGGCAGTGACTTTAAAAGCAAACATCTCGCTCAACAAGTGATGGAACCTTGTAGATAAGTCTGCTAAAGTCTCATTCTCCAAACACGTGAATCCTTCAAACTCTTTCTTCAGTAATTCTTGCTTGATCTTTCTAGATTGAGCATTTCCTTCACATCGTAACGTGAGCATATCCCACAAGCTTTTAGTAGTCGTGCAGTAAACAAACTGGTGGTAAATGTCTCTGTGAAGAGCTTGTGTGAGAATCATAAATGCTTTCTTTTCTAACTCAAATTTCTTCTTATCATCTTCAGACATAGTGCTGTAAGTTTCTGGATTAGATCCTGCAACTTCCAAATCATGGTCAAATGCGGTGAAGAAGCACATCCATAGATCTTGACCTTGCCCTTGCCCCTGAACATAAGTTCTCAGCCTTTCTTTCCACCATCCCCAATCATTGATGTGATTTAGCTTTAGCGGTTTTGTGCTTGTGCCAGTTTCACTGTCGTTCTGCATCATAGCTTGAATGCTGCTGCTTTGATTTGTGACCAACGCCCATTGATTTGCAGTTATCATGGCAGCTTGAGGTGGGGCAATAGCTTGCATCCATGCAGTTTTGTTGAAATCTGACGCAGATTGCGTAGCTGATGATTGTGGAGTCGAAGTTATTTGAGTCCACGCGGTTGGATCTCACTGACCGTTTGTTCCCATTTTATAAAAATTAATATATTAAGTGAAAATTGATTTGAAAATTGAAAAACAAGTTTTCCCTTTTTAAAACTTTAATTTTCACAAACTATGATAATATCTCGAATGATAACCACCAGCCGAAGGATCCTTGATCGAAAGACCTGAAACACACAAACTTGTTAAACATAAACAGACTAAGTTCGACAGATCAACCCTTGTTCGAAGGATCAACAGTGTTCGAAAGATTACTGTTGAGTTTCGAACAATGATTTCGAAAGATTCACAAATTCGAAAGATTCACAATTTGAAAGATCCTTATCTTTCGAATATATATCCTTATCTTCCGAATATATATCCTTCGAATAGATTCCCTGGATCGAAGGATAAGTCTCACACTTCGAAGGATTGTTCTAAAGATAGTTATCTATCGAAGCTTCCTTGATCGATAGATGATCTTTCGATTTCGAAGGATATCCTTCGATCGCTTCTGACACAGCTGACACTGAGATGACAGGTTGGTGAAAAAGGTGATGGGTTGGTAGTCAACTTTCGGCAAAAGGGTATGGACAGACCTTACCTTTTCACCAAACAGGATTTGACTAATAAAATATTCCTAAAAAGGAAAATCTTATCCAGAAAATCCGGTCACCGGAACACGCCGGAATTATGGCCGGAAATCACCAAGTTTCTTAAAAACAAGTTTTATGTTACCCAACCCGACCTTGAACACACCCGGTAAGTTTAGAACGCGTTTTTATATTTATAAAAGCAAGAAAATCACTAAAAACGGGTACTAAACCAAGTGTCCAAACACACCAAGACCTTGTACAAACTCGGTTTTAACAAGGAAAAGAGCCACGGCTCTGATACCACTTGTAGGTCCCTCGGAGGTTGAGGTTTAACCTATTCCTTGTTATGTCTAACACACTAGCAAGTGCGGAATCCAAGCTAGCATGCAAACCGAGATCGAACAAGCACAAACACAACACACAAACTTCACCGATTAACACCACTTGTATTAATACGTATGAAAGGTTCGGTTACAGCGCAATGTTTACAAATCAGTTTTGCAAACTCTCTAAGTATGTGTGTGTGCTCACAGCAGTATCTCTCTAAGTGTGTGTCTGTCAAAGTCTCCCCAATGTCTCTCTACCGAAATGAACACACTGCATGGGATTATATACCCAGCACAGATCATCTGGTCGAAGGATCAGAATTACTGATCGAAACATCATCTTTCGATCATGCATCCATCGAAGGATCCACATATACTTCGAAGGATGGCATATCCTTCGAAGTCCATCAGTATCCTTCGTGGGATATCTTTCGAGCTCATCGAAGGATAGAAACAACCCTTCGATGGCCCAACCTTCGACACAGATAATTTACAACCAAATGATAACTGTTTGGCCAAGTCAAACCGGAGGATGGTTGACTTGGTCAAACTTACATCAATCTTACATCAAAGACATCGTTTTGTATCAAGACGAAATACAGACAAAGTACAGACACAAGTGCACCAACAAAAACCCGTCGCGCGACGCGACGGGTGGTGGCGCTACGAGACCACCTTGGGTGGTCCTCGTCGCGCGGCGCGACTGCCCAGGGTGGTTGGTTTTTGTTGTTTTTGCATATTTTTGAGTTTGGAACTTAACCGGACTTATATATATGGTGTTGAAACTAATCTTTTGTGTGGTTTTGGCCATAGGTGATGATGGACCTAATCCGGATGGCGATCAAGCATATTTTCAAGAACCGAACACGATATTTTGAAGCTTCCGCGATTACTTAATATTTTCAAATCAATGACTTTGTAATTAACACTTAAACACAGCTTTCTTTTGTCTTGGGATTCTTAAACTAGTAGTACTTATCCTAGATGTTAACTTGGTTAAATTTTCCTTATGTTGATATAAAATCCAAGGTTTTTGGTATACTAAGGCTTTGTTTGTAATAAAATATTATGAAAACAAGTAGAGTGTTACAAGTTGGTAATCAGAGCTTAAGGTTGTCAACAAAGTGTTCGGTTCAAGCCTGATCGATCGTCCGGTAAGAATTAATTTATTATTTTAGTAGATCCTATCTTATGTAAGAAATGAGATGCGAATTAATGTGCATGGGAAGGGTGTGTTAACACACTCAAACCCGGAAAGTGCACCAAATGTGAACGGTAAAAGCAAGTCACGCACTTGGCTAAACCAAAGCAAATAAAGCTAAGTTATAAATGAAATGTTTAATGTTTAATGTAAACATTTCAGTTTCAAGATGTCGAAAGGAAACGATAATGATCTGGTGCCGACAAGCACCGAACAAATGAAAGAGATAATTGCCGAAGAAGTGGGGAAGGCAATTGAAGGTAGTCTATCCAGGTTTATAGACAAAATTCAAAACACGGTGTTGTCACTTGTCGAAGAACGAGTCAAAAGGTTGGAAGATAGTGTCAACCTTATGAAAGAGAAATTGGGAGAACGTAAGGGATGTTCGTACAAAGAGTTTATGGCGTGTAAACCGCCAATCTACAACGGGGAGGTTGATCCGATAATATGCCAAAGATGGTTAAGTGATGTTGAAGGAGTGTTTGAAAGGACCCATTGTGACGAAAGTGACTTTGTTGCTTACGAAACGGGTCAGTTGAGGGGTCAAGCCAAAGATTGGTGGGATAATAAAAAGAAGGAAATAGGAGCCGAAGCGGCGAGGGCCATGACATGGGAGGAGTTTAAGACGCCGTTTCTTAAACATCATAGTCCCAAGGCGGTCATTAATAGAATCAAGGAAGAGTTCATGCAACTTAGGCACAAGGGCGAGACCGTAGACAAGATTACGGCAACGTTTATGGATAAGATGAAGTTTTGCAATGAATTGGTGACGAATGAAGAATAGAAGATATACTACTACTATAACATGTTGAGCACCGAGTATAGGGAGTTTATGACTCCTTCAAAATACGAGACCCTTACCGAGATCATAAACGTTGCTCGGGAACGGGAAATTGAATTGAAGAAACAAGTTGAAAGGGGTGAACGAAGGGCAAAGGATGTGAATCGAAGCCCTACAAAGAAAGCTCGAACTGTGGAATCGGGAAAGAAAGTGGATGCTAAAGGCGGGTCGCCAAGTTGCAAGGTGTGTGGAAAGGGGCACAAGGGTGAGTGCCGCTTCAAAGACAAGCCATGTCGGGTATGTGGGAAGACGGGACACACCGCATCGTTATGTCCAGGAAAGGTTTCTGTTTGCTACAAATGTTATCAGCCCGGCCACAAAAAGTCTGAATACCCAGAATTGGTTGGAAAGAGAGACACTAAAGAATCTCCAACGGAAGTTCCAAAGGCGAAAGCTAGGTCCTTCCAACTTACAGCAGTTGAACAAAGACAGAACCCGATGTAGTCTCAGGTATATTCGCAATAAACTCAATCCCCGCACGTGTATTATTTGATACGGGTGCGAATAAATCCTTTATTTCACATGGATTTATTCGACATCCTTCATTTGTGTTGACAAAATTACCTATGCCTTTAGAGGTTAAAATAGGAGATAACAAAAGTTTCATAGTATGTGATGTCTGTCAAAGCTGCAAACTAAGTATCGATGATGAGGAATACTTGATAGATCTAATCCCGATGTCAATGGGGGAATTTCAAGTAGTTGTTGGGATGGATTGGCTATCTCAGCACCACGCAAAGGTCGTGTGTTTCCGTAAAGAGATAAAGCTAACATCTCTGAGCGGGAAACACATCATAATCTATGGCGAAAAGGGAGGCAATCCTATAATATGCTCGGTGATGAAAGCTCACAAGCTCATGAGGCATGGATGTAAGGAATTTATGATATACGCGAATGAGCCCGAGAAAGAATTACCGAAGATTAGAGACGTACCCGTGGTATGTGACTTTGAATATGTATTTCCGGATGATTTACCGGGAATGCCGCTCGAGCGGGAGGTAGAGTTCGGAATTGAATTATTTCCGGGCACGAAACCCGTAGCAAAAGTTCCAAACCGACTTGCACCATCGGAATTACAAGAATTAATGTCGCAGATACAAGACTTGCTCGATAAAGGATTCATAAGGCCGAGTGTGTCTCCTTGGGGCGCGCCCGTGCTATTCGTGAAAAAGAAGGACGGAAGCATGCACATGTGTATCGATTACCTGGAGTTGAATAAACTCACGGTAAAGAATCGATACCCGCTTCCGAGAATAGACGATCTATTCGACCAATTACAAGGTGCGAATTGGTTTTCAAAAATTGACCTTAGATCAGGATATCACCAACTAAGGGTCAAGGAGGAGGATGTACCGAAGACGGCTTTCCGAACGAGATACGGACATTTCGAATTCCTCGTGATGTCATTCGGGCTGACAAATGAACCCGCGGCTTTTATGGACCTCATGAACCGGGTTTGCAAGCCAATGCTGGATAAATCGGTCATTGTGTTTATCGATGATATTCTGGTGTATTCGAAAAGTGAAGCTGAACATGCACACCACTTACAAGAGGTGTTAGAGACACTTAGACGAGAAAGGTTGTATGCAAAATTGTCTAAGTGCGCCTTTTGGCTGCGAGAGGTGCAATTCCTCGGCCACATCATAAGTGCCGATGGAATATTGGTAGATCCGTCAAAGATCGAGGCCGTGTCAAAATGGAATCCTCCGAAGAACCCTTCGGAAATCAGAAGCTTCTTAGGGCTTGCGGGATATTACAGGAGATTCATTCAAGACTTCTCCAAAATTGCGACGCCGTTAACTAAGTTAACTCGGAAGGAGGATAAATTCATTTGGGGTGTGGAACAAGAAAGAGCGTTCCAAGCTCTAAAAGAGAAACTAACTCACGCTCCGGTATTAACATTGTTGGACGGAGTCGAAGACTTGGTGGTTTATTCGGACGCCTCACTTTTGGGGCTTGGATGTGTTTTGATGCAAAGAGGCAAAGTTATAGCTTACGCCTCGAGGCAATTGAAGGTACACGAGAAGAAATATCCCACGCACGATCTCGAATTGGCTGCGGTGGTATTTGCGTTAAAAATATGGAGGCACTATTTATATGGGGTAAAGTGCACCATATTCACCGATCACAAGAGCTTAAAATACTTCTTCGATCAGATGGAGTTAAACATGCGCCAGAGACGATGGTTAGAAACGGTGAAGGATTTCGACTGCGAAATACATTACCACCCCAGAAAGGCAAATGTGGTGGCGGATGCCCTGTGTAGAAAAGCGGATTATGTCCCGTTACGAGTAAGGTCGATGCAGCTTGTCGTGACCTCGGGTATACTTGAACGTATCCGAGAAGCGCAAGTAGAAGCAGTGAAAGAGGAGAACTGGAAGAAGGAAAGAATAATCGGACAGTTAAAAGATTTGTTGGATGGGAAGGACGGATTGAAGACTCGATCCGGAAGAATATGGGTTCCAAATACTTGTGGGGTGAAGACGCTTCTACTTGATGAAGCTCATAAATCCCGATATTCTATTCATCCGGGTACGACCAAGATGTACAATGATCTGAAACAAAACTATTGGTGGCCCGGAATGAAGAGGGATGTGGTAAAATATGTGGAGAAGTGCTTGACTTGTTTACAATTCAAAGCGGAACATCAGAAACCATATGGAAAACTGCAACCTTTGGAGATCCCGGTTTGGAAATGGGAACATATCACTATGGACCTATTGACCAAACTACCTAAAATGATTCGGGGATTTGATGCTATATGGGTGATTGTGGATAGAATGTAGAATGGCGAAGAGTGCACATTTCATTCATATATGTGAAACTTATACTTCGAAAAAGATGTTCGAGGTATATACAAATGAAATAGTGGCACGTCACGGCGTACCGGTATCCATCGTATCGGATAGAGATACCCGGTTTACTTCAAATTTTTGGCGAGATTTTCAAGAACAAATGGGAACGAAACCTTCATTAGCACCGCCTACCATCCTCAGACGGATGGGCTGAGTGAAAGAACAATACAGACGCTAGAGGATATGTTACGGGCATGTATCCTTGACTTCGGCGGAAGTTGGGATGTTTATCTACCTTTGGCTGAATTTTCGTATAACAATAGTTACCATTCGAGCATCGGCATGGCACCTTACGAGATGCTATATGGTAGAAAGTGCAGAACCCCGGTGTGTTGGGGTGAAGTGGGACCGCGTGAATTGGCACATAAAGACATAGTCCAGGCCACTAATGAGAAAATTGAAGTGGTGCGAGCCCATTTGAAAGTAGCCCAAGATAGGCAAAAGTCTTATGCCGACAAAAGACGAAGACCGATTGAATTTCAGATAGGCGGCATGGTTATGTTAAAGGTTTCCCCATGGAAGGGCGTTATCAGATTCAGAAAAGGGGGAAACTAAGCCCGAGGTTTATCGGGCCATTTAAAATCATCGAACGGGTTGGCAAGGTGGCTTATCGCCTCAAGCTACCGGAAGAGTTGAGTGGGATACATGGCACATTCCATGTGTCGCAATTGCGGAAATGTCTAGCGGAGGAAACAGCTTATATCCATTACGACGATATCGAGGTGGATGACAGCCTGAATTATGCGATAAGGCCATTGGAGATTTTAGATCGAAAGGTCAAGCACTTGCGAAACAAACAAATCGATCAAGTCAAGATCAAGTGGGAGCATAGGAAAGGTTCGGACACTACGTGGGAGTCCGAAGAGGAGATGTGATGTCTCTACCCCACATTATTCGGTATGTACTCTGGTTTCGGGGACGAAACCCTTTTAAGGGGGTGGACTTGTAACATCCCGAAAATACAAATTCTTAAATTGCAATTAGGTTGAAAATAAATTAGTAAAATAAGCTAACTAGGAATGACACTAACCTAGTTAGATGCTGACTTATGAGTAGTTAAGGAGTTAAAACAAAAAAACGAAAGTTGAGGGGCCAAAAGTGCTTAAATTGAAACTAATTTTAATAAAACAAAAAAAATTAGAAATCTCAAACACTTGTGTGTGTGAGATCGACCAAACAAGAAGGAGGGGGCGACCAAGCTCTTCAAAACCCTAAATTCCACAAAACTCCTAAATTGAAGGTTCAAATCTGATCCAAAACGAAATCCGAGCTGAGATTAGTGATCCTCATTGCAAGGGGGTTATAAGTTATGTAAAATTTGATGAAAATTCTCTACTTGAAATTCTCATGAAATTGGGAAATCCGAAATTTGATGATGCATGTTTGTTATTTGGATAGAATAGGGATGCTATAGTGTCTAGGAGTAAAACCTAGACAACAACATGTGAAATCATATCTAAATTCTGGAAATTTCATGAACACATTGAAGGTGATTCATGGGGTTTGTGAGAAATTGATAAACACTAGGGTTTTGAGCATTATTCTAGTGTAATATGGTTCATAGAAAGAGATTACTGAAATATGAATGTTAAATTTTATATATGAAAGCTTGATTGATGTAAATTCGGGCTAAATGATTAGTTGGGGACTTGTTATATAATCATGTAAAATTTTGCCCTTAAAGTGTTCGTAGAAATGCCTCAAAGAAGGCTTGAAACTGAAATGTTTAGTTAAAACGCATAATTGTGATGCTTAGGAAAATTATGCGACATATGATTGAAAAGGAGTTCTAAACGTATCATGGTTGAACTCTATAGGAAAAGATACCGGAGCGTCGAGTGGACAAGCCGGTGGCGACTTCCGTTTGAAGGGCGTGCATTGAAGGTATGTAACTTGACCCGTTATATTAAGTGAATTGTTATTAAATTACGTATGGTCATATTGTAGATTAGAAGTTGCGTTGATTGTAGCGACCATGTTCGTTACTTAAATCCGTAGGTTTAGAATTGGTTAGAAGTCGTTTGGTAGTCATCATAATGGAGGATTCCGTAGATGAGCCAAATGGGTCGAATAATGGTGTACATTGTAGTGTTAGTGTTTTAAATAAATAACGATGGCGATAACGATCACAGGAACATGAATCCATAAGTTTGGTAATGAAGTGCCGGTGATAATAACCCCCGGAAGTTGGGTAACAAGCGCCTTATGTTTACTATTACAAAGGTAGCAAAATAAGGATAACTAGAAAGGGTCGAATTATTACATAATGAATTTTGTCATCTGGTCCGTAAAACAAACTTTGGGTATGGAAATCATTATAGTTACGTTCGTACGGAATTTACAGACGCATAGGAAAAAGAATCACCTAAAACGGACTTACGAGTCAAAAGTTATGATAGTTTTAAGTTTAGAATTGGAGTTTCGTAATGCTAAACTGATATACAGCAACCAGAAATAAGATTATGTTGAAAATGGTCCCTGGCGCTACGCCACGGGTGAGAACAAAACCCGTCGCGCGACGCGACGGGTGGTGGCGCTACGCGACCACCATGGGTGGTCCTCGTCGCGCGGCGCGACTGCTCAGGGTGGTTGGTTTTTGTTGTTTTTTGCATATTTTTTAGTTTGGAACTTAACCGGACTTATATATATTGTGTCAAAACTAATCTTTTGTGTGGTTTTGACCATAGGTGACGATGGACCTAATCCGGATGGCGATCAAGCATCTTTTCAAGAACCGAACACGATATTTTGAAGCTTCCGCGATTACTTAATATTTTCAAATCAATGACTTTGTAATTAACACTTAAACACAGCTTTCTTTTGTCTTGGGATTCTTAAACTAGTAGTACTTATCCTAGATGTTAACTTGGTTAAATTTTCCTTATGTTGATATAAAATCCAAGGTTTTTGGTATACTAATGCTTTGTTTGTAATAAAATATTATGAAAACAAGTAGAGTGTTACAAAGATGCATTTGATGGAGCGTGGGTGGAGTTTAGAAGGAGCATAAGGTCGTAGCCAAGGGAAGCACAAACACCCAAAAGGTTTGAGTTTTATGTAGGTTGGAGGAGTGTTGTAAAGACGTTGAAATGGAGAATGGTTATCAAGGATTGGTGTAGGGAGACGGTTAATAAGATAGACAGCGGTTTGGAAGGCATGGGTCCAAAATGGAAGCGGTAGATTAGCATGATGAAGGAGAGACAAGCTGGTTTCGACGATGTGACGATGTCGCCGTTCGGAAACACCATTTTGTTCCGGAGTATGTGGAGGTGTGGTAAAATGTGAGATGCCATGTTCTTGGAGGTAGGGGAGGAGGCCAATGTATTCACCTCCATTGTCAGAAAAAAGGGAGATGAGAGGTGTGCGAAAAAAAAGTTCGACTAATAGTTTAAATTGTGGAAAAAGAACGGAAACATCGGATTTTCTTTTCATTGGGTATAACCACGTATGCTTTGAGAAATAATCAACAAATATGACGTAATATGTGTAACCATCATTGGATTTTTGTACGGGACCCCAAACATCGGAGTAAACGAGTTCTAATGGTTTAGACACCTTGAATGAATTTGCTCCAAATGGCATTTTATGGCTTTTATTTAAAGAACAAGCATTACAATGAAAAGGAGTTTGCGACATTTTATTGTACTTGAGTCCTAAATTATTTAGTAAAGCTTTTAGAACTTTGATTGAAGGATGTCCAAACTTGTGGTGCCAAGAAAGAAGTGACTTTGAGAAGGTGGAGCTTGAATTGATTTGCTTTGGAATTTGAGGGATGAAGCTAGGCGCATAGTATACATCATTTATGTTCACTCCCCACATTAGACGTGCCCCCGTGCGAAGGTCCTTAACAAAGAAATGAAAGGGAAAAAATTCAACCGAAACCTTGTTAGTTTTATAAAGTTTAGCAACAGAAACAAGGTTGTTACGCAAATTTGGAACAAGTAACACATTTTTTAGTTGTAAGGAACGTGAATTAGTCGGAATAGATGTGTGACCAATATGAGAAATGGGAAGAGTGTTACCATTTCCTAACACAATTTCATCGGGTCCGCCATATTCGGAGAGACCGTGTAAGAAGGATTGGTCGTAGGATGCATGGTTGGAGGCGCCACTGTCAAACATGCCAAGCGGATTGTGAGAGTAGCTTGCCACGAAAGAGTTAACTGTTGGATTGGAGGATACGAATGTTGGATGGGAGATGTGGTGATCCTGTAGGAACCGCACAAGCTTCCTGCAATCTTTGGTATCGTGACCTGTAATGTTACAAAAATAACAAAAAACATTATTTCGGTTAGATCGGTAATTGGAGCCATTTTGCGGACGGTTGTTCCTTTGTCCGAAGTTGTTGAATAGAGTGTTGTTACGTGGCTCAAAGGGGCCACGCCCATCCGGTGCTGCTCGGGAAAAAGAGGGACGTCTTTGCATGCTATAAACGGTAGTAAGTGTAGGTGCGGGTTGTGCTTCAAGGAGGGACCGTTCATGGTCAACCAGCTTCTCAAAAAGATCTGAAAAACTGATAGATGTATCCCGCATCTTCACAGCAGCAGCGACCTGCTTGTAGTCTTCCCCGAGGTGAGTGATGATGTGCACGATAAGGTTGTCTTCATCAACCGGTTTCTGGGCTAGCGCCAGTTCATCAGCGATTAATTTCATCTCACGGAGGTATTCCGCAACAGGCCGGTTGCCTTTCATAGTTGTGGCGAGCTTGGAGCGAAGAGAGATGATACGGGAGCGAGAGACACCCGCATAAGTTTCGGTGAGGCGCTGAAAAAGTTCAAGAGAATTGATTTTTACATCCAGGAATGGAGATTAAATATACAGAGGTACAACCTAAATCAAGGTAATAATAAAGAAAAATAAATATATGATATGTAACTGATTGGTGCTGGCTATTTGATAGGATTAACTGAATCTTGGGGCAGATTCAGTGGCTTGATTGCTTCCGTAATAGTATTAATGTTTTTTATAATCTTTCCTGATAAGTTTTCATCAATATATAGTGCCTAATCTCACACCTCAATTTCAGTTTACCGTGTACGAGTTTCATGCTTAGAACTTTTTCGAACGATATTCGTACAAGACGAAATACATAAAGATGGCGACAAAAATAATCAAAATTACATGATAAAACGTAGCGTGGTATAGTATAATATAACATAACAAAATATAACATCATTGTAAACCTATATTCAAACCAAAACAAACCTCAAATGTGAGTAAATGAAACAACAATTTGGATTTGAGAAAGTTAACAAACCCTAAAATGTTTAATGGACAAAATTGTATAAATCCATCGAAATGGATATGGAAAGGACAAAGGTTTCAAAATCCCATCTTCGTAGTAAATTTTAAATCCGTGAGTAGGGCTGTAAACGAACCAAACGTTCGGCGAACAGTTCGTGAACCGTTCGGCGGGAAGTTCGTTTGTGTTCGTTTAGTTAAATGAACAAACATGAACACAGGTCGTGTTCGTTCGTTTATGTTCGTGAACGTTCGGTAACATGTTCGTTTGTGTTCGATAGTTCGTTAGTGTTTTTAGTTTTTGTATTTATTTAAATACTTCAAAATTCCGACAAATTAAATATCTAATAAGTGTCAGTGTATTATATATTCTTTTCATGAACGATTGTTTGTGTTCGTTTGTTTCCATTTGTGTTCATGAACATTAGTTTGTACTCATTTGTGTTCGTCAACGTTCGTTGCCTAAAATTAACAAACAAACACGAACAAATTCATTTCCTTAACAAACGAACACAATCATAAAATCTCGTTCGATAAGTGTTTGTGAACGGTTCGCGAACACATATATTTCTTAACAAACGAACACGAACAAGGTATTGTTCGTATTCGTTCGGTTCGTTTACAGCCCTATCCGTGAGCATTAAATCCAAAAGACTTTGTTAATTTGTGTTTGATCAATAGAACAAGTTTTATATACCTTTAAGTGGGTGCAAAAACTTCGAAGTAAAAACTTCGAAGTAATCGACCAATAACCGAATTAACCGATTAAACCTAACTAAATCAAAAACCGATGGGTCGGTTAATTGTTTTACTGAAAAACGAAAGTAGTGGGTCAATTATGGTTATTAATGTATCTACACCCACCATAACCGAAACAAACCAACATGTAGTAAAATTCTTTGTCGGATTTTAGATTTTTCACCATTTTTTCAATATATAAAGTTTTTCGTTGAACTTTTGTTTGAATTTATGAGTTATAACTTATATCATTTCATTTTGGTTGAACGTGTGTTTGAATTTTGTATTATATCACATTGTTTTGTTTGAATGTCCAGTAATTATCATGACTAATCTTATAGATTATTTGTATATTTTTTAAGAGTTAAATGTCGTTTTAGTCTCTGTGGTTTGGATCATTTTATCAGTTTAGTCTAACGGTTTCATTTTTTGTCTGTGGGTCCAAAAAGGTTTCACCATTGCCATTTCACTCCACTGTGTTAACTTCATCCATTTTTTTTTGTTAACAAGAAGGGCAATTTGGTCATTTTATATGTAATTCTGTTAACTAGATTGGCAATTCGGCCATATAAAATGACCGAATTGTCCTTCTAGTTAACAGAAATAATAGATGAAGTCAACCCAGTTGACTAAAATAACAACGGTGAAACGTTTTTAAACCCACAGGCGAAAAATAAAACATTTGGACTAAACTGACAAAATGATTGACACCACATGAACTGAAATGACATTTAACTCTTTTTTTTTTTTTTTTTTTGAACGGCAAATTTGGATCACTGACGGACCACTGGAGTATCATTGTGCCACCAGCGGAACCACCCGATCATATCCATCTCCACTAGGCAATAATGCCTATACACCAATTCAGGAGGAAACCCAATAAATCTGGGAAAAACCCCCCATTGTGGGAATCGAACTCATGACCTAATGGTCATAAGCCTTATCCCACCACCAAGATACCACTAGGCTATAATGCCATGGGTGACATTTAACTCTTTTTTAAATGTTAAGTAGATGTCAAATGTGTAAGTGTAATATCACTACGTCAATGAGCCCAAACTTTAAGGCTAAAATGATGGACAATTATAATGTTTTGAATTATTTAGCTTGGTTCAAATTTACGGTTAATTAATCTATAATCGGTCCGTTATAATCTTTAAAACAAATTAACTTATATCACCGTAACTAATCAGTTATATTTATTTTTTATTTTTTTTTGAACGGCCAACGAATCCTCCAAATGGGGTACTGGCGAAATTCACCACATCGGGATACACTCGTCTCCGAACTGGGGAAAACCTTCACCTATGGCAGAAGCCAGTGAACACTCGCCCAAAGGCACGACAGTGCGGTAAGGTAAAACCCATTCAGTTCAAGGATCGAACTAGCAATCGCCGCCTACTCGCCTAGTCTCCCATCATCACCAAGTGCCATTGAAAACTAATGGGGGGAAGCATGAATTGAACTTGGGTCTCTTGAAAAACCTAAGTCTCTCCCTTACCACTCCACCACAAGCTCATTGACAATCAGTTATATTTATGATTATCCATTAATCGACATCTCGATTATCGTTATGTTTGGGCCTAAACCATGTACACCCTATGAAATACATAAGTTTAAGAAAGACAAAACATCATTGTTTCTGAATACAATAATGGCTCGACATTCTTAATAACTTTAATTAATGGAATTTCTGTTTAATTGTACGATCATTTTTATTAAAAAAAAAAAAAGTGAAATAATATTTAAATTGGAGTGGGAGGGAAGTAATGAGAACAGATGAGCACAAACAATACCCCACAGGTTTTCCAATCTAAGAAGCAAAAGAACATACTTCATGCTTATCGCCATGATTTCTGCTAAGTGTAGTTGAACAGTCAAAATCATTACCATACATGCCAAGTTGCCAACCACAACACAACATACACACATATAATTTTTATTCTTATCATATTATTTGTTTCTTAAATAATAACACAAGCTCATGGCTTTATATAGCCGGTGGATTTTAAGAGTGGGATGAGGCTTCGAGACCAATAGGTCTTGGGTTCGATTTTCACAAGTGGGTTTTTTTTTCCATATTTGGAAATGGATTTAGGGGTGTGCAATAACCGTACCGTTAACCGAAACCGAACCAAAACCGACAAAACCGAACCGAAATTAACCGAAACCAAATTAACCGAAAGTCGGTTAACGGATATTTTTTTTACCATCGGTTAACCGAAATTAACCAAACCAAACCGGACCGAATCATTTATTTCTTTATATATTTCTAGCTTTTATATCCTTATTTCATGTTTTATGCTTTCATTTCATGTAATAATACCTCTATTTCATTTATTGATGCCTTCATTTCATTTATTTATACCTTAATTTCATTTATTTATACCTCCATTTTATGTATTTAAACATCTATTCATGCTTTTGTACCTCCATTTCATTTATTTATACATGTATTTATACATTTATTTTATGTATTTATACCTCCATTACATGTATTTTTAACAAAAAAATAGCCCTTGTTTGAATTGGTTATTAACCGAACCGAAAACCGACAAATTAACTGAATTAACCGAACGATTAACCGATGACTTCGGTTACGGTTACGGATAATGCTAATAACTGAACCGAACCAAACCATGCACACCCCTAATGGATATGATCGGGTGATTCCACTCGTGGCACGATGATACTTCAGTGATTCGTCAGTGATCCAAATTTGTCGTTAAAAAAAATATAATAAGAACACAACTATCAAAATGCGAATAATAATAAGAAGAATGTCCTATTGGCAATATGGTCGGTCACGTTACTTGCAATTATGAACTCATAACCCAAACGCCAAAAAGTCTTTTAACGCGGTATTAAAGTAAATCTGTTGTTTGTAAATCAAAGTTACAAGACATAATATTTAAATTTTAAAATATAAATTTGACATTAAAAATTTACTAATTCAATACTAATTAAGTTTCCCAAAGTGTTTCATTTAGTGACTTAAAATGGAATATCTATAAATCTTGATTTATTATTACTAAGTGACTATTATTATTTTTAGTTTCACTTAAATTGAACAATTATGGAAAGTAATTATTATTTAGTGAATATTTTTCACTATTAACGTCTATTCTATTACAAGTTAAAGTGGGAAAAATATATATCTCTAAATAGTAAACAAGATTCATATATATTTCATTTAAATCAGTTATTTTTTTTCTAAATCAACGTTTATTAAAAAAATAAACAACATTGTAACACATATTAAAAGATGAGTGATTTTTTTCATACAAACAAGTTTAATTAAACTCTAATAAAACATTAAGAAAACTTGGCTACTATTAGATGAACTTAAAAGGATTGCCAAGGCTCAAAACACCTTCTATTCTATTCCGTTGCGCCTTAATGCCGATGACAAAACAATTCCGTCCTCACAAAGGACTAAGAATAAACTTTCGTGAATCTAACACTTGCTACTCACTCATAGTGACGGATCCAAAATTTTTATAGGAGGCTTAACCAAACTTATATAAGGAGACAATCGGAATTTTAACGTATAAGTAACATTAAAAAATTCTTTTTCATGGGGCGGTTGCCTTCCATGGTTATTAGTTTCTTACTAGGTCCGCCCCTGCTCTGATATTAGTTTCTTTAAGAATTATCACCATCCGACTTTTTTTAACCATAATCAATCTATTGTGAACTATTTACAAACTTGAAGGGCAATTGAAGCTCCCTTGCTCAATTCTATTAATTGTTATCATCATGTTTCGTTTCATTATATAAATTTTTTTGTTACGTATAGAGCTAAAAGATACAAAGATTTTTAAAGTTTATGTCAACATCTGCTAATGTATAAATGAGTTATTTTAGCTTGAAAAAATTGTTCTATAAATGAAAAACGAAAAAAAAACAAATATATAAAAAAAGTTTATTTTCTAAATACATAAACCGATTAACGGGTCAACCTGAAGTGTTTTTAATATGAGTCAACCCGAACCGGACCCTTTTTCTGGGTCGGGTCAGTAATTGCTACCCCCAAATTATTATAGATTTTTTTTTTGACAAAAAGAAATTTAAAATTTATCACTATAACTTATAAAGGGTGTTCAGATGTGTTTTCTAATTATTGAAATGAAAATAAATACACAGAAAACATCTAAACACCTCCCCCTCCCCCCTCAGATCTAATACACAAAATTTCTATTATTTTATTGCATATCCACATTGATGATACTAAGATCAAATAAATCGAAAAAAAAATATCAAGAAAAAAAGAAAAAAAAAGCATTACCCTTTTTCAAGAACTAGTTACTGCATGCTCACTCTTTCATCTCAAATTTTACTTACTGTTTTGATGGTGAAGAAGCCAATGGAATCACCTTTGAAACAGTTGAAATTTGATGATTTTGTTGAGTCACCTCAACTTTTGCACCCTCTAATTCCTTCAATCTCCTCAAAAGCTTCTCCTCTGCATCTCTCAAGAACTTAAATGTTGGAGGTGGTGAAGATTTCAAACTTCTTACATCACTTTCAAACAAAGGATTTATGTTCAATCCATGCTGATTATTAAACTGAAAACCTTCAAAATCTTGAAATTGTGACCCCTTTATTGGTGGTGAAGCTTGAGGGGTATCAAACTGCACAAGAAGATCACTCAAACTTCTTGTTCTTGAACCTTTTCTACTCCTTTCTGACTCCAAATCCTCTTTGGTTTCTTCATTAATAGTGGTCAAGAACCTTGGTGGGCCATGGAGATTATGCAACCTCATGAGTTCAAGATCCAAACTTTCTTCTTCAGAATCATTAAAAACCTGATCTTGCACAATACCCATCTCTAAATCTTGATAATTTTCATGGGTTTTTGTGGGTTTTGAAGAATTTGGTATTTTCCAACAAGAAAGATGAGTAGGGGTATAATTGGAAGAACAAGAAGATAAAGATGATTTTTTGTTTTCAGTTTCAATATCAATTCTTCTGTTCTTCCACCATAAAAGATAATAAACCTCTGCAGCACAACCCAAAAGAACACATCCACATACAAACCCCAAACCAATTTCTAAACCACTAAAAGTTGCCATTTTTGCCCTTTGAGATATTAAACATCAAAGCCCCCAAAAAGATTGTATTTTTATATAATCTTTTTTGAGCCTGTAAAGCTAAATTTGACAAGTAAACTCCATGGGGATGAGTTGAGACACAAAAGGTTGAATTTTTTTAGAATTGAGTTGTGTAAACTTTGGAATTGGAATGGAAGATTCTTGCTAAAAAATAATTGAGAATAAACCCTTTAATAAAATCAATATTTTGATAATTTTTAAAAAATTTAAAACTTCACAAAAGCCAAGAAGGATGATGGGTTCTCACATGCAGAGTGTGTGCCTAAAACCATGAACCTGAATATTTACCAGAGCTGAAAGAGTTTAATCCAGGGTAGTGAGGATGTATCAGCTTGTACATTATGCAGAAGAAGTTGTATGTTGTTCTGAGTGGCAGGATTTTTGATCTGGAGAGAGGATGCCAGATTGTAATAATAAAGAGATATTTGTCTGCAATTAAGTATTTATTGTCGTTTTGTTAAAATATTTGAAAGAAATCAAATAATTAATAAAAAAAGAAAAACACAACTCATCTGCAATAAATAACACTTTCAACGAGGAATTGGACAAATTCTAAATGAGGACGACATGTTCTTTCAAATGAATCTGATAAAGTTTTTATTTCTAGTTTCTATCCGAGTAACAGTCAGGTGGAGTGGATGGAGACAAAAGTTAAATCTATATTCGTGTCTATGTGTTATACTAATGTTTTTATAACCGGACCGGATAATTGATTGAAGTGTTAAAATGAAAACGAGCGAACCAACCACTTCAACTTATAACGGATGAGCCGGTTGAACATAGTAATTTTATAGAAATTATATGCGCGTGTGCATATGGCTGAGTTAATGTAGATAGCGTTTCTTAGCGTTCAAAGGTGCTACCAGGGTGCGTCACGTTATTTTAGGCAAGGGTGTATGCGTGTCTACGCCATAATTACGCACACAATTGAATAATTACGCAACATATAAATATTCACGCAATATATATATACATACATATATATGTGTATATATATATAGGGAGGGGCTCATGCGAGAACCACCCTTATTGTGAGAACCATGAGAACCAATGTGAACACAACCTAAAATAGCTAAAAAAAACCTAAAAAAACCCTAAAAAACCTAACCCCCACCCCCCCACCCAAAAACCTAAACCCCCCACCCCCCCCCCCCCCAAAAAAAAAAAACCTAACCCCCCCCCCCCCCCCCCAAAAAAAAAACCTAACCCCCCCCCCCCCCCAAAGCTAAAATGCTAAAAACTAAACCCCCAAAAAACCTAAAAAAATCCAAAAAAAAATCCAAAATTTTTTTTTTGATTTTTTTAATATTTTTTAGGTTAAAATCGCTACTTTTCGAAGCCAAAAAAAAAAAAAAAAATTTTTTTTGGGGTTCGAAAAGTAGCGATTTTAACCTAAAAAATATTAAAAAAATCAAAAAAATAATTTTTTTGTGATTTTTAGCTATTTTTAGGCATTTTTGGTGTGTTCACATTGGTTCTCGCGGTTCTCGCAATAAGAGGTGGTTCTCGCATGATCTTCTCCCTATATATATACACATATATATATGTAGAGATTCCTGTAAAAAAAGGGGGTTTTTTTGTGAGAAATGTAAGAAAGAATCTACACCATTAGATCTTTGATATAATGGTTGAGATCATAATGACAAAATTTTAAATAATGTTTACTATTAAACATATTAATTTTCTAGATTAAGGGTATATAGGTAAATTTAACATTTTTAAATTAAGAAACTAACATTACTGCACATGTAATTTTCCCCCGTCTTTTTTAAACGTCAATAACTTTTTATACGTAACTTTTAAAAAAAATTACACCATAATAACGAGCGTTTTTTTATCTTTAATATGAGTACCATATTGCTATACTTATATAGAGAGAAAAAAAATGTTTCGATCAGATGTTTAGTCCATGAATGGTGTTATATACTTACTGAATGATGTTATATACTTGCTGAATGGTGTTATAAACTTGTTGAATGGTGTTATATACTTGTTGAATGGTGTTTATAGAGATCTTTAAAAAAATCCAGTTCCTATAATTAAGGTGGCGGTTATGGGAAGTTTTTAATTAATTGAATTAATGATAAAATTATTTGTTTACCCTTTTGAATTAATTTAGATTTAGGACACATGTCATCTTCACAATATTTCTCACATTTCTCACACTTTTAACCTTTTTTACAATAACCTTACCCTATATATATATGGTTGGGCTTTATAGGAAACCCCATCTTTTTAAAAAAAACTTTGGAAACTCTATGTGGTCCATTGATCTTGTTTCATCTTAATAGATTAAGGGTCATGATTTGTTTAGACAACTTTTAGCATTTAAAACATTAAAATACTCCATGCTGGTACAATTATAAGGGCATTTTGGGTAGTGAATAATCACCTTTTGAATTGGAAGTACTATCAGTGCAATCAAATCACCATAACACTCCTCATCTTTCTCTTACCTCTTTCTCTTTCTCATTTCTTCTACCCCAATCTTGAAGACAAACAAACATGAGATACAACCACCATCAGCAACCACCTTCTCCAGGAGAAACAAACAGCCAGCAACCACCTCCTCCGGCGAAACTCACCGGACTTCTTCTCCGGCCCTCTCTCTCCTCAATAAACAACCACCACCAGCAACCACCTTCTCCAGCGAAACTCACCGGACTTCTTCTCCGGTGCTCTCTCTCCTCTCGGTCTAATTGCTCTTGGTAATTTACTATTTTCCAATTTGGTTCAATATGCTTTCAGTTATATTCATTTTCAATAGAAAACTTGGACCAAGATACTGTCGAAGAATCAAGATCCTGTCAATAATAAGTTGGTTTTGACTTTTAATTGTCATTTACTTTGATTTTCGTTCTTCACAATTGGTTTTATTTTTTCCAGAATTAAGAATGTTGCCAAAAAATTAATTATTTTTCAATATCATTGATTATTGTTTCAAAAAAAAGAATGAAGTTTATAGGTAATAAATTTCAATACTATTGATTTTAGTTTGGTTTTCATTCTTCTGGTGTTTATAAATTTTGATTTTGATTCATGGATTACTTGTTTTGGTTTCAAAGTCGTTTGATTTTGATCCATGGATTAGTTATTTTTGTGTTAAAAAAATGTGTTTGGTGGTTTGGGGATTTTGATCTGAACAGTAACTGTTTTTTCGTTGGTTTGGTTGCCTTGTTTGGTGCTTTTTGATCTGAATAGTAACTGTTTTTTTTTTTGTTAGGTTGCTTTGTTTTGGGCTTTTGATCTGAATAGTAACTGTTTTTGTGTGTTATAGTACAGAAACAGACCCATAACATGTGTTAATCCCCTGTTAGAATGATATATAACGTGTCTTGCTTTACAGAAACAGACCAATAAAGATATTCAATCGACAAGCTGGATGGATGTAGGCGACGTTAATGCGGGGACATGTGTTAAAAAAAAGATATTCAATAGGTCACATTTTTTTGGGAAGGAACTCTTCGTTCATTTATAACATGTGTTAGTGGTTCATGCTGTAACAGAACACCATGATGTAACCTGACATCTGTTCATGTATAACTTGTGTTAAGCCACTGTTAGAATGATATATAACGTGTGTTAACCTTGGTTACTAGTAATATGTAATGTGAGACTCTTATTATTTTATCTAGGACGTGTTGTTAAAAATGTTCTGGCTTCCCGAACTTCTGCCTTGAAGTCGACCTCAGCATAGTTGGGTTGCTTTTGGGCTCTATGCATCCATTTTGTGTGTAACTTGCATGTTATGTGTAAAAGAAACTTTTTTCTTTCGGCATACATGCATCCATTCTATGAGTATTGGTGTTAATAGGGCCTTAACACACGTTTGTTATCTCACGTAATATAGTAACTTGCTTCTAGGCAATCTAACTTTTGACAAATTTACCAGTACATTAATCTTTAACACATGTTATATGCAAACGAACAATTTTTCTTTTCGGCCTCTATGCATCCATGGATGGCGTATTTAACACACGTCTTAATGAGGGATTAACACACGTTGAATTGGTTATCTCACGCTGTTTAGGCAACGAAATTAAGACAATGCTCTTTGACAACATGAAAAACCAAATCCCTGCATACAAATTTACCAGTACATTACTCTCTAACACATGTTATATTTAAATGAAGATTTCTTTTCCTAAGCAATGTAACTTTCCAAAATTACCGGCACATAAATGGTCAGCTTCAAATTATACATTTAATGCTAACCTATATATTCTTATGTTTCGGTGGCCACACGTGTTGTAATTCACTACCAAGCAATTCGTTCACAACCCGAGCACACCCCGTATAGGACACGGATTTGCGTATAAATGTCCCGTGCTCTTCAAATGGGGTCATCACAATGTCATTGGTACTCCTGTTGACTTACCAATTTCATGCAAAGGACGAGTTAGCAAATTTAGCAGATAAACAGCAAAGACAGACCGTCAACGGAAGCTCCATCCCTTCTTAGTCCGCCATGAGACTCACCAACAAGCAAAAAAGGATATTTGTGTTACTATTGGGCTCTATGCATCCATTTTTGTTGTAAACTCACCAACAAAAATGTTTTGTGTTGGAGTCACCCGTTTTTGACGCATGCTGACATGTTAACAAACGTTATATATCATATGTTCCGGATGTTAATGAAAACAAATGTGAAAACAAACGCTGACATAAACGTAACACATGTTAATGAAAACAAATGTGACCTTACATGTACACTAACACATGTTAGTATCTGACCAACTATTGGGGGCAGTCATTTTTCCATCGTGCGATCCATTCGGCCTTAGAGAAACAAAAATGATATTTTTTGGATTCAACAACACGTACCAGTAACACATGAACCACATGAACCACCTAAGAATTTATACACACGTACCAGTAACACATGAACCACCAAATATCCCCTGGAAGTCATTGTCCATCGAAGGAAAAATTACTGCGTTTCATTTTATTTATTCCCAAGTTACCTATACATGTGTTACCATACATGGTCCGCTATTCATATTTGACGTTACCTGCCATCCTCCTGTTGTCTGTACATGTTAACACACGTTATACACATGAACCACTAACACAAGAGCCACCAACTATCCCCTGGTACTACTGGGGAAAGTCATTTTTCCATTGAAGGAATAAATACGGCGTTTCATTTTATTTATTCCCAAGCTACCTATAAATGTGTTACTATACGTGATCCGCTAATCATATTGCACATTTACATGCCATCCTCCTGCTGGCTGCACATGTTAACACACGTTATATTTCGTGTATATCGGGAACTTAACACATGTTAATGAAAACACGTATGTAACACACGTTATATTTTTGTTTGTGTGTACCATGTGCCATTCTCAAATGTTGCTGCTTTTGCACTCGTACTCAATCATCCCCTACGTAATTTCGTCATTGTTGTACACTCAACAAAATAAAAAACAAATGCAGGAATCTCTGTTTGGAAAACTACAAATAAAAATTTTGTGTGTTTGTACCATGTTGGCGCCATGGTTCAGGATGTTTGCTTTTGAACTACTGGTTTATTTAAATGTTATAAATATACCAATTAAATGACAACCATAGATCTAGTTAATAAAACATAATCAATGGTTGATGTTTGGCTTCATAGAATTTCACAATGATTTCGAATGTCAATCTAGTCAAATGAAATAAAATACATGGTCTACATTTATCCACATGGTCAAAGAAGTAATCATGTTCTTTTTGTCCTTTCTACATACTTTTTAAATTAACAAAGGTTAACACACGTTATATATCATTCTATCAGGGGCTTAACACATGTTATACATGAACATATGTCAGGTTACATCATGGAGTTCTGTTACAGCATGAACCACTAACACATCTTATAAATGAACGAAGAGTTCCTTCCCAAAAAATGTGACCTATTGAATATCTTTTTTTAACACATGTCCCCGCATTAGCGTCGCCTACATCCATCCAGCTTGTCGATTGAATATCTTTATTGGTCTGTTTCTGTAAATCAACACACGTTATATATCATTCTAACAGGGGATTAACACATGTTATGGGTCTGTTTTCGTAATATAACGCACATGAATCTCTGTTTGGAAAACTACAAATAAAAGTTTTGTGTGTTTGTACCATGTTGGCGCCATGGTTCAGGATGTTTGCTTTTGAACTACTGGTTTATTTAAATGTTATAAATATACAAATTAAATGACAACCATAGATCTAGTTAATAAAACATAATCAATGGTTGATGTTTGGCTTCATAGTATTTCACAATGATTTCGAATGTCAATCTAGTCAAATGAAATAAAATACATGGTCTACATTTATCCACATGGTCAAAGAAGTAATCATGTTCTTTTTGTCCTTTGCACATACTTTTTAAATTAACAAAGGTTAACACACATTATATATCATTCTATCAGGGGCTTAACACATGTTATACATGAACACATGTCAGGTTACATCATGGAGTTCTGTTACAGCATGAACCACTAACACATGTTATAAATGAACGAAGAGTTCCTTCCCAAAAAATGTGACCTATTGAATATTTTTTTTTTAACACATGTCCCTGCATTAGCGTCGCCTACATCCATCCAGCTTGTCGATTGAATATCTTTATTGGTCTGTTTCTGTAAATCAACACACGTTATATATCATTCTAACAGGGGATTAACACATGTTATGGGCCTGTTTCTGTACTATAACGCACAAAAACAGTTACTATTCAGATCAAAAGCCCAAAACAAAGCAACCTAACCAACAAAAAACAGTTACTATTCAGATCAAAAAGCACCAAACAAGGCAACCAAACCAACAAAAAAACAGTTACTGTTCAGATCAAAATCCCCAAACCAACAAACACATTTTTTTAACACAAAAAATAACTAATCCATGGATCAAAATCAAACGAGTTTGAAACCAAAACAAGTTATCCATGAATCAAAATCAAAATTTATAAACACCAGAAGAATGAAAACCAAACTAAAATCAATAGTATTGAAATTTATTACCTATAAACGTCATTCTTTTTTTTGAAACAATAATCAATGGTATTGAAAAATAATTAATCTTTTGGCAACATTCTTAATTCTGGAAAAAATAAAACCAATTGTGAAGAACGAAAATCAAAGTAAATGACAATTAAAAATTAAAACCAACTTATTATTGACAGGATCTTGATTCTTCGATTTCTTTTAAGAAATTAACATGTAAAGTTGAATTAGGGATGTAAAAAAGAAAAAAAAAACTCGAACCCATCAAAAAAAAGGATGAAAAACCTTGATCATTCTTGTCCTCGTCAGTAGGGAACTCGTTGTGAATGACGTTCCCGTCAGTGGGGATCTTGAAATGGAGGTTTTGAAATGGTGGATCTTGAAACCGAAATGAAGTTCATGGAAATGGATCTTGGGTAGAACTTGAAACAGATATGAAGTTAATGGAAAATGGTGGTTTTGAAAGGGTGGATCTTGAAACACAGAGATGAAGTTAATGAAAAAATGGAGGTTTGAATGGTGGATCTTGGGTTTTGAAAGTAGATTTGGATGTGATGGGTATTAATTATTGTCAAATAAAATAGGGGAAGATATCTAAGATAGATGTGAAAATACCATAATGCCCTCAAGGACAAAAAGAATATGATATTTACTATGGACACGTGGCAAAATCTAGACCATGCATTGGGTTTGCAAAGTTTTCTAAAATTCAAGGGTTTTTTATAGAGTTGATGTGTGTAAAATGCAACATATAAATTACATCAAATGAGGCATAAAACTAACCCTTTTTTAGTGCTAATATTGGAAAAAGAGTGTTTTTGTCTTCCTTTTGTATTTTCAGGATTAAATGAGCTCAAAAACGCAAAAGAAGCAAAAAGACAGCTAAATCCAACATAAATACAAGAAAAGGAACATTAGTGGACTGCCCGAACCCTCAACGGCACCTTCCAAAGCAAAATAGAGAAAACAGAAGACTGAACACGCCCCGTGCTCAGCCAGCACGGGGCCGTGCCCAAGAAGCAGCAGAAAAGACAAACCTATAGAAGCTTCTATTGCCCATCACGGGGCCGTGCTCAGCGGACACGGGGGCGTGTCGAAAGTACAGCAGGCGCATTTATTGTAATTGCGAATTACAATTAATGAGGAGAGAGAGTGTCAGACGGACACGGGGCCGTGCCCAGCGGACACGGGGCCGTGTCCAGCTCTCTGTTCAGCCTATAAATAGGAGTGCTTGGATTCATTTCATCTCATCCCTTGGCACACCACCTCTCTCACACTTCATCCACCACCCACCACCATCACAACACCATCATCCACCACCATCATCCATTGTCCATCGTAGAGTGTGTGAGTCGTCTCGGGATCCAAGATTGATCGTAAGAGTTCTTGACAATCAAGGCCATGTATTCCTAAGTCTCTTACATCACTTGGTGAAGACAAAGTGTCTAGTATAATACTTTTTATTTCTAATCTTTTGCACTTTTTATTTGGTTTTGTATTAATGACTTTAATAACTAGTTACTTTTGTTGAAGGTGATCTTTCCTTATCGTTTGTCCGTGGTGTCTTGGCATTATTTTACTGTCTATATAAAATAAAGAATTTTCACCATTCATATCTCCACGGTCTATATGGAGATATGTTGGCTACCTGGTAGGGGGTTAAGGGAACGGTTTGGTAAAGGTCTTGCCATTGTTCAGCGTTTAGAGGTCCTGCAATGGACCTGGGTCAAATTTAGTAGGACCTCCTTCAATACTTCACGGTATTGGATGGCGGGGGTCCAAACTCTTTGATCCCCTCATAAGTTAACTACTATTAATACTATAACCCGGCTATTTAGGACTGTATCCCTGCTGACTCAGACTACTTAGCCGAGGGTAACGTCACCGCCAAAAGCGGGGCCTACCACAATACTGCATTAATAACTTAATTCATTATCTTCCAATAATCCACCCTTTTAGGATTGTATCCCTGCTGACTCAAACTACTGGGGTGAGGGTAACGTCGCCTTCAAAAGAGGGGCCTACTACAATAACTAAGATAATCTCTTAATTATGTGCAAAAGTGCGGAAATAATCAAAGGTTATACTAGATACGAGTCGGAACCAAGTGATTCATCTTGTCTATCTGTTTTTATTTTTATTTTTCATTTTCAGCATTTTAGTTAGTTTTATTTTTCTTAGTTTAAAACATTTTTCTAAACTTTTATTTTGGTTAGACGTTGAGGATAAACCGGTACTAAAAGCTCTTGTGTCCTTGGACGACCTCGGTATCTTACCAACGCTATACTACACTCAACGATGGGTGAACTTGCCCATATGTGTGTTTAGTGTTAGTGAAATATCGTGTTTTATAAATTTAAAACTTGGCTAAAATAAGTGTTAAAAAGGGCTTAAAATATACACCTAATATATACGACACTTTATCGCACATCAAGTTTTTGGCGCCGTTGCCGGGGACACAAGGATTTTAAGAAAGTTAGGAATCAACGGCCTAATCATCTTTTATTTTTCTTTTTATTTTTTTTAGGATTTTCTTAGTTTTTCAGCTTCTGCAGAGCTCAGCACGGGCCGTGCCCGCTGAACACGCCCCCGTGCTCAATCATTGGAACTGGCAATCCTGTTTTACATCAGACAGTAAGCTGAACACGGGGCCGTGCCCACTCAACACGCCCCCGTGCCCAAGTTTCAGTTAATGAAAACAGAACCGTTAGATCCCGACGGTTGGTAATTTCTGACATAAACATGAGTGATAGTAATTATTTTTACTTTCGGCACTCTTATGGTACGTGGTGTCAATTATGTGGTGGCGAACATGAAGAAGTAAAATGCTACTTCCTAAATTATAGGCCCCACTACATGGACCCACCATCTTCTCACAACCTTAAGAGGGGCGAAAGTAAAAATAAGCACTATTTCTCCCTCGAATGCGCCCAGCCAGATATTCTAGGGGAAATGCTCCTTAGCGAGTTATTTCAACTAGAAGAGCTAATTCTGAAATGGATAGAAGAGCTTGGGAAGGATTTTATTGATCCACCCCAAGACGATACCCATGAAGAAATGTTGGAACCGCATTCCGACAACCTCGTTGCTCCCAAAAATACCTTCGTACCTAGTAAAGACTTGGACGATAGTCGTCCCTGTGTCGATTATGCCGTGAAGGACTCTCCATCGACTTCGTTTGGTGCATACATAGACCTGAGCGATTCGGCATATACCTTCTTTAACAAGAGCCCGGGAAAGGGTTGGACTTGTCCACCTAGAATGAAAATAGGAATTACCCTCACCGACAACCTCTTGCGTTCTCGCCTTAGTGTAGGACAATTAAGGTATATTAGGCACTTTGGGGTTGTTCCAACCAGTCAGGAGCCACCCGATACTAACAAGTTCCTTAAATTAGACAACTTCATAAAACACGTCCCCGTGTCCATCGAAAGATTCTCTGCTGATTTGGTCAGAATACGGACAAAATGTGTCAGGATTTCCTCTGAACACGGGGCCGTGTCCAGTCAACACGGGGCCGTGCCCAGGGCGCTGTCGTTTTCTTTAAATGCAACCTGATTCCTGCTCATTTTGACCACTTCAATTGACAGAGATCCCTAGGATTTTCACTCATACCATCCTAGGTAAGTGTTAAAAGAAGGTTCCAAGGGACCCTCTTGTCCCTTCCACTTTTATTCATTTCCTCCTCTTTCAAAATTTTTTCAAAAGTTCCTCCATGGAAGCTTGGAAATCCCTTGATTCCAACCCTCTATGTGAAGTTTGTAAGATTATTTGCTAAAGATTCTGGCTTAAAGTTAGTTGTATAACTTTGTTTTAAATTATCTGATCTTAAAACCCAGATAGAAATTATAAAAATAATTTAAAACTCCAAGATTCTTTAGCCAAAAATCCTGCAGACAAATGGACACGGGGCCGTGCTCAACGAGCACGGGGCCGTGTCCAGGGGCTCTGTTTTGTAAAAATTTAGCTTTCTTCGGTTTTCTTCGCAGAAAATAGCAAGCAGAACAAGCGGATCATCTTCAAGGAATAACCGACAAGGGAGGAGATCTTCAACAGCAGAAGACTCTCTTGTAAACTATGTTTACGCTCTAAGGGAGGCTATTGATGAAATGACGGGAGTGGAAGAAGCATTGGTCGACCGTATCAAACATCTTACTGTGGGGCTGGAGGGCTGTCTCCATGAAGTAAACCTCTTGCACCAGAGGTTGAACCTTCTCGCCTCCCCGCCTTTGGTACCCATAATAACCCAAAGGGCGTGGAACATGGTGCCCGAAGTTGTCATTCCAGCCGAATGGTACGCCATGCACCAAGAGCTTCCGCGAAGAGTGGTGCAAGGAGTCCCGGTGAATGTTCCCCCTCAACCACCAGCAGCAGAGGAAAACGAAGCCGCATTCTTCCTCCCTAGGGAGATCGAAGAATGGCTTTAAACAACGTTTAGGGAAGAATTCGTTCGGCTAAAAGTCCTACTATATCGGGAAATCGTTCTCGAAATTTTCTTAAAATAGTAGAACTCCTTATGATAACCTCGTGTACCTGCTGACCTATCTAGATAAGTTTTAGTTTTATTTTAATTTAGGATTATGTAAGTTCTCTCTATGGTGAAATGAAATGATGGTTTTAAGGTTTGGATGGTTTGTAATGAGTACAACACACTCATGGTGGTAAAGGATGAAGAGGGGAACGAGAAAAAATGATCCCATGCACAAGAACGAGGCAACCCGACAATTTTCTCCATTTCAGAAGGTTCAACACGGGCCGTGCCCAACCAACACGGCCCCGTGCCGAACCACCTGCAGAAAAACGCCCAGTACAGGTACCTGGACACGGGCCGTGTTCACCCAACACGCCCCCATGTCCAGCCTTCTGTTTGACTTATTTCAATTTTGTTACTGGCACTTGAACACGGGGCCGTGCCCGGATAACACGGGGCCGTGTTCAGCGCCCAGTAACACAAATTTTTTGCTTTTTAAACACTATTTTACACATCTAATCAACCTAAAAATTTATTTTTGGGACACATTGAGGACAATGTGTAATTTAAGTGTGGGGGGGATGCTAAAACCTTAAATTTTGCAAGTCCTAAATACAAGCCTTACACAAAACTCTATTGGAACCGCTAATCACCCCAAATTTTTTCAAAAATTTCATTTTTTTTACTTGTCTAGGTTTAACTCGGGAAATTCAAGTTCTCAAAAAGGTTATATTTTTACAAATTTACAACCGATAGCGTAGTGATAAAAAGAACCAACATAAGAAAATTATGAAAAGGCATAGCAAACTTATTTAAAATTTGATTATCTACTTGATCACATAAAAACCCATTCCCACAAAAGTGAGTTTTGAGCCTTTAATTGAGCACACAATTTCATATCATTTGACTAAATGCTCATTTTTCGTTTCTTGTGTGAATAGCCGCTTGGTTCTTACGACTCTAGAACTTGCCATGACAATACATTCCCGGTCCTTATCAACTTAAACCCGAGTAAGTAAATGATGGAGGCATTAGGACTAACCCTTTTCATTTCTACACCATTATTTTTCCTTTTCCTTTACCACCTACCCAAAAATCCCCCTAGTTAGCCCCTTTGAGCCTAAACCTTTTCGTTTCATCACCCAAACAAAAACCCTTTCATCCACCAAAACCTTTTTCATTTTTAACCCTTTATTTTAGTAACAAGTTCGGTTCTTCGTGAAAATAAAATAAAATAAAATAATTTTTTTTTTTTGTGATAATGATGAAGCAAAAGGAAAATAAACAAACAAGTTAATCAAAAATAACTTAGTTTGAATAAAAGCTTCATCAAAATAAAAAGTTGCAAAAATACGAAAACCAACACTTGTTACGCTTTTAGCCATTTTTCTACTAACCACTAACCCAACCACCTACCTTTAACCCTAGCCAACCCTTAACCCACAAAGTCCTCTTGATATCTACAAAGGTATAAAAGTTAAAAAGGAGGAGGATTGATTTCTTGGCAAGCCTATGGTAGGAATAAGTTCCGTGCCGCTCTCAAGTGATTCACTAAAAATACACCTTCGGCCGAGTGTGAGTGATTTCCCCGCGAGGTATGTGAACTTGTATATAAATAGAATTTTAAAAAGGCATGTTATGCCCAAATAAGTAATTTCTTTTATGAACAGTTCTAAATAAATCATTACGAATAGGAGTGTAAATAAATAAAAATAAAACCCAAAAAGATCTTGGAAATCCCGACACTCTACGACAAGCCCAAAACCTTCTCTTCTACCTATTCCATTTGGGAGTGTAAGCCACATATTAAAGAGTTTTGCTTGAGGACAAGCAAAAGTTCAAGTGTGGGGGTATTTGATGTGTGTAAAATGCAACATATAAATTACATCAAATGAGGCATAAAACTAACCCTTTTTAGTGCTAATATTGGAAAAAGAGTGTTTTTGTCTTCCTTTTGTATTTTCAGGATTAAATGAGCTCAAAAACGCAAAAGAAGCAAAAAGACAACTAAATCCAACATAAATACAAGAAAAGGAACATTAGTGGACTGCCCGAACCCTCAACGGCACCTTCCAAAGCAAAATAGAGAAAACAGAAGACTGAACACGCCCCGTGCTCAGCCAGCACGGGGCCGTGCCCAAGAAGCAGCAGAAAAGACAAACCTAAAGAAGCTTCTATTGCCCATCACGGGGCCGTGCTCAGCGGACACGGGGGCGTGTCGAAAGTACAGCAGGCGCATTTATTGTAATTGCGAATTACAATTAATGAGGAGAGAGAGTGTCAGACGGACACGGGGCCGTGCCCAGCGGACACGGGGCCGTGTCCAGCTCTCTGTTCAGCCTATAAATAGGAGTGCTTGGATTCATTTCATCTCATCCCTTGGCACACCACCTCTCTCACACTTCATCCACCACCCACCACCATCACAACACCATCATCCACCACCATCATCCATTGTCCATCGTAGAGTGTGTGAGTCGTCTCGGGATCCAAGATTGATCGTAAGAGTTCTTGACAATCAAGGCCATGTTTGCCTAAGTCTCTTACATCACTTGGTGAAGACAAAGTGTCTAGTATAATACTTTTTATTTCTAATATTTTGCACTTTTTATTTGGTTTTGTATTAATGACTTTAATAACTAGTTACTTATGTTGAAGGTGATCTTTCCTTATCGTTTGTCCGTGGTGTCTTGGCATTATTTTACTGTCTATATAAAATAAAGGATTTTCACCATTCATATCTCCACGTTCTATATGGAGATATGTTGGCTACCTGGTAGGGGTTAAGGGAACGGTTTGGTAAAGGTCTTGCCATTGTTCAGCGTTTAGAGGTCCTGCAATGGACCTGGGTCAAATTTAGTAGGACCTCCTTCAATACTTCACGGTATTGGATGGCATGGGTCCAAACTCTTTGATCCCCTCATAAGTTAACTACTATTAATACTATAACCCGGCTATTTAGGACTGTATCCCTGCTGACTCAGACTACTTAGCCGAGGGTAACGTCACCGCCAAAAGCGGGGCCTACCACAATACTGCATTAATAACTTAATTCATTATCTTCCAATAATCCACCCTTTTAGGATTGTATCCCTGCTGACTCAAACTACTGGGGTGAGGGTAACGTCGCCTTCAAAAGAGGGGCCTACTACAATAACTAAGATAATCTCTTAATTATGTGCAAAAGTCCGGAAATAATCAAAGGTTATACTAGATACGAGTCGGAACCAAGTGATTCATCTTGTCTATCTGTTTTTATTTTTATTTTTCATTTTCAGCATTTTAGTTAGTTTTATTTTTCTTAGTTTAAAACATTTTTCTAAACTTTTATTTTGGTTAGACGTTGAGGATAAACCGGTACTAAAAGCTCTTGTGTCCTTGGACGACCTCAGTATCTTACCAACGCTATACTACACTCAACGATGGGTGCACTTGCCCATATGTGTGTTTAGTGTTAGTGAAATATCGTGTTTTATAAATTTAAAACTTGGCTAAAATAAGTGTTAAAAAGGGCTTAAAATATACACCTAATATATACGACACTTTATCGCACATCAAGAGCATTGCCCCATATATATATATAGGGAGCCGCTAGAATGAGAACCACCACGAGTTATGAGAACCACGAGAACCGCGCCCCGCGGGTGGCCGTCGGCGACGAAATTTTTTTTACACCTAGATCCGTATATTTTAGTGGGGGGTTTAAATTTTCGGTTCAAACGGCGCGCCCGAGGGGGTAGTTTTTTACGCCCAAAGTTTGGTAAAAAAAAAAAGAAAAATTAAAAAAATTAAAAAAACCCAAACTTTGGGCGTAAAAAACTACCCCCTCGGGCGCGCCGTTTGAACCGAAAATTTAAACCCCCCACTAAAATATACGGATCTAGGTGTAAAAAAAATTTCGTCGCCGACGGCCACCCGCGGGGCGCGGTTCTCGTGGTTCTCATAACTCGTGGTTGTTCTCATTCTATCGATCCCCTATATATATATATATATATATATATATATATAGTGGAGAGTTCAAATGAGAAGAAACTTTTTGTAAGAAGAAAAAAGAAGAAATTATAACCAATAAGAATGCTTCATTTTAGTTCATTTAATATAAGTATTTAATGTTACTATAAGGGTAATATGGTAAACCTACAAAGATCATTAATTAGTAGTATTTCTTCTTTAATAGCTAACAAAATTAAAATTTGTAACTTATCTTCAAAATATATATTTAAAAAAAAATTAGAGTGTAGGATAAATTACAATGTGTATATGATAAATTAAGGGTTGTGTAGGATAAATTTCAACATGTGTAGGGTAAATTTCGAAAGGTGTAGGGTAACTTTTGATGGGTGTAGTCAAAAAACATTAGTATGAAGGATGATAGTTTTTATGACTAATTAATTAGTTAAAGATGATAATAAATGAAATAAAAGAAAAAATATTTAATGTTTTACAATTATACCCTTTGTTCTTTTTCTTCTCAATTAAATTTTCTTCTCAAATGAACATTCCCCTATATATATATATATATATATATATATATATATATATATATGGTAGGGATAGTGTACATGTGGTAAGATCAAATAAAAAGTTAATTTTCCCTAAGTAGGATGAGAAGGAATCTTAAACATTCATTTTTCAAATCAATGGTTAAGATGAAAGGGTAGGAGAAAGGAGAAGTGTAAGGGTATCTTGGTAAAATACTATTTATGAACCTTCTCTCTCCACATGCAAGACACATGCATATTCCACCCTCATTTTTTAAACGTTCATAACTTTTTTATACGACATTATTTTTTCATAAAAATTTCACCGTAAAATCGAGCGTCTTTTTATCTTTAATTTGAGTACCACATTGCTATATAAAATATGAAGACTAAAAAAACCCACTTAAATGTGGTGTATTTCTATGTTGTATAACATTTTTTATGTTGAATTTTTATACTATATTTTTGTGCTGATTTTTTTTGTATTAATTTTTTTTCCTCAATTTTTTTGTGCTGGATTTTTTTGTAATACATTTTTTTGTGCTATATTTTTTTGTACTAGATTTTTTTGTGCTATATTTTTTGGGTTAATGGATTTAAACACCCCCAACTATTGCCATTTGGCCGCTGGCACTCTCAACTTTGACTTTGGCTCACACCACTCCCAACTTAACACATTGTTTGTCATGGCACCCCCTCGTTAAATAAACACTAACCTGGTTAGGAAACTTAGCATACGTGTCATTTTAATCTGATGTGGCATGTATGACGTGGCCACTTTTTGATGAAGTGGCTTGTTTCAAATGAGATGTCATGCTGACGTGGCCCCCCTCTCTCTCTACATCTCTCCCCACCTCCCTCTCTTCACCAAAAACCATCACCGCCCACCACCGAACCCCCTACCACCATTCACCACCATCATCATTTACACCAGCCGCCATTTACCTTCAACATTTACCACCACCCACCAACGCCCTACCTGCCACCATCCTCCCACCACCGCCCCACCTGCAAGTCTGTAACAATCCACCGCCCACCTCCTATGAATTATTATTGTATAAGTATGGTCATGCAGTCATAATTAAGAAGAGAGGACTATAAATAGTCAATGAATTTAAAGTTAATTATCTGTTAATTACCTGCAACAACCCACCACCCACCTCCTATGAATTTTAATTCTTTTAATTGATGAATATCTGGGTTCAATCTTCATCTTGTTCTTGGCTTTTCTGGTCATCAAGTTTTCCGGCGAGTCTTTTCCAATGAGTCATGTTTATTCCGGTCATCTATATTTCCTGCGATTTCTTAGACGATGTTTTTGGTTCTACCCGCGGAGCTTTCTTATTATTTTCCGATTTTGTTGTTCTTGGGTATTCCGGTTGTCTTCTCCGGCGAGTTTAGTTGCAGGTTTTCCGGTCATCAAGTTTTCCGATGACGGAGCAGTCCTAATTAACTTTCTCTCTTCCGGCGAAGCCCATTCAAGGTTTAATCTTTCGGGGTCTTTTTCTGGCGAGATGACTTGCAGGTTTTCCAGCAAGGGAGTATTCCGGTGAAGTTTACGGCAGAGCAAAGCAATGTCGTGTTATGTGTGGGTGTATTCCAAAAATGTAAATATGACATCAGCAAGTGACTTTTACTGTCCCGTTAAAAAAATACACATCAGCATGTAAATATGAATCATTGCAACTGACACGTCATACATGCCACATCCAATTAAAATAACACGTAGGCTAATTTTCCTAACCAGGTTAGTGTTTATTTAACGAGGGGGTGCCATGACAAACAATGTGTTAAGTTGGGAGTGGTGTGAGCCAAAGTCAAAGTTGAGAGTGCCATCGGCCAAATGGCAATAGTTGAGGGTGTTTAAATCCATTAACCCATATTTTTTTGTACTACATTTTTTGTGCTATATTTTTTGTACTGGATTTTTTGTGCTGGATTTTTTTGTGCTAGATTTTTTTGTACTATATTTTTTTTGTTGTATTTTTAAAAAACAAAAGAGGTGCCACATGTCAATTTCACTCATATTTATAAGGACCAAAATGCCCTTCATTCCTACTTATTATGAGTGCCCCATGTCATCATCACAATCCTTCTTAGGCTACTTAGGCAAAATCCACTTTTTAGCGGATTCTTCCCCTAGTGTACATTAATTCAGAAGTGTGAGAAATATGATATATATATATATATCAATAATTACGCTACCAATGTCTATTATTACGCATGTTACCACACATTACATCGACGTTATTAAAAACATTTCTATATAATAATAATAATAATAATAATAATAATAATAATAATAATATAGTCATATTAAAGATAAATAATTTCTTTATTTTATGGTTGTCTTAAAAATTAGAATAAAATAAAGTGATATTAATTCAAAGAGTAGATTAATCTTTTTGCCCTTGTGATTTAACGAGTTTAACTCTTTCTGTCTAAAAATAATTTTTTTGACATATCAGACCTTAACGTTGCATTTTATAATGGTTTTGGCCCCTAACACTAATTCAGTTACTTTTGTGCAGTTAAGTATAAAGGTATTTTGGTCCTTTTACACATTATGGGTTGCCACACCCCTTTCTAAGGCGGAAGCACGAGGTGTGATCATGAAAGGTTTTCATTGCATACGATTGGTAAACATACTACATGCTCATAAAAATAACTTCAAATGCCAAACATTACATTACTGAAAACATAGATTAAGTGTTTACATCACGAGACAAAACATTTTCTGAAAGTTTACAACTTTATTCAAACATAAACGACATCCAAGAGCATGAGTAAGACCGCGCGCACATCCACATTAGTTACCTGAAATACATGTGAGTTTTGGAAAAACGTCAACATAATGTTGGTGTGAATTCATGCAGTTCTTGTATTGAACGTATGTATACTTTGTATGAAAAACATGGTATGTATCTTGTATAAATCAAGTATTATTGTATGAATCAAGTATTCTTGTATAAATCAAGTATTGTTGTATAAATCAAGTATTCTTGTATAAATCAAGTATTCTTGTATGTATCTAGGTTGTTAATGGGTTGCAAGGCCATTAACATGTGACACGACATAGGAAGCATCCAAATCATAGGCATTTTTCTAGTTGTCGATTCACGACTGAGACACAAAAGCACTACTCGGTACTAGTTTTCACCAAGAGTGTGGGTGCCCGAAAACCCATTAGATCTAACCTTTTGTTCTGCGGTCTTAGTATGTACACGATTAATGGTGCTTATGGTACCCTATTCGTGACACAATTTCTCGTATCATTCCTTAAAACGCATCATACTTGGTACTAGTTATCACCAAGAGTGCTTCTTGTTTTTGTATCCATCATACCATTTGTAAACATTGTAACATTGGTAACATGTATTTCACCCCCGAAGTTATAAAACTGAAAACAGTTAAAAGAAAAGGGGGAGCATGAACTCACAACTTTGCGTTTCTTGCGCCGTAAACTTCACCGGATTTGCTTATTTAGCGTCGTGACCTAAACGTGTTTTATTAACGTTAGTCACTAGACTTGTATCGCACAAGTACAAGTCACTATCTTTTGTATATGTGTTCTTGTGTTAAAAATAATTTATATTTTTAACTATGTATCTTACTTATATTATTTTCTCAAAAATAAATATAAGTATCTTGTATTTTTCACCCGAATTATGTATCTTGTCCAAAACTTCATTTCATGTTCATAACTTGTCCAAGTTATTTATTCTATCAAGTAATATATTTTCATAAATATATTCTCTTGTATTTGTCTAAGTATGTTGTATGTGTATTTTTTTGTATCTTCACTCCTTAGGAGTATTTAGTGTATTTTCAAGTCCTAATACACTATTACATGTAATACATACTACATACTACATACACTTAGCACAAAATTTGGTGATCAATAAATATATATGTTTTTCTCAAAAATATACATACTTAATATCAATTTTATTCTTGAAGAAATCATCATTTCTTAACACAAAAGTTAGGGAAACCTTGGTAAATATGTTGAGATACATTTTTAGGGAATAAGTTTCTCAAAAACTTATATTTTTCTAAGTGTCAAAATTTATAAAAATTTTGGAAGGGCGTAGTCAGATTTGGAAAGCGTGGAAAGCTGAATCCACGATACATCGGACCATTCAGAATCTTGGAAAGAATTGGTACTGTGGCGTATAAATTGGAGTTACCGGAAGAACTTAATGGAGTACATGATACGTTTCATGTATCCAACCTCAAGAAGAGTCCAACACAAGAAAACGTGATCATCCCTGCGGATGAAGTGCATATTGATGATGCCCTCCGATTTACAGAACAACCCGTTGAGCTTACCGACTGGAAAGTCAACAAGACCAGGAGGAGCAGTGTGAAACTTGTCAAAGTACGTTGGAACTCTAAGCACGGACTCGAGTACACGTGGGAACGTGAAGATCAGTTCAAAGAAAAGTACCCCCACCTGTTCAAGAAGACTCCTGCAAGAGTCAGCTCAGCCTGAATTTCGGGACGAAATTCTTTTAACGGGGGGAGACTGTGACAACTGGCACCAAACCGGTAATTTCCGTACACTTTAATTATTATTTAATGACTGCAATTAGGTGCTTTAATGTCAACATTATCTGATTACATACTACACAAGTGAATTCATGCACGTTTTATACTACAAGAATTACATTATGCAATAATGAACTGCGTTGTGTCAGAAATACTAAGTAAACTCACTGGTAAGACACATTGTGTCAACAAATCTGCAGAAAACAGTTAGACAATAGAATTGGAGCCTAGGTGTAGGTCCAATGACAAGAATACATTAAAACCAAAGAGTACATACAAGGGTTTATGTATAGACCGTCCGGAAGCTAAAATACGCACTAAAAAGCACCCGAAACGCACTTTAAGTGTAGAATTTTATTAAATACAGCTCAAATCAGCTTTTAAACATATAAATATCATGCAGAATTTACGTTTCATTATCCAGAATACTTCCCCAAGTGTTGGGAATTGAAAGGGTTACAAAAAGATACTTGAAAGACACTAAACGGTGCAATTTAGCACTTTAACGAGCCGGTACTTAACCGAACAACCGGACATTACCCGGAACACAAAAATATTGTTAAACACATTGTTTTATTATTTCTTGACTAATTATGGTTCCCAAACACCCTAATACACTATATATATTACTTAACACATTTATAACACCAACTAAATACTTAGAATCTAACCATAACCCTTAACTATCCATTGCATCACAACTAAACACCCCCCCCCCCATCTTACGGTTTCAAAGGGTGTACCCACCCCTTTGATTTCTTTAAATTGTTTATTGGATTGTGTTGGATTATCAAGGGACACTAAGACCACTAGGTAAAAACATGTTGGAAAGTTTATGTATTTAATCACAAGACCATCATTCTTATCATTCACAACTCAACACCTTCATCACTCTTTCTCCCTCCCTTCTTGGTCTCGGCCGAGAGCTTCACCACCATCATCATCATCTTCAAGTTTCAATCATCCAATCTCTAGTGATCCTAAGGTGCTACAAGGTATACAACGAAGCTTGGTGTTCTCGGAAGCTCAAGGACCACCTCTATTTGCTATTAACCACCACATTTCTACTCTTGAACTCCCCTAGCCTTGAGCTAGTGGTAAGAACTTGAATCTCTTCATTTTTCATCTTATTTAGATGGTTAAAGAATGATGCATGATGTTAACCTTGAATAACACTAAGAATCACAAGAAAAGAACTTGAACATAAGCTTTAAATATGAAAAGATCATGTTGTTTAGTGTTGATATACTTGTTGATGGTTGATTGTTTGTAGAAATGATGTTGATCATCATGTAGTCTTGCTAGATCATGATTAAAAACATATTCTAGCAAGATGAGGGGATGAACATGTTAAAGGTTATGAATCATCCTCACAAAAAGTCATGAACTTGAATAAATATGATGTCTCTTGTAAAATAATGAACAAGTAAGTTTAAAGTCTTGTAAATCTAAATATTTCAAGTATGATTTACCAAGAAACCAAGTTAAAAATACAAGTTTCACTAAATCTTGGTTCTTACATAAATAAACATCATTTTTAGTGGTTAACAAAGTAAAGAAACACATGTGTAACAAGAAAAATACATGAAGAAGTATTTTTAGAAAACAAGAACATAAGTTGTAAAGAATCATATTCTTTAAAAATGGAGTTTTTAAAGAAGCAACCACACTTTAAAGGGTAACAAGACTTACTAAATAGTTACACTAGTAAGTTACTACACATTTTTATAAATTTTCAAGTTCATGAAATAGAGAAATTAATGTATATTGTTGATGATTGTTGTTGAAGTTGGTTGATGATGATTTTAAAAGAAAATAAACACATGTTTTGGAAAACATGGAAAACCTCCATTTTTAGGGGAAACTCTGTCAAAATTTCTATAAATTTTGACACTTAGAAAAATATAAGTTTTGAGAAACTTATTCCCTAAAAATGTATCTAAAATAACTACAAAGGTTTCCTTAATTTTTGTGTTAAGAAATAATGATTTCTTCAAGATTAAAATTGATATTAAGTATGTATCTTTTTGAGGAAAAATATATATATTTGTTGATCACCATATTTGTGTTAAGTGTATGTAGTATGTATTATACTTGATAGTGTATTAGGACTTGAAAATACGCTAAATACTCTTAAGAAGTAAAAACACAAAAATACACATACAACATACAAGATACATAATTCGGGTGCAAAATACAAGAAACTTATATTTATTTTTGAGAAAGTAATATAAGTAAGACACTTAGTTAAAAATATAAATTTTTTTTAACACAAGAACACATATACAAAAGACAGTGACCTCTACTTGTGTGATACAAGTCTAGTGACTAACGTTAAGAAAACACGTATAGGTCACGACGTTAGTTAAGCAAATCCGGTGAAGTTTACGACGCAAGGAACACAAAGTTGTGAGTTCATGCTCCCCCTTTTTCTTTAACTGTTTTTAGTTTTATAACTTCGGGGGTGAAATACATGTTACAACTGTTACAATGTTTACAAATGGTATGATGGAGTACAAAAACATTCAAGTGAAACATTCTAGATCATGTCCCGAATAGGGTACCATAAGCACCATTAATCAACGTATACATTCAGACCGCAGAACAAAAGGTTAGATCTAATGGGTTTCAGGCAACCCCACTCTTGGCCTACTTCTACCAACGAGTGCTTCTGTGTCTCAGTCAAAGTCGACAAAAATGCCTAGGTTTGGTGGCTTCCTATGTCGTGACACATGTTAGTGGCCTTGCAAACCACTAGCGATCTCACACATTCAAACATTCATAGTACGGAGTTACAGATACGTGTTACAAATATATTCAAACATTCATAGTACGGAGTTACAGATACGTGTTACAAATATATTCAAACATTCATAGTACAGTTACATATACGTTTTACAAGTTACATTCAAACATTCTTACATTCTACAGGTTACATACCATGTTTTCATACAAGTATTCAAACATTCAAAACAATCACTGCATGAATTCACACCAACATTATGTTGACGTTTTTCCAAAACTCACATGTATTTCAGGTAACTAAAAGTGGATGTGCGCGCGGTCCTACCCATGCTCTTGGATGTCGTCTATGTTTATCTTTGAATTGAATAAAGTTGTAAACTTTTCAAGACAATGTTTTATGCTATCTCGTGATGTAAAACACTAATCTTATGTTTTCAAGTTATGAAATGTTTGGTATTTGAAATTACTTTTATGAGCATGTAGTATGTTTACCTTTCGTATGCAATGAGAATCTTTCATGATCACACCTCGTGCTTCCGCCGCAGAAAGGGGTGTGACATTCGGGGACCATAACTAGCTCAAAAACATTAAAACAATGCTTCTAATAATATTTTGATGTTCCGGGTTATGTCCGGTTGTTCGGTTAAATATCGTTCCGTTAAAGTGCTAGATTGCACCGTTTAGTGTCTTTCAAGTGCCCTTTTGTGATACTTTCAATTCCCGACACATTTGTCATATTTTTACATGGTACAATCTTGTTACAATGCTGAATTTTGCTGAAATATGTAAGATTCAGCATTTAAAGTGTGTTTCGGGTGCTTTTTAGTGCGTATTTTAGCTTCCGAAAAGTCTATATGTTAACCCTTGTATGTACTCTTGGGTTTTAATGTATTCTTGTCATTGGACCTACACCTAGGCCCCAATTCTATTGTCTGACTGCTTTCTGCAGAATTGTTGACACAATGTGTCTTACCGGTGAGTTTACTAGTATTTCTGACGCAACGATGTTCGTTAATGCATAAAGTAATTCTTGTAGTATAAAACGTGCATGAATTCACCTGTATAGTATGAAATCAGACAATGTTGACATTTAAGAACATAATTACAGTCATTAAATAATAATTAAATGGTACGGAAATTACCGGTTGGGTGCCAGTTGTCACAGTCTCCCCCCGTTAAAATAATTTCATCCCGAAATTCAGGTTGATCTATCTCTCGCAGGAGTTTTCTTGAACAGATGGGGTACTTTTCTTTGAACTGGTCTTCACGTTCCCACGTGTACTCGGGTCCGTGCTTAGAGTTCCAACGTACTTTGACAAGTTTGACAGTGCTCCTCCTGGTCTTGTTGACTTTCCAGTCTGTAACCTCAACGGGTTGTTCTGTAAATCGGAGGGTGTCATCAATATGCACTTCATCCGCATGGATGATCATGTTTTCTTGTGTTGGACTCTTCTTGAGGTTGGATACATGAAATGTATCATGTACTCCATTAAGTTCTTCCGGTAATTCCAACTTGTATGCCATGGTACCAATTCTCTCCAAAATATTGAATGGTCCGATGTATCGTGAATTCAGCTTCCCAAGCTTTCCAAATCTTACTACGCCCTTCCAAGGTGAGACTTTCAACAACACTTTATCTCCCACCTCGAATTCTAATGGTTTTCGTCTTCGATCAGCATAGCTCTTTTGTCGATCTCGAGCCGCCTTAATGCACTCTCGGATCTGTATAATCTTGTCGGTTGTCTCTTGCACAAGTTCAGGACCAACCATGCGTTTGTCTCCAGCGTCTGCCCAACATAAGGGCGATCGGCACTTGTGGCCATACAGAGCTTCGAACGGTACGGCCTTTATGCTGGTATGATAACTGTTATTGTAGGAAAACTCAACTAAAGGTAGATGAGTATCCCAGCTACCGCCTAGGCCCATAACACATGCGCGAAGCATATCTTCTAGCATTTGTATAGTTCGTTCGCTCTGGCCGTCTGTTTGCGGATGAAAGGCCGTGCTTAGATCTAGCTGAGATCCAAAGGCTTCCTGAAAGAATTGCCAGATTCTTGAGACAAAGCGTCCATCTCTGTCTGAAATAATTGAGATTGGTACTCCATGACGTGCCACGATTTCCTTCAAGTATATTTCCGCAAGCTTTCCAGTGCTATCCTTCTCTCGGATTGGTAGGAAATGCGCAGATTTCGTCAATCGATCAACTATCACCCATATCATATCGTGCCCTCTGGGGGTCCTGGGTAATTTTGTTATGAAGTCCATCGAGATTTGCTCCCACTTCCACATGGGTATCTCTGGTTGTTGCAGTAGGCCAGACGGTTTCTGATATTCAGCCTTAACCTTAGCACATGTTAGGCACTTTCCAACATAAACAACAACATCGCTTTTGAGTCTCGGCCACCAATAATATTCCTTTAAGTCTTGATACATTTTGTCCGATCCTGGATGGATCGAGTATCTCGACTTGTGCGCTTCATCAAGGATGACTTCTCGAATGTTGCCATAGAGCAAAACCCAAATACGCTTCTTAAAGTATAAGGTTCCCTCTTCATTTGGCACAATATATTTCAACATACCCCAGAGGTATTCAGCTTTACGGTTTTCTATCTTAAGGGCTTCTTGTTGTGCGTCACGAATACGTGTAGTGAGGTTCTTTTTGAATAGTCATTTCCAATGCTCGAACCTTTAGGGTCTTAACCCTTTCTTTTCGACTTAGAGCGTCTGCTACAACGTTTGCTTTTCCAGGATGGTACTTAATCTCACAGTCATAGTCATTCAGTAGTTCGACCCATTGTCGCTGTCGCATGTTTAATTCCTTCTGATCAAATATGTGTTGTAGACTTTTGTGATCTGTGTAGATTGTACATCGAGTACCATATAAATAGTGTCGCCAGATCTTCAAGGCGAATACCACTGCGCCTAGCTCCAGGTCGTGAGTGGTATAATTTCTTTCATGCACCTTCAACTGTCTTGAAGCGTAAGCGATGACTTTCTGGCGTTGCATGAGCACGCAACCCAAACCTTGGCGTGAAGCATCGCAGTAAACCACAAAGTCTTCAGTGCCTTCGGGTAAGGATAGTATTGGTGCATCGCATAGCTTATTTTTAAGTAGTTGGAAGGCTTCTTCCTGCTTGTCACCCCAGTCGTACTTCTTGTCTTTCAGTGTGAGGGTTGTCAGTGGTTTGGCTATCTTTGAGAAATTCTCAATAAATCGTCGCTAATAGCCCGCTAAGCCCAAAAATTGTCGAACTTCAGTTGGGGTTTTGGGGGCTTCCCAATTCTTTATGGCTTCTATCTTGGACGGGTCTACATGAATGCCCTTCTCGTTCATAGCGTGACCCAGAAATTGTACTTCGCGAATCCAGAATTCGCATTTCGAGAACTTTGAATAAAGTTTCTCTTTCTTTAGTAGTTCTAGAATGGTTCTGAGATGTTGCTCGTGCTCTTCTCTTGTTCGCGAGTAAATCAGGATATCATCGATAAATATACAATCACGAATTTATCGAGATATGGTTTGCATACGCAGTTCATCAGATCCATAAATACCGCTGGCGCGTTTGTCAGTCCGAATGGCATCACAAGGAACTCGTAATGCCCATAGCGTGTTCTGAATGCAGTCTTTGGTATGCTTTCCTCTTGTATCCTTAACTGATGGTATCCAGATCGAAGATCGATCTTGGAATAGTAGCTTGATCCTTGCAATTGATCAAATAAGTCATCAATCCTCGGTAGTGGGTACCGATTCTTGATTGTGAGCTTGTTCAGTTCTCTGTAATCGATGCACATCCGCAGTGTTCCATCCTTCTTCTTCACGAACATTACTGAAGCTCCCCAAGGTGAGAAGCTTGGCCTTATGAATCCTTTATCCAACAACTCCTGGAGTTGTGTAGATAATTCTTGCATTTCGGATGGTGCAAGCCGATAGGGTGCCTTGGCTACAGGAGCGGCTCCTGGAACCAATTCTATACGGAATTCGACTTGTCGTTGCGGAGGCAGTCCTGGCAGATCTTCGGGAAAAACATTAGGGAATTCCTTCACCACAGGAATGTCTTCGAGTTTCGGCTCCACAGCCTTCTTGTCTATAACGTACGCTAGGAAAGCAACACATCCTTTCCTTAAGCACTTCTGTGCCTTCTTACAACTGATGATTCGCAGAGGCGCATCTCGCTTTTCTCCATGTATGACGAGGGTTTCATCATTCGCCAAAGGGATGCGAATGATTTTCTCATGACAAATAACTTCAGCTTTGTTCTTGGACAGCCAATCCATTCCGACCACTACATCGAAGCTACCCAATTGAATAGGTAAGAGATCGATGCTAAATCTTCGCTCACCAAGCTCTAATGTGCAATCTCTAACAACTTCACCCGATTCAACAAGTTTGCCATTGGCTAGTTCTATAGAATAAGGAATATCTAATCTACTAGATTCTATTCCAAGCATGCGTTTAAATTCCACAGACATGAAGCTATAGTCGGCACCAGTGTCAAATAATATGGATGCAAAGTGATTGTTAATGAGAAACGTACTGGTGACCACATTAGGGTCCTCGCGTGCATTCCTTGCTCCAATCACAAACGCTCGAGACTGAGCATTGTTTCCTTTTGGGTAATCTTTCATGAAATGGTCCTTTCTTCCACAACTGAAGCATCCTTGGTTCTGCCCCTTTCTGTTACCATTGCCATTCCCATTTCCACTGTTTCTATTACCGGCACCATTGCGGTTTCCATTCCCGTTCCTGTTTCCTTTACCCCAACAGTCTTCAGTATGGTGACCCAGTTTTCCACACTTGTCGCATTTTGGAATGCGACAAACCCCTTCGTGATGACGCTTGCATTTGTTGCAAATGGGTAGAGTGCCTAGGTATCTCTTGGCGGGAGCGCCATTCATGGTTGCAAGAGTTTTCTCCTCCTGAGGCGGGTTGGGGTCACGCTTCTTGTTTTTGAAACCCTTGTTGTTTCGTGTCGCTTGATTCAGATTCGCATGCTTCCTTTTCTTGTCACCAGACAACTCAGCATGCGTCTCGGTTTTTTCTGTTGGGTTAAATGACAACTTCTTCATACGAACAACATCTTCAGTAAGGCTGACAGCCAGAGTTACAGCCTCAGTGATCGTTTGAGGTTTGGCCGAATTTACCATGCTGCGGAATTCTAAGGCCAATCCCCAAATGTAGCGTTCAACGCGCTTAAATTCGGGAGTCACCATGTAGGGGATCACTCTTGACAAGTCGTGGAACCTTCGAGTATAACCAGTAATATCAGCACCTTCTGTGGTTAAGTGCCAGAATTCAGTCTCCAACCTTTGGAGTTCAGCACGAGAGCAATACTTCTCTCTCATTCTTTCCTTCAGTTCATCCCAAGTCAGGCCATAAGCGGCATCATCACCCAGGGTTTGGACTTGCAAGTTCTACCAAGTCAAAGCTTCATCAACAAACAACCCTGTAGCAAAAGTGACTTGCTGATCTACGGTACACTTGCTCATACGGATAGTGGCTTCAGTCTTCTCCGTCCAGCGTACGAACGCCACTGTACCTCCAGTGCCGTCGTAGTTCAGTGGTTTGCAGTCGAAAAAATGCTTGAAAGTGCAGCCCTGAGCTGCGTTTCCTCCAGATGAATCTCCATTCCCATTACGTCTAGCATTGCTTGGTCCTCCACTTTGTTCAGTACGGTTCGCCTCGTACTGGGCGATAGCGGCGGAGATCCTTTCTTCTAGTAGGGCGTTTAGCTCTTCAGCAGTCCTTGGCAGTGGGGGAGGAGGAGGTTGATCAGAATCTCGATTGTTCACAATTCTCCTAGGTGTCATGTTCTAACAGAACACAACACAATAGGGTTAGACATTTGTTTGATATCACCTTGCGAGACAGTAGTAGTATATATATACAAGCATATACCACATAAGTGACATCAAACAATTATTACTCCAGCAGGGTACTTAGTAGGCTGGGGGAGGGGTGTTCACGTTTGACCTTTTCTTGCACTGAGGGAATCTATACGTGACAAGACTTGCTGTGGTTTCTGTGCACTGAATTCCATAATTATGTATGCATCCATAATTACGTAACTCCTTGCACAATCCGCACAGTTCGTTTCATCCTCGTATCTCTTCCTTCAGATGGGCCATTGTTTTCAGACGAAGTCACGTATACCTGTGACATTCTACTTCTAGTATATGCATATATTAATTATCACACATAATTGTAAGTAATTCTTAATCACAGACAAGTGCTACTCCAGTGCACCCTAAGTCTCGTAGTGTCTTTTCTTGACTCTTGTAAACAGTTTCAGGTAGTGGATGACGCGAAAAGTTTTATGCAATGAAAACTTTTTGAAAAATTGTTTTCGTGAAAGGATCCTAAAGATTGTAGACTAGTCTGAAGAAGGAATCCTGGTTCACTACAATCGCAGCTCTGATACCAATCTGTCACACCCCTTTCTAAGGCGGAAGCACGAGTTGTGATCATGAAAGGTTTTCATTGCATACGATTGGTAAACATACTACATGCTCATAAAAATAACTTCAAATGCTAAACATTACATTACTGAAAACATAGATTAGGTGTTTACATCACGAGACAACACATTGTCTGAAAGTTTACAACTTTATTAAAACATAAACGACATCCAAGAGCATGAGTAAGACCGCGCGCACATCCACATTAGTTACCTGAAGTACATGTGAGTTTTGGAAAAAACGTCAACATAATGTTGGTGTGAATTCATGCAGTTCTTGTATTGAACGTATGTATACTTTGTATGAAAAACATGGTATGTATCTTGTATAAATCAAGTATTCTTGTATGAATCAAGTATTCTTGTATAAATCAAGTATTCTTGTATAAATCAAGTATTCTTATATGTATCTAGGTTGTTAATGGGTTGCAAGGCCATTAACATGTGACACGACATAGGAAGCATCCAAATCATAGGCATTTTTCTAGTTGTCGATTCACGACTGAGACACAAAAGCACTACTCGGTACTAGTTTTCACCAAGAGTGTGGCTGCCCGAAAACCCATTAGATCTAACCTTTTGTTCTGTGGTCTTAGTATGTACACGATTAATGGTGCTTATGGTACCCTATTCGTGACATGATTTCTCGTATCATTCCTTAAAACGCATCATACTTGGTACTAGTTATTACCAAGAGTGCTTCTTGTTTTTGTATCCATCATACCATTTGTAAACATTGTAACATTGGTAACATGTATTTCACCCCCGAAGTTATAAAACTGAAAACAGTTAAAAGAAAAGGGGGAGCATGAACTCACAACTTTGCGTTCCTTGCGCCGTAAACTTCACCGGATTTGCTTATTTAGCGTCGTGACCTAAACGTGTTTTATTAACGTTAGTAACTAGACTTGTATCGCACAAGTACAAGTCACTATCTTTTGTATATGTGTTCTTGTGTTAAAAATAATTTATATTTTTAACTATGTATCTTACTTATATTATTTTCTCAAAAATAAATATAAGTATCTTGTATTTTTCACCCGAATTATGTATCTTGTCCAAAACTTCATTTCATGTTCATAACTTGTCCAAGTTATTTATTCTATCAAGTAAAATATTTTCATAAATATATTATCTTGTATTTGTCTAAGTATGTTGTATGTGTATTTTTTTGTATCTTCACTCCTTAGGAGTATTTAGTGTATTTTCAAGTCCTAATACACTATTACATGTAATACATACTACATACACTTGGCACAAAATTTGGTGATCAATAAATATATATGTTTTTCTCAAAAATATACATACTTAATATCAATTTTAGTCTTGAAGAAATCATCATTTCTTAACACAAAAGTTAGGGAAACCTTGGTAAATATTTTGAGATACATTTTTAGGGAATAAGTTTCTCAAAAACTTATATTTTTCCAAGTGTCAAAATTTATAAAATTTTTGACATAGCTTCCCCTAAAAATGGAGGTTTCCCATGTTTTCAAAACATGTGTTTATTTTCTTTTAAATCATCACAATCAATAATCAACTCATTCAACACCTACCGAGTGTCAAAATCAAGTAATTTTCACTACATCATGAACTTGAAGTTTTGTAAAAACTTGTAGTAATTTACCATGTTATTTAGTAGGTTTAGTTACCCTTAAAAACATGGTTGTTTGTTTGTAAATCCCATTCTTGAAGGATTTAGTCATTTACAACTTGTAAGATGATTTTTCTAAAAATATTTCTTTTGTATTTTTCTTGTTTCATAAGTGTTCATACACTTGTTTTTCTAATAAAAATAGTGTAGGTTTAAGTAAAAACCAAGATCTTCTAAAAATCACATTTTAAACTTGGTTCTTTTAGAAAAACCATTCATACATCTTAGGTTTACAAGTTTACTAGCTTACTTTGTTTATTATTTTCCAAGAAATCATTTATTCATCAAGTTCATGTTTATACATGAGGATGATCTTCTTGTGTAAACACATAATCATCCTCTAACTTGCTAGTTCATGTGTTTAATCACAATCTAACAAGCTTCATGTATTAATCAACATCAATATTTCTAGTAATCAACAAGCAACCATTACACATTTACTAATCAACATCATTTCATCAAGATATCATCATATTTCACCTTATGTTTTCAAGATTCATGTGTATGTCTTTTAGTGTTCTTATGATAATCAACATGTTATATCTTTTAACCAACTAAAATGGAAGTAAACAAGTGTTAAAAGAATCTTACTACTAGCTTGAAGCTAGGGAAGAAACAAGATGAAGATCGAGTGGATAAAAGCAAACGAGTGAGGTCCTTCAAGTTCCGTGAGCACCGAGCTTCGTTAGATACCTTGTAATACCTTGTGAAGACCTTGGATTGCTTGAATTTGAAACAAGAAGAATGGTGGTGGTGGGGAGTGTGGTCGGCCGAGGATATGGGGGAAAAGAAGGAGGTGAGTTTGTGTGATGATGAATGAGCTCTTACTTACTTATAACCATGTGCAAGTATTATCCAATGTGCAACATGTTTCTAAAGTACACAACACTATCTCTAGTAAATCTCATAAGATCTCATGATATCTTAGCAAGGTCATTAGGGATTTAACAAGATTTTGGTGGGGCCACCCTCCATGTGACCGGCCACTCTTAGGGGGGGGGGGGGGTAAAATGAAACTTCCAATCTCTAATTACATTAATAAGTTAAGTTCCAAGTATAAAGTTTAGGGATTTAGTGTGTTATTATGTTATAAGGGGTGTTATGGTGTTCGGGGCCCATAACTAGCTCAAAAACATTAAAACAATGTTTCTAATAATATTTTGATGTTCCGGGTTATGTCCGGTTGTTCGGTTAAATACCGTTCCGTTAAAGTGCTAGATTGCACCGTTTAGTGTCTTTCAAGTGCCCTTTTGTGATACTTTCAATTCCCGACACTCAGGAAAATATTCTGGATCAATTTTTCATATTTTTACATGGTACAATCTTGTTACAATGCTGAATTTTGCTGAAATATGTAAGATTCAGCATTTAAAGTGTGTTTCGGGAGGTTTTTAGTGCGTATTTTAGCTTCCGGAAAGTCTATATGTTAACCCTTGTATGTACTCTTGGGTTTTAATGTATTCTTGTCATTGGACCTACACCTAGGCCCCAATTCTATTGTCTGACTGCTTTCTGCAGAATTGTTGACACAATGTGTCTTATCGGTGAGTTTACTAGTATTTCTAACGCAACGCTGTTCATTAATGTATAAAGTAATTCTTGTAGTATAAAACGTGCATGAATTCACTTGTATAGTATGAAATCAGACAATGTTGACATTTAAGCACATAATTGCAGTAATTAAATAATAATTAAATGGTACGGAAATTACCGGTTGGGTGCCAGTTGTCACATGAGCGCTTTATGTAAATTACAAAGTTCTTTTCATTTAAAGAGGCTTTTATGATATTATTTAAGTTTTTATATTATTTTGTCATTTTCACGACTATTATTTAATAAAATACATTTTAAATATACAAATTTGTTTTTTTTCATAAATGTTGTCTTTAAATTCATTTGTTTTTTAAAACCGTTCATCTTTTTTAAAATTGTTCATTTTTAAACAGTTTATTTTTTAAACAATTTATTTTTTTAAGTCATTCATTTTTTAAATCGTTTATTTTTAAACTGAGCCTTTTAGAACCATTTTTTGTAAATATTTATTTTTTAAACTTTGTATTCTATAATTTATTTATAGTTGTTAGGGAACAAAACTTCAAAAAATGAAGGATTTCAAAAAAAAAAATGAAAGAATTAAAAAACGAATGATTCTAAAAATCAAAGGAATTTAAAAACAAACGATTTTAAACAATGAGTGGTTTAAAAAAGGAAGATATTAAAAACGATGTTTATAAAAAAACAAGTAGTTTAAAATGTTAAGTTAACAAATGTAAGGTTTTAAGGGCAAATTTAATAAACAAAAGGTTACAAATGAACATTTTTAAACAAACTAATGATCCAAAGAAATAGAAGATTTGAAAAAAGATGAACATCCGTTTTATGAGAATTTTTATCTAACATTTTAGAAAAATGAACAATCTTTATCAAACATTTTACGAGAATTTTAATTTTTTTTTCAAATCATGCATTTCATTGGAACGTTCGTTTGTTTAAAATCCGTTTATTTTTTAAACCTTTTGTTAATTGAAATCGTTCGCTTTTTAAAACCTTACATTAACTTAAATTTTTAACACCTTTTTTTATTTTTATTTTTTAGGTTGTTCGTTCGTTTAAAATTGTTCGTTTTTATATTCCTTTGATTTTTAAAATCGTTCATTTTTTAAGGTTTTTTTCCTAACGGCTATAAGTAAATTATAGAATACAAAGTTTAAAAAACGAAGTATTTTAAAAAAGAACTATTTTAAAAATGCACGATTTAAAAAAAATGATTTGTTTAGAAAAAGTTTAATAAACAAACAATTTTTAAAAAGAATGGTAAAAAGGAACTGTTTAAAAAATAAACGATTTTAAAAGGACGATTTTAAAAAACAAACGATTTAAAATGAATTATTTTAAAAGAAATGGACGGTTTTAAAAAAGGTTTAAAAACAAATGAATTTAAAAAAATGGTTATAAAAATACATTTGTATATGTAAAATGTATTTTATTATACTAGTAGAATGCTCGCGCGAAGCCGTTGCGGCGACAATTTACTACACGGTATTCTTTTAGTGTGAGTTTATCAATCTTGTTAGGTTTTTTATTCGTAGCATCGGTGTGTGGTTACGCCATGAGCCTTACAAACCTTTAAAAATAACAAACACACTATTAAGAAAATATCAATCACAAAGATAGTAATTTAAAACAAACCTTTAAAAAATAACAAACACACTATTAAGAAAATATCAACCACAATGATAGTAATTTAAAATTAAAAATCCAAACATACGAATGGGAAATTGTCAATCATAAATATAGTAATTTAAAAAGAAAAATCAGGATGTCAACTACTTGCATTGTGATGAAATATTTTTTTGACATAAACACATCTCAATTATCTCATCTAAAAGTAAAGCTGGAAGTAGTGGAGTCATGAAACGTAACCAAATTGGCAGAGACACCTGCATGGGAAGCAGATACTTGGCCGCGAGAATAGGCACTAAACATAGAAGGAGTTGATATGGAAAAAAATGAACAATCTCCAATCGACCATGAATGTACTGTTACACTAACACTTATTGACGAAACACCCTACGACCCTCCACATGTCCCTCATTCACCCGAAACCCCTCATCCTAGTTAGCTTTCTTTTTCTGTTTCATATTTTGTATAAAGTTTCTTACATTTGAATTTATTTTAGCTTGAACTTTTTTGCTTTAGGGTGTCACTTTAATTATTTGTAAGTTCTGTAATATTTAACTTCTTAAATATTACAGATAAATTTTATTTTAAAGAAAACTTATATATTAATCTTTGAAGAAAGTGCATCAAGGGAAATTTTGTTGGTTAAAGTTCAAAAAGCATGTCGGTGATCGGTCACTAACCCTTAGATGCTATGTATTTACACATAAATTAAACTTAGATTACCCAATGGTTTGATTTGGTAACAAGTTAATCTGGGGCCCACATTTATACAAACAAGTTTGGACATATTTAAGCCAAGCTTAATTGTTAAGCTAGGTTGGTAACATGCCAAAAAAGAGGTTCAGCTTAATATGGTTCATGTTCTTACTAATCAAAATATTAGATATTTAATACTTCTAATTAACTTGAGAGTTTATTTTTTTTTTCAACTCGTTTGAATATTAATGTACTATTTTGTAGCTAAAAATTTTGTTGTAATTTTTTTTTTAATTTAATTAACACAATTTTAAAATTGTTTATAAATAAAAATACTATAATCAAATCGTAAAGGAGCATTGTTATTCAACACGATCAAGATGATGTCCTTCCAACTCTTCACTTAAGGGGTCTAGATCAACTTTTTGCCTCATCAAAAGCATGTTTAGCCAAATGGCAGGCCCTTTAAATTAGTTTACAATCAAACTCATGCACATTTTTATCAACAAAGAATGATAAGGTACATTAAAAAAATGAAAAACACCTCTAGAATGAATTCATAGTTTCATAGTAAAACATTGAGAAATTGAGAGCAAGGCCAAGACGAATTGGGTGAGTTGAACAGAGTTCTGTATTTTCAGCAGTGGCTGCAGCCTACGCCAATAACAAAATGTTGAGTAAATGATAGTAAGCAATTATAAAATAAAAAGCTCGTAAATCAGTACAAAGAAAATATAGATAACATAATATGTTTGTTATAGTAGTAAAAAAAATAACATAAGCCTTTCAATTACTGTTTGGCGTCATATTTCCTCTCATGATCTGTCTTGAATTCGGCCATGTACTGGTAGTAGTCACCTTTCCTAGATCCACATGCATAATAATATTGATTGCAGATCAATATAGAGTTAAAATAACTAGTTTTATTCTCGCGCGCCTTGCGCCGCGCAATGGGGTTTCATGTTTTATATGAAGTGGTGTCTAGTTGTTTGTTCAATGTGAAGATGTGTGTAGAAGCTCGTTCAACCATTGCTACAATAACATTGTTTAGATGGACATGAGAACAATATCACAAAGAGAGATATTTATGACCAAATTTTTGTCCAAAGACATTTGAATAAACAGTCAAGCAAGGGCTAGGGACTATAAACAAAGATGGATTAAAACCAAAAAACCATGTGTTTTCCATATACACGGGATTTGACAACTTTCATGAGCCTTTTAACTCGAAACAAACTTTCAAGGCTCACATGTGTTAACAATCAAAGAAAGGAGATAAATGAGCTATCGTTGAAAATATACACCTTTCAATGTAACACCCTCTAAAAAGAACAAAATATTACCAACATAAATATAATATTCATTCTAATTTCTAAATAGAAAAACAACATAGTTGCATATCAAATACTTGCTCTGCTTACAGCCTGTCTCGCTAGCAATTTGTAATCTATAAGCTTCAGTTAACCATTTATTGACCACTGCAATTTCGATGTACATTACATGGTAATTAAAAACCTTGAAAAAATCTGATCATAAAAACCTTAAAAATGTGACCTGCAATATCGACTGTGACCAACAAAATCGAAGTTGCAACTGACCTGTTAACAACAAAATACCAATCAGTTTACACGGATCATGCTCCACAAACGACCCTTCTCCAACCGACGAACAACCAGGACCTGCAAATTTCAAATAAGTTATCACTTCCACTAACGCTTTATTTTACGCACTATTTAACCACTCAATAGAACGAATAGAGAAACAAATTAAGTGACTAACTGTTACCTACTTTCAATTGATCAATGGGCTGAGAGTTCATCAACGGCAGGGCTGTTCGGCTGATATCGAGTTGCTGCCCAAAATAAGAAAACTTTCGGAACTGAAACTCTCAATATCAAGTTTTGGGTTTTCCTCCCCTCTATAATATCCCATTACCCAGAAAGTAATAATTTTTTCCTACAATGTCGTAACCATTATAATTAAATATACGTTAACAATTTTAGAAAAGTGAGATAAATAGTATGGAACGCACCTATAATCAAAGAAGAACAGTCACAAATCCTATGTTATGGTGATGTTGGTAGCGGTGGTTGCATGAAGATAGGTAATGGATAGAGTGGTGAGAGGAATAAGGGTGGTTGATGGTGGTTTCCGGAACATCGGTTTCATCACCATTGCTGCCCCAATGGTTGTTACCCTAAATCATCTGTTCCGGACGAAAGTTGCAGAACTGGCCAAACCTCAGGGATGAAAATAGCATTTTTAATCGACCACTTATAAGTAAACAGTTGGACAATGCATACCTGCCAATACACGTAATTGAGGAAGTGACGGAATTAAATCGTCAATAGAGCTTGATAACGCTTCTTGTCGTTTTGTTGTTTGATTAATACCAACCAAAGACTCCAATAAAGATGAAAGGTTTTCCAGCAACATATGAATTAACCTTTGAATCTGATAAAAAAATACAAACAATTTAGTGCAGCCTCACTTTCTTATGCTAACTGTCACATCAAATACAATATATGCACAAAAAAAAGCTGATGTGAAATATAAAAAAAACATACATTTGTTTCAAAATTTGAAATAATGATATGTGTCATGTTAGCAATGTTTTTTAACATTCAACTTGTTGGGTCAAAATTGCCAGGTCTATGTGATACTAAAATGATAAATAAGATGTGCCATGTTAGCAATTTTTTTAACATTCATCAAATGATAAATAAGATGTGTCCATTAAATAAATTAATAAATAAAAGTTAGTTAAACAAAATGCACCTGTAATGTTTCTTCTGCTGCAATATTATCTAATTGAAGTATGTCTTTAGTCATTCTAGAACATACAACCTCCACAACAGTGCACATGTTCCGTTTGTATGTTAGCGGTAGCAATAGCGGCTCCCAAATTATGCGCACTTCTCAAGGATAAAAACCACCTGTACAATTTATATAAGAGGACAATTTGGGAATTTCACATATAAACAAAGATGAACTGATTCTTAATTTCTTACTTGATCGATACTGAATTTTGCAGATTCGTATTGTTTTGGTTGATGGGTATTTTGAAATCCATCTGCACTGTCAATCGCCTGGTGACAGGTTTCACAGTAATTGATATTTAAATAATAATAATCATCTTAAATTACAACTCAAAATCACTGTAGCGGTCGTCAAATCGGCTCTACAGTGATTTTGCTACCTTTTTCAAGTTTCAAATTCATCTCTTACACTATAAATAATATACGCCTTTAAGCAAATAGATCTATTTTCCTCTTACAACTTCCGTTCATTACTTTTTTTTAACAAAATACGCGATATAAAAACATCGGTACCAGTATCGGTGCTATTAGAACCGTTACTGGTATTCGTGTACTATGGTTTTCGATCGATGTAAAACATGTGTAGACGGTCTTTTTTTTTTAGATTGAACGTTCTACTATTAATAATTATTAATTCGTTCAATTTTTAATAGTAGAATAGTGTATTTATCAGATATACAATGCACTAACTATTCGAAAGTAAATCTATAAAGTTACAAAACACCCATTTAAATTGTATACATAAACCATAGATATACATAGCAACAACAAAATCTTGAAAAAAAAAACATACTGTTGACTCTACAAAAACCCAAGTATAAAAATTTAATTTAAAAAACTGGCTTTGGCATTTCATCAAACACATAGAAGGCATGTTAAAAACACTTACTTGAAACACTATAGGGTGTTGATGTGGCAGTAGCTTTGATGGGTTGAACGCTACATTCATGAGACTTCCTGCATAATCAACAAACCAACCAACTCATTTCCTGGACAATAATATTACCATCGATTAAAAATTCAAAAACAGAAACAAAACCCAACTCAGGGAAAACTCACCCATATGAAGGATTTCAGTTGAAGTGGTTGATGGGTACCCAAAAGCAACGTAACATCTTTTATGATTTGTATCTAAAAACAAAATTTTGATGCAGAATTTTCGATTTTTTGGGCCATATTCGAAGTTAGGTTAAAGGAAATTGTGTCATTCATGATGAGAGCACCCTCCAAGTTGTCGATCAAAGCGGAATTTGATGTGCCCAAAACCCTGTTAAAGTTTGAGTCACCGCGTCTAGGGTAACCAGAACCCTAGCCGTCGCATCTGAGAACATCACCACCGACCACCGCCGTTCCGTCGAACAATTAAGAGAGAGAGAAATAACACATCTTCACACCCAACCACTTTACCAGAAGCTAAGACCTAAGAGATTATGAAGATCAAACACAAATCATATATAAACACACTAAGAAAGTGAGAAAGAAAAACAAACCAACCAGAAGGTGACCCTTTCTCGCGTTTCCGGAGACCAAAGCCACCGCCGTAACCACCGTCACCTGCCTCCACTATAGCACGTGACCCCACCGAAGTCTTTCCTAAAAAAATATCACCACTGCCGGTTTCTACATCTTGGAATCTGTGGGTAGAGGCAAGCACGCGCCGAGGTCTGGTCGCCGGCTCCGGATCTCCTTCTCTGATTCTCCCGTAGTTTCTGTCTCTCTGATGAATTTGAAGGAGAAAAAAGTGATGATAGGAGGTTGGGGAGGGAGAGAAGAGGACGTGTGTCTTTTACTATTCATTAGGGTTCAGGTTACTATTCATAAGGTTGTGTTTTTAATATATAGGATAATTGTCTATGAAATTTCTGCACATTCTTTTATACACCAGGTTTTAAGCAATTGTTTTTAGGGCTTTTGGATTGCACCAGGCTAGGATGAAATTCAACAAAACTCAAACAATTTACCAACACTTGACCTTAATTGTTTTCTGCCCCATTTTCCTTGATCACATACTACAGCTAAATCAGATTTAAGCATAATTTCAACATTATTTTTTGTGGGTGTGTGTCCTTCATTTCGTGTGTTTATATGTGGGTTAAGTAGAAATTCTATTTGGGGGCCTGGTTTGTTTGGGATGGCATCATAGTATCGAAGGAATTATCAAAAAGCGCACTTCAGCTGAATAGCATAATGATGCATCGGAATGCTCTAGGTATAGACACTAATAGGTGGATGGAAACATACAGAATCAAAAGTTGGCATCGATTTGAACCAGAAGTGATGGGGTTAGGCTGGAGGGTGTGGGGGCGCCACCCCCGCCAACTCAGCAACTATAGCGCCCCGGGGCGCTATACGACCACACCGTCCGAATTAAAGGGGGGCGCTATAGTGGTGTCGCCAACATGTTAACGAGAGAGAGGGGCGCTATAAGTGGAAGGAAAGGCGGCTGGGATAGGTTAAAGGGGGCTCCATCCCACACCATGCAATTTAAAGGGGGGCGCGATAAATCCCGATAGCTGAGGTGGATCCTACGTGTCGCTTACGTGGCCTGATAAAGCCCCTAAGGGGCACCAACCACACCCTCCAGCGTTATAGCATAGCTGGTGACTTATTATAAAAAGGAAGAGGCCGGTCAGGATGCATATAAGGTCATTCAAGTTTATTTTAGCATAAAGATGTTGGAAATGCATCAGTTGAGACTGTCAACACAACAGATTGAGACGGTTCGTGTAATCGTGTTAAAAAAAGTATCAAATAGGTTTGACACCAAAGTCAAACCTGGTACATTTGGACAACTCCTTAGAAAAAAGACTGGGGCCCTGTTTGGTAGCCTCTTAATACCTCATGTCTGACTGAGTCAGATTTCAGATTGTTTGTTTCATCCCTCTTAATACCCCATGCCTCTTACCCAGCCTCTTATTTATCTCTTACCCGGTCATACATTACAAGGAGTCTGACCAAATACCCTCTTCATTCAGAACTTTTCCTCTTACAAATTTCTTCTTCTCCGGTGAATATTTACCCTTGCCGACACACCTCTTACCGATCCCTTACTGATTATCACCACCTCCACCACGGAAACCACCTTCGTCATCCACAACTGCTGCGAACCACCCTCACCTCACCTCCTTTCTCTCCTAATTTACCGACCACCGAGAACCATCATACCCACCACCGTCTCCTTCATCGACCACCGACCACCTACCGTTAATCATTACCATTATCGACGGCGGTGACCACTGGCGAACTCCGATTAACCAGCAAAGTTTTATAATTTCTCTATTTCTCAGTCAAGTGAATACAAGTATGAAGTTTACATGTTATTTATTCATAGAGATTATTTTTCGTATTTGATTGGAAATTATTTAGTGGGGTTAACTGGGTATTGAAGTTGATAAGTAAAACAATAAAAAAAATTGTGTGAATACAGAGATAGGTCAGGCATATCGAGATATGTTGGATTTAGGCCCAAACTATGTTAACATTTGGGGTGATGTCATTTGGTTGAACAGGAATTCGTTTGACAGATAGTGTTGGGTTGATCGAATCTAGGAGGTAGAGAGAGTTTAAGAAATAATTTAGAAGGGTAAAATCATCATTGTATACAGTCATTCAGAGATCCAACCAAATAGACTTAAACTGGTTCAACACTTATTGGTTCAGACCTCTTATTCTTTCAGCACTTATTCATTCAGAAGTTGCCAAACAGCCCCTTATTCTTTGACTTTCACGATAATAATCTGAAATTTAATTTGACCTTTTTTGGGTCAAACCTGATGCTTTCAGACAATGGTTTCAACTTTCAATTCTTATACGGCTTCAACCGACTTTATTTAAATTATCCTTGCATGGCCTTATATAGAACTGAAATCTAGAAGGTTTTAAGCCACTTTATAGCATGAATTCGAAAGCATCGTACATCAATACCAAAAGAAATGAAAAAATATACCATAAGTTAATGTAGATAGCGTTTCTTAGCGTTCAAAGGTGCTACCAGTGTGTGGCACGTGATTTTAGGAAAGCAGTGGCGAAGCTTGAGATTTCCAACCGGGGCGTCGAAAATGTATATACCAAAAAATTTCTATAAAACAGGGGGTTGAAAACGTATATACCAAAAAATTTTTATACAAAAACTACATACTCTCCACTACTGAGCGAAAAGTTCGGGGGGTCGGCCGCCCCCTCCCGCCCCCACTATGCTTCGCCAATGTAGGCAAGGGTGTATGTGTGTGTACGCCATAATTACGCACACAATTGAATAATTACGCAACATATAAATATTTACGCAATATATATATCAATAATTACGCTACCAATGCCTATTATTACGCATGTTACCACACAATACATCGACGTTATTAAAAACATTTTTATATAATAATAATATACTCATATTGAAGATAAATAAATTCTTTATTTTATGGTATAGTCTTAAAAGTTAGAATATTTATAAAGTGATATTAATTCAAAGAGTAGATTACTCTTTTGCCTCTGCGATTTAATGAGTTTAACTGTTTCTGTCTAAAAAGAAATTTCTTGACATATCAGACCTAAACGTTGCATTTTGTAATAGTTTTGGCCCCTAACACTAATTGTGTTACTTTTATGTAGTTAGGTCTAAAGGTATTTTGGTCCTTTTATACATTAGGGGCACTTTATGTAAATTACAAAGTTCTTTCATATTAAAGAGGCTTTTATGATATTATTTAAGTTTTTATATTATTTTGTTATTTTCACTACTATTATTTAATAAAATACGTTTTAAATATACAAATTTGTTTTTTTTTTCATAAACGTTGTCTTTAAATTCATTTGTTTTTAAAACCGTTCATCTTTTTTAAAATTGTTCATTTTTAAATTGTCTATTTTTTAAACAATTTATTTTTTTAAGTCATTCATTTTTAAAATCGTTTATTTTTAAACTGAGCCTTTTAGAACCGTTTTTTTTGTAAATGTTCATTTTTTAAACTTTGTATTCTATAATTTATTTATTGCTGTTAGGGAACAAAACTTCAAAAAATGAAGGATTTCAAAAAATCGAAGGAATTAAAAAACAAATGATTCTAAAAATCAAAGGAATTTCAAACAATGAGCGGTTTAAAAAAGGAAGATATTAAAAACAATGTTCATAAAAAAACAAATAGTTTAAAATGTTAAGTTAACAAATGTAAGGTTTTAAAAAACGCGCAAATTTAATAAACAAAAGGTTAAAAAATTAACAATTTTTAAACAAACTAATGGCCTAAGGAAATAGAAGATCTGAAAAAAGATGAGCCTTCGTTTTATGAGAATTTTTATCAAACATTTTAGAAAATGAACAATCTTTATCAAACATTTTATGAGATTTTTTTTTTCAAATCATCCATTTCATTGGAACGTTCGTTTGTTCAAAATCCGTTTATTTTTTAAACCTTTTGTTAATTGAAATCGTTCGCTTTTTAAAACCTTACATTAACTTAAATTTTAACACCTTTTTATTTTTTTTATTTTTAGGTTGTTCGTTCGTTTAAAATTGTTTGTTTTTATATTCCTTTGATTTTAAAATCGTTCATTTTTTGAATTTTTTTCCCTAACGGCTATAAGTAAATTATAGAATACAAAGTTTAAAAACAAAGTATTTTAAAAAAGAACTATTTTAAAAATGCACGATTTAAAAAAAGTGATTTGTTTAGAAAAAGTTTAATAAACAAACAATTTTAAAAAGAATGGTAAAAATGAACTGTTTAAAAAATAAACAATTTTAAAAGGACGATTTTAAAAATTAAACGATTTAAAATGAATGATTTTAAAAGAAATGGACGGTTTTAAAAAAAGGTTTAAAAAAACAAATGAATTTAAAAACAACGGTTATAAAAACACATTTGTATATTTAAAACGTATTTTATTATATAATAATCGTGAAAATAACAAAATAATTTAAAAACTAAAATAATTACATAAATAATCTCTTTAGTATTAAAAGAACTTTGTAATTTCATAAACAACCCCTAATGTGTAAAAGGACAAAAATACACGTAACTAGACAAAGTAACAAAGTTAGTGTTAAGTGTCAAACCATAACAAAATGCAACCTTATGATATGATATGTCAAAAGATTCCTTTTTAGGCTGAAAGGGTTAAACTCACTAAACCACAAGGATCAAAATCGTAATTTACTCTAATTCAAAATATCATGAAACTAGATAAAAGCCAACAATTTTAAGTTCTAACACTTTTGCCTCTCCCAGTCAATTAAATTGTTTATTCTGTACATGTGGCAACCTAAATCATCTCAACCATTCGAGTGGTTTTAATCACTGATCTAAATCACTTCATTCATTTTGTACGATAAAAAAACTTTTTACTGATATTATAGAAATTGTGAGGGTTTAAGTCTCGTGGCTGTTAAAAAATGTGTAATTTAATAGTAAAGTTAGAGAGCATATGAGTTGGCATTCAAAAATATACATCATCATCATTATCATACTCAGTAAATCTCACTAATTGCAAAGCCAAGGTAAAGTCTAAGAAGAGTAGGATGTAGATAGTCTTACCTCTACCCCGTTGGAATAGAGAGGTTGGAATAGAGAGGCTGCTTCTAGTAAGACCCCCGACTCCATTATAAAATATGCTGATATTATATATGTGTGATATGTTGACAGACGTGTTTCCGGATCGAATTCGAATAACCGTTGATTGCGAAGAACACATACGACATGCGGAATCCGTGTACGTGTGTGGATCGGACACAAGAACGTAATTAAACGATGAATCGATTGATGATATAACAAATACAAGAACCGTGAATCACCTCGTAGAGCTTTCTCTCTCTAGTTTCTCTCTCTAATTTCTTCAAATGAGCAAAACCTCTAAAAGTCTAACATAACATCTCTATTTATAGGCAAGGCATTAAGGAAATTCTCCTTAATTACAAGTTTGCCACTCCTCGTTTAAAATACACTTTTTCCTAATTTTAACAATGTAAAACCTTGTCTTGATCTGTTTTCTGCTATCATCTGAGATTGACGGAAGTGATAGACATACTGCATTCACAGACTCCCCCCTTGGATATTACTGCAATCAATCTCGTAGCTTTCTGTCTTCTCTTTCTCTCTCCGAGTCTTCTAGAAGCTTTGACATCTTCATAACCACAGACTTCTCTTTAGCTCTTCAAGCTCCTCTTGAATTTACGTTCTGAATCAGCTCCCCCTTTCTGTTGACTCTGTCTCCAGTCTCCCCCTTTCGTTAAGCTTCCGTGCTTTTTAGGATCGACACCTGGCTCTTCGTATACAAGCCCCCCTTGCTTTTGAGCTCGTCTTCAGACTCCCCCTTAGTCTCAACTATCGGGATCGTAATCTGGTTAAACAATTTCAAACAACTTGTAAAAGTATTTGACAATTTAGATTCAAGATTGTGAACCTGGCTCTAATCACAAATATAACAATATGCAATTTCCAGGAACAACTTGGTTCTCCCCCTATCAAATAACTATATATGTGACAGTGAAAACATCCAAAAATCTCTTAGTTAATCATCCAAGTCCAAATTAATGACCTTGGAGATTTTCACAAACTCTTTTTGAAATTTTTTTAAAAAAAAACTCAAGTTTCAAATTAATGAACTTATTTATTTTCAGAAACATGTTCAGCATACTTTAGATTTTGAAATTCAGCTTTCAAACATCGGTTGTCGAAAATAAAGTAGAAACAAAATCTTTTTATCTTTTACAAAGTTTATGCTAAAACACACTGAAAATCTCTTTTTGTGATTTTTCTGTAAAGTAAAGCAATAAAGAAATATTTATAGACAATATTTTTGTTCGAGTTTGTGTCAAAGGATCATATCAGTTTGTTGGTGCATATTCCGTATATCTGCCACTATGTGAATAGCTAGATAGAGTGTGTGTTGAATATCGTATAGAATAGGATCAGTTGGACACGGTTTTGATAATGTCAAGGTCCATCCGGACGTATGGACAACATGTTAGTCCATACCCCATCCGAATGTAGGTTCAACATTGTAAAGTCCATCCGGACGAATGGAGTCCATCCGGACGGATGGACATAGGTCATTTGGGTGGATAGGTTGTTTCCTATAAATAAGGAGTTGGGGTTCCCATTTGGACAGGCTTTTGGATCCCAGAGGGGAAATGTTGTTTGACTGGTCTCGTGGTGCTGTAACTTTTATATATGAATAGAGACCAGATTATAAGTGATTGCTCGGTGTCGTTTCTATCTTTTACTCATTTTTTTATCGCCGAACCGATCATCTCAGGACCAAAGCTCTATCAAACTCGCTGGATCTTGGAATCATAATTGGTATCAGGGAAACGGTACCGATTCAATCGATCTAACAGTTGACTGAATCACCTACGCTCATAGATTTTGGGCCTGTAAGGAGTTTTGACATAAAAATTGAATAAAACATCAAATTGAAGGTCAATTCACGGATGGAATTTGAAATTGAAGACATCATTAGATTTGGAATTGATTTTCGCACAATCCCGTGAAGTTTCATCATGAAATTCGCAGAAATAAGGATTTTGGATCGAAAAATGTGATTAGGAATGTTCTTGAGATGAACAGATACATCCGGACGGATGGACATCTCGATCCGGATGAATAGACATGTGCACATCTGGTCGGATGGACATGTGGCTATCCGGACGAATGGAGATTCGGTATAAAAGTCTACCCGTTCCAAAATCAGTCCATCCAGACGGATGAACAAATGCCTAAAAAAGGCATTTTTTGATCGCAATGACGAGGTGAGTCTCAGAAAAAATTTGGTGATTGAAATTTTTTTCAGGTTTTTAACGACCAAGCTGGGTTGTTCGGGGACATCGTCTGGGGCTTCAGCGAACAAATTTGATGATGCGGTCACAGATTGTGGTAATTAGTGGGGTAGTCATGATACTAGTGCATATTGTTTATCTTCAGGGGTATCTGACTATTTATTGGCCAAAACTAAAAATCCGTAATGATGAAAAACTGACATTTGGGGAAAATTATCACATTTTCAACATAGTCAGTTTTTTCAGAGAACAGAAAGAACTGGATTGCCTAATTTGAGGGGGGAATTCAGTGATAAGAAGTCAGAATTTGCAAAAATGAGGGGGAATAAAAATTTCAGATGAAATTCCAGCATTTTTGAAATTCGTGACACTGCAACAGTATTCGGGTAGTTCAGACTTCAGAATTGTCTGAAGATGCATAGGATCTGGATTCATGAATTCGTGATCATAGGAAGTTCAGACTCTACAGATCAGGGTCAGATTGGCGTCTTAGGGTTTGAGTCCCGGGTGTTCGTCAAGCCGGTCAGCAGGATTAGAATCTGTATTGTGGATACTTATAAGATATCACGGACGTGTGATAGTCTATAGTGTCAGAACGGTTAATCTTCAAGCATATGAACTGTTTTTCGGACTAACCGTCGGGGAATGAAGATGTTTGTTGGTTAAGTTGCTGCCGGAACTAGCGTAGAAGACTCTACATCTTTTATCATGACTGAAGAGAAAGAGTGTGAATCTGATCGTGAATGAATGTTTCTGAGTTCTGAATGCCTTACCAGATGATTCGTTATCCGATGAAGATTTGTTAATTGTGGAGAATACCGGTTATACGAATCAATCATTCTTACGGTGCGTTAAAGTGATCGCGGTAAACGGGATATCAGATCTTTAGGGGGAATTATGGATTTGAAGTTAATCAGTGGGGTATTTGAAGTTTTTATCAATTGCCGGTTGAGTTTTTGTACATTCTTAGATCGAGCAAGTGGAATGCGAGATCGTGGTGCTGAAAGGTTTTATCTAAAAACTGAATGCCGATGTGGTTAAAGCTGAAACAGAGAATGCTGCAATGATTAGTTTCAAGTTGTTGATTGTTCGTGAAGGTTGCAGTTTAGCAAATCAGAGGAGAGTCGTGAACTGTGCAATAGACCTGAAGATTCATTGCAGTTTAGCTCACATATGTGCCCCCATGGTCTCTATAACTAACTATTTTGGCCCCTAAGTCTAACCAAACCCCAAATTCTGGTTAATTAATACTCACATGACAGACACATGATGTCTAAAATTGTAATTTACCATCCCCCCTTTTATGACTTTATAAATAAAACCCAAGATTTTTTTATTACTTCATCTGAAATTGATATAGGAACCTTCGGTTTTTTATCTTCTATCCTACTCGCTATTGAATCTAACGAGCTCTGAAAGAAAGTTTGATTCTTTGTCTAAATTACGTTTCTTCAACTCATTTTGAGATTGCATTTGTTTTTCTTCATCCTCGAAAGATGTCTCCTCTTCAACCAAATCATTCAGCTCGATTCGGGTTTTTCTTGAATTAAAAGTTTGTGAAGACTCGGTAACAGATGACGATTTAGGCTTCATAGACAAAAGCTCACTTTCACTTCCGGAATCTGGACCATCGGAATGATCGAAACTTGCGAGCGCAAAATTATCTATTTCTGAAGGTTCTATAGATTTCATAGATTGGTCACCGAAGGATACACTTTCAGAAAAAATATGTGATTGAGAATTTGGTTTGTCAATGGTGTTCATTTTAGGGCTCCAGATGTTAGCCTCCATTTCGTCATACTCAAATCCTGTATCAAACCTAGGACCACCGCCAACGTCTTCGTCGTTGTCATCATCATCATTGTCATCAGAGATGCCATCATCATCATCAATATTGGGGCTTGTTTTTACGGATTCTTTAAAAGGGCTTTCTTGATCAACAACAGCAAAAGGATTACCAACAACAACTAACATCAGGTTCATCGCTATACGAGCTAAAACGATATTGAGATGAATGAATAGTTGGTTGCTTTTTGGTACTGACTTCATACTTGTTATGGCCAGCATATACAACATTTAACTGAGAAGCATCTTTCTTGACTTGGTTGAAGGTAATAGTGACAAAAAATCAGGAAGAAGAAATCAGGAGGAGGATGAAGATGAAGTGACAAAAAAAAAATCTAGGGTTTTATTGATAAAGTCATAAAAGGGGGGGGGGGAGGGGAAATTACAATTTTAGACATCATGTGCCTGTCAAGTGAGCATTAATTAACCAGAGTTTGGGATTTGGTTAGACTTAGGGGCCAAAATAGTTAGTTATAGAGACCATGGGGGCACATATGTTAAAAATTCTTATTTTGGGCTAATATAGTAAAAGTGATATAACCACAGGGGCCAAAAATGTAATTTACTCTTAAAAAATCCATCATCATCGTTTTCAAAAGGAACTGCATAGGTCGGAACTCCGAACAAAGTTTCCGATGAATATCTTTTTCTGTTTTCTCTCTTAACTTCAACTACAAATAGCTTCTTCAACCCATAAAATTTCTATGAATACTTTTTCAGTCTTCTTCCACCGTGGTTTTACGGATTTATGGGGTGGGATAACAAAATTTCATGGGGGGCGATCTGGATTTTAACGGGTATAATACACTAATTATTTTTTTTCAAGGGGTGCGCCCGCCCACCCACGTCAAGCCTTGGGTCCTCCCCTGGTGGTGAGCAGAGCTTTGTATAGCAAGACTATCTAGAACAGGGAGATGGTGGTGAGCATAACTTTGTACAGCAAGACTATCCTGACCAGGGAGACGGTGGCGAGCAGGGGGGGTCTGTTAGTTGATGAGGAGGCTCTTACCCAATTATATTTTCTTTTGATACAAACCGGACCTTTTCGTCACGTGATGAGTTAGTGGATTAGGTATAGAAGTTGGGAAAGGACAATGGTTACGTTATTGTGATTAAAAGATCGAATAAAAGAGGAAATAATTTCAAGGTTTGGTTTCAATGCACTTTTGGTGGGGAGTATAAGAGTGTAGCTACAATGAGAAAAACAGGTAGCAAGAAAATAGGTTGCCCGTCTGAGTTGATAGGGTTTACGAAATCAAAGGAAGTGTTTGGAGGTTAGAGGTGACGAACCTGACGCACAACCACACTCCTATTGAAAACTTAGAGGGTCACACGTATTCGAGAAGGCTTTCTTTGGAGGATAAAAGACTAATTGAGCAACTGGCAGAGGAAGATATTCCAAACCGTAGCATCTGGAGAACGTTGACGAAAAAGAACCCGGATAAAAAGATTATTCCGAAATATATACGCAATGTTGCTCAGAAGATCAATGCCGGAAAATGGGTCGGCGAATCTCCAATGCAACAACTCGAAAACCTTCTTGTCAAAAAAGATTTCACTTATTACGTACGCGAAAATGTGACCACGAACGCAGTTGAAGATATCTTTTTTGTCCACAAATTGTTTTTAAAATTAAAAATGGTATTTTTCAACACACAGATATGGATATGGATTTCGACGACATGGATATGGATTTCGATGAGGAGGAGGTTGTAACACCCGTAAATTTTTGTCCAATTATGAGACGACACGTGTCCCGAATTTCCAACTAAGAAAGAGAATTTATCGTTCAACTATGTAACGATGCATATTCAAACCTCCAATTAATCCCGACTATGTGGAAGGAGGAAGGAAAAAAATTATATTCTACGTTCATTGAAACGTGTTCTGTATCTCCGACTAATCCCAATTCTGGGAAGGAGAGAAATTATTATTATGTGTTAACTAAAACGCGTCCCGGATCTCCGACAAATGCCGACTCTGGGAAGGAGAGGGACTATAATTACCAAATGGCAAATGAATCAAAGTCCAAGGACTAAATTGTAATAATCTCAATTTTCATAATTCTAGAGGCCCCTTACGGACCGCAAGGCTTAGCCCTTACGATCCGCAAGGGTGTTGGGTTAATTTTATGCGCTGAAGGTCCTTACAGACCGTAAGCGGTCAACCCTTACGGTCCGTAAGGGGGTCTGTTGGCAATTTATTCTTGCAGCCCAAGCATATCTTCTACAATGGACACCTAGCTCATTTTTTTCACACATTCCCTGGTCTTAACACATCATTGCACACCTGCTAACATCCTAGAACATCTTCTAACACATGGCACCATCCTATGATCCATGTTCAACTATAAATAGCAACTAGTTCATCCATCCTCATTGCTCATTTTCTCAATTTTTTCTCTATTATCTCTTGGAGTGTTTCTAGATTCAAGGAAGCCTCCTTCTGAGTTCAAGACTTCTCCTAGAACATAAGTAAGTGTTGTTTCATAGTCTATTTCATTTTATAGGCTAGTTATTAGCCAAAAGTCAAATAGTTTGACTTTCTATTTGACTTTCGGTTATGACCATTATGGTCAAGCCAATGTTCGATCCAAACATAGCTACGTGATCGTAATAATGAAGGTTATAATCCCCTGGGATCATACCTTCTAAAGATCACGTTAAGTAGGCGAAATGACGAGTCAACTTTATATTAAATTGCGACGGAGGACTCTTATCATGAGATTACTGTCGAGTTTCTATCGTCATTTATATACCAGCCGCATTCGGACGATTATGTGGAGGACCCGGACCATCCGGTGCACGAGATTACTTTCCGTCTGGCCGGTCAGAAGTTTTAGATGAGTCTGCGAGACTTTGCCGTCCGTTCAGGTTTGTACACACTGGCCAAGTTTGATACAAATATTTACACACAGGGGGTTAGAGCCTTAGACAGGCAGACCCTTATTAGTTTTTGGATGGCTATTGCGAGTAGGGATGAGCACAATACCCGTTCGGTACCGAACCAGTACCGGTACCGAAAGTACCGGTACCAAAAAATGGGGAAAAGTGGTATCTGTACCGAATACACTAGTTCAGTACTGGTACCGGTACGGTACCGGTACCGAAAAACGAGGAAAATGGGAACCGGTATCGGTACCGAATATACCCAGTACGGTTCGGTACCGGTACCAAATGCTCATCCCTAATTGCGAGGGTTCCCTTTGGGAAATCCTCGCAAAAGGCTACCACTATCAGAGACCCCCTGTACCGATACATTCACTGCAATTGGGTCATCGATCGTGCCTCGGTTTCACAGCCGGGACAAGGTCAACCTGGGTGACCTTTTCTTTCTTTACTGCATATTGCGGCGCCCGCCGTGCGCGCGCGGCTTGCCTGGCGGAGTAATTTGTTGGCGCATATCATAGGTAGCAGCACGGGAAGCTCCACAGCGGGTCCTACATTACCACTATCGCGTGCTCACTAGGGATCATGCCTGAGAGTAGTGACCCGTTGCTGTCCCCAGCCATTCCACCGACTACATTAGGTTGGGCTTCAGTATCGAGCATGTGCTTGACGCATACGTTTGTCGGGATTGGTGTGCGGTTTCGGACGTGAGCTTACCAGATTTTTCACCCAGAGGTGTTGCCGGAGGTGATCCCAGTTGTTATTGAGCTTAGGGACGGATTACTAGCGCCTTCATTGACGACGAGATCCCACCACCACCGACACCGCCACCTCCGCACCCGCCGCAGTACTTACAACACGTTTATGCATACCTGCCTCCTACTGCGCAGGCGGTGGCTTGGGACTTCGATCGACGCCTCCAACATTCTGAGCAATACCAATTGTGGATTATTGAGACGCTCATGGGGCTCCGGGCTCACGCGGGATTGCCGCCCCATCCACTGCCACCATCCCCACCGCCAGAGGATCAATAGCTTTAGTTTGTATGGTTTTTATTTTGTATTAGACATTCAGTTGTACTATTGTTTTGTATGTACAAACTGATTTTTTATATATTTATGTAGTTCTTTTATTTACATGATATTTGTTTGGATTGTTTGCGCTTATTTTTTACATCTCTTTCGCAACTTATTGTTTTGTATGTACAAACTGATTTTATATATATTTATGCAGTTGTTCTTTTATTTACATGATATTTGTTTGGATTGTTTGCGCTTATTTTATACATCTCTTTCGCAACTTATTGTACGGTGTTTTAATTAAAAAGTTCGTGTAATTTAACCAAATAAAATTGGTTAACATTTAAAAAAACTATGGCATAAAGAAACGTATCTTATAAACGACTGGTATAAATCAACTATAACTGGTACACTCACGTTAAACAACCATTATAAATCAACTTTAAATTATATATGTTTTATAAAAATAAAACACAAATCTACAACTTTTCAAAAAAAAAAAAACACAACCAAATACGACCAAACAACAAACCAACACCCAACTTTTTCCACCAAAACCCCACTTTTTCCACCCAAAAACAAACAAACACACATATGCGCTGCGCTTTGGACAAAGCGCAGCACTTAGGTACAAGGTCAACAGACAAGGTCAAACAGGTTTAGTACTTGTCTGTTGACTTTACATCTAAGCGTTGCGCTTTGGCCAAAGCGCAATCCATATGTGTGTATAAAAAGCCAATTCGCGTGTGTGAATAGCCAAAGCCTATATTTATTATATTATAGAGTAAACTGCCATTTTGGTCCCTGTGGTTTGGGCACTTTTGCCATTTTAGTCCAAATCTGAAACTTATTAAATCTGCGTCCCTGTGGTTTCACTTTTATTGCCATTTTAGTCCAAAATTCAAAAACCCCATTTTTTGACTGTTGCAACCTGCCTATTTTGTCTTTTTGTGCAGGGGCAATTTTGTCAATCTGATTTTAATATAACACATTAATAATTAATAAACTAAATTAATTATATATATATATATATATAGGATTAGGTTCAAACGTGAACAAAATCCCAAAAGTGAACTGCGTGAACTGATATGGGCCCTTGATTTTTATGATCTTGAGATTAAAGTGAGTGGCATGATGGTAATTATTTAGTTAATTTTTTTATTTAATTAAATACAAAAAGGGTATATGTGTAATTTCAATCTTAAATTGATTGCATAAATCTCTCACAAATCAAGTAATCAATTATCCTCTTAAATTGATTGCATAAATCTCTCACAAATCAAATAAAAAATTAGGAAATATGTAACTTAATTCAATTATTAAAATAATTATTTATTTAAATGCGATGTACACATGTGTATTCTGATTTTGCCCACTTTTTAATGTGATGTACACATGTGTATAACGTCTGTTTTTGTGATATCTTGGAATTTTTTTTGTGTTGAATGTTGATGTACACCTGTGAATTATTGTACACATATGTACGATGCTGAGTACACATGTGTACAGTTCTATTTATATCCAAGTACACATGTGTATACCGTAGAAATATGAAGGTTACGTGGATCTTAAAAATCAAAATTTGAATTCTGGTGATGAATTCTGAAATAAAAATTAAAATTGAAATATGGTTGTCACACCCCCAAATTACCACCTAGGGCATGTCCCTAATGGAGGTGCAACGATCCAACAAAGAGCCACCAATCATATCAAACACAAGTAATAAGGTATTAAAATACTCAATTGAAAGAAATGTATGGTTTGTAAGTTAAACCAAAACCAAAGTATTGAGCGGAAGCATAAATGTATAAGTGTATAGATGTATCAAAACCAAATCAATGTAAATGTTTATCATGACCACAACCACTCCAGCAGCATCAGACGGCAAGCTCCCAAGTTCCTTCAATGATTACCTACAAGCATGTAAACAAGTGTGTCAGACTACGCTGGTGAGTTCAAGGTTTGTGTTTGTTTACTAAGTTGTGATACCGATCATGTGAGTAAAACAGTTTACAAAACGATATGTTGTTCGTTGTTATGATGTTTGATGTTTCGATGTTGTTATTACTCGATTACCGAATGGCCATATGATATGTGATTGCCAACCCCAATGCCTCTATCAAAGCATTGGTCATGTTTTAAGGTAATTAGTTCACGCCCGTTCTCCTCGAACGTCGTGAGGGTGCCAAACCTAATAGCGCCGTCAACTAATAACCCCCGTTGCCCTACAAGCAACGTATCGGTAGATATTGTGGTCTTACAATGATAGAAAACTGAGTACGATAGACAACATCCCATTACACATGCATTCCTCCTCGGAACGTTACCCATTATCCCTTCCCTGGGATCCATGCTTGAGAAAGAGCAATGAACTCACCTTAGGGTTGCTCGGTATGTTAAGTTAAGTGCTCGCAATTAATCAATCACGTCCTATAGTGTGCACGTATATTAAATCAGTTCACGTTCGAAATGCTTCACATGTATTTAGCGTCACAGTAATATCACAGAGTGTTTGGCAGTTAATCATACATCACACAACAGCTAATCACATGATCACAAATCGTGTTTCACATAACCGTCTTTCACAGTCTATTTTGGCACATTATCCAATAGTATGCTTATTACCGTTACTGACTTAGCTTAGTTAATGAGTCATAACATGGTTAATTCAGAACTAACAGAGTTAACCTATGTAACAAGGTTAACATAATCAACGTGGTTAATGGCTTAACAGAGTTTATAACATTAACAGAGTTAACAACTAACTGACCAATAATTAACTACGTTTGCCAACATAACAGAATTAATCAAATTAAATAACTTAACCCTTAAACAGTTGGGCCGAAAACACAAGCCTGGGCCGAACTCCAACTTGGCCGAAATCCCTTAATGGCCGAAAACCCTTATGTGATTTCGTTGAAAAGGTGTTTTCGTCTGCATGGTGTTTTCATCGATTACATCATCATAAATCAAAACAGTTACACAAATCGACTATATCAATCATGCTAAATCAGATCAAATCATGAGACCCATGTAAATTACTTAACTAATATAGAATGAGATCATCGGTAAATCATCATGCCATACAGAATCACAACTCAGATAATCATTCAGGTTATACACATATACATATATCATCAAATCGAGTTATGAGCAGTAGCACAACAAGCAGATCTAGTCTGATTGGTTTACATCCGCCTAGTATCATATCCAAGTTAATACATACCATGCTTTGTACCTCCTAAGTAAATTATATCTAACAATATACAATTTATTAGTGATCATCGAAAGACACCCACATCAGATATCATCGTCTTCAGCAGCAATACCCAAAGTCAACATCAGTTTGTGAGGAAACACAATTATCAAAGCATTTGTAACCGATAGTGCCCTAGCATGCCGATCATTATCATCATGTGCAACACACTACACAAAGTTTATTCAGGCCATTAATTAATGCACAAGATTTCATCATGATGTCAGGTCCATTAACTATCCTAATAGCATGCAACCCTAGCCATCAATTAAGATACAAGAACCTATACGTAACTCTCTCACATTACAAAACATACAAGGCAACTTCATTAATCAGGAGTACACATAAATAAGATCAACAAACAATTATTCTAATAAATATGAAACCACTAACCAAAAAGTTCAACTAGCGAAGATGACTGCACCAGATCTGTTGCCATCGCTCACAAGGTTAGGGAGAGAGAAGTGATTAGGGTTTGTTTGTAATGTAACTTGTGTGTTATGCCTTATGTGTGTACGTATACTAAAATAAGAGGATAGCTGGGCCGATCATACTAACTGTCAACATGATAACTTGGGCCGGCTTGTTTGTTGATGTTACATAACACACTCGGACCAAAGCCCATTGGTTTTTCGTTGGCCATTACTTGGACAAAAATACTTAAGGTGTTTTCATCATATAGTTTTCGAGTAATGTATCAGATTGGGGGGGGGGGTGTTTTCGGCTAGTGGTGTGTGTTTCAAATCATTACATAATCACACATTATATACACATCACAATATACGCCTATATTGCACCTCAATCAATTATATAAATAAATACACTTGAAATTAAGAACAATTTATCCTATTACGATGAACGTGTTCAATCATGAACGGTCAAGTCATGTAAATAAACAATCTCAACAATTAACATGCAATTATTACAAAGATGGAAATCTTGGAAACTCGAGTTGTCACATTATCCCCAACTTGAAGAAAATTTCGTCCCGAAATTTAGCACGTGGTTACTGAGGAAGCTAGATGAGTTGTATCGTTTACTGGTTTTCCTGGGGTGTCACATCATCCCCCCGTTGACTTGGAATTTCGTCCCAAAATTCTGTAGTAGCTTCAGCCTCAGCGGTAATTGCACTGTTTTCGAATAACTGGGGATACTTGAGTTTCATTTGATCTTCGCGTTCCCAGGTGAACTCTGGGCCACGACGGGAGTTCCAACGAACTCGTACAAGAGGTATTCTAGTGTGTTTGAGGACCTTAACATCCCGGTCCGTGATTTTAACTGGTTCCTCGACGAAATGCAACTATTCGTCGATAGTGAGTTCCTTCAAGGGAACTATGAGGGTCTCATCTGACAGACACTTTTTCAGATTCGACACGTGAAAGACGTTGTGAACTGCACTGAGTTCAGCTGGTAAGTTCAATCTGTAGGCCACTCTTCCTATCTTTTCAATAATCTCGAACGGTCCGACATATCGCGGATTGAGTTTGCCTCGTTTGCCAAAACGAACCACACCCTTCCAGGGTGAAACTTTGAGTAGCACTCGATCCCCAACTTGGAACTCGAGTGGTTTTCTGTCTTTAGCAGCGTATGCTTTCTGACGGTCGCGAGCTGCCGCCATGCGTTGTCGTATCTGAGCAATCTTTTCTGTAGTATCAACTACGAGTTCTGGACCTGTGATTTGACTATCACCCACCTCTGCCCAACAAAGAGGTGACCGGCATTTACGTCCGTACAATGCCTCGAATGGAGCTGCTTTAATGCTAGTGTGGTAGCTGTTATTGTATGAAAATTCCACAAGTGGCAGATGCTTTTCCTAGCCATTGCCAAAGTCAGTTACGCACGCCCGAAGCATGTCTTCTAGAGTTTGAATAGTACGCTCAGACTGCCCATCCGTCTGAGGATGATAAGTTGTGCTCATGTCTAACCGAGAGCCAAAAGATTTGTGCATTGCTTGCCATAGTTCTGAAGTAAAACGTGCGTCACGATCAGAGATAATAGAAGTTGGCACCCCGTGCCTTGAAACCACTTCTTTTAAGTAGATGTCTGCTAAGGTAGAGAACTTGTCTGTTTCCTTAATAGTCAGGAAGTGTGCAGACTTTGTGAGTCGATCCACGATTACCCAAATAGTGTCATTTCCGCGCTGAGATCTAGGTAGGCCAGTAACAATATCCATGGAAATTTGCTCCCATTTCCATTGTGGTATCTCTGGTTGTTGAAGTAGGCCTGATGGTTTCTGATATTCAGTCTTGACTCTCGCACAAGTCAAGCACTTGCTGACGTAAGTTGCTATGTGAGCCTTCATGCTAGGCCACCAATACGTAGTTTTCAAGTCGTGGTACATCTTATCCGAACCAGGATGTACCGAGTAGCGAGACTTATGAGCTTCATCCATTACCAGCTTGCGTAAGTTGCCATAAAGTGGAACCCAAATGCGTCCTGTTACATAGTAGGCGCCATCTGCCTTTTGTTCTAACCGTTGTCTTGATCCGTGTAGAGCTTCAGCCCTAACGTTTTCTGGTTTCAATGCTTCTACCTGAGCATCTCTTATCTGAGAAGGAAGGCTAGACTGAATAGTGAGCTGTAGTGCTCGTACACGCCTAGGTGTAGTATCTTTTCGACTGAGGGCATCGGCCACCACATTGGCTTTGCCCGGATGGTACTTTATAGCACATTCGTAATCGTTGAACAACTCCACCCAACGACGCTGACGCATATTCAATTCTTTCTGGTCGAAGATATGCTGAAGGCTCTTGTGATCGGTATAGATGGTGCATTTTGTACCGTACAGATAATGCCTCCAAATCTTTAGTGCAAAGACTACTGCTCCTAGCTCCAAGTCATGTGTCGTGTAGTTCTTCTATTGTACTTTCAGCTGTCGAGAGGCATAAGCTAACCACAAAATCTTCAGTACCCTCTGGTAGAGATAAAATCGGTGCGCTGCACAACTTCTGCTTTAAGAGCTGAAAAGCTTCTTCCTGGTTCGATCCCCAAGAATAAACAACTTTCTTTTGAGTCAGGGCGGTGAGGGGTTGAGCAATCTTAGAAAAATCCCGAATAAACCGACGATAATATCCCGCAAGACCAAGAAATTGACGCACCTCCGAAGGATTCTTTGGTGCCGCCCAATTGCGAATAGCATCGATCTTGGCAGGATCCACATGGATACCCATTTCGTTAACGATGTACCCGAGAAAGTGTACTTCCCGAATCCAGAAGTCACACTTAGAAAACTTTGCGTACAACTGCTCCTTCCTCAGGAGCTCCAAAATGAGACGAAGATGGCGCTCGTGGTCTTCCTTGTTCTTGGAGTAGATCAAAATGTTGTCAATGAAAACGATAACGAAGTCGTCAAGGTAAGGTTTGCACACGCGGTTCATGAGATCCATGAAGACCGCTGGTGCGTTGGTCATCCCAAATGGCATGACCAAGAACTCGTAGTGGCCATACCGCGTTCGAAAAACCGTTCGAGGCACATCCTCCTCTCTAACCCTTACCTGATGATATCCCGACCTTAAATCAATCTTGGAATAGAAACTTGACCCCTGCAGCTGGTCAAATAGACCGTCGATGCGAGGCAGAGGATAACGATTCTTGATCGTCACCTTGTTGAGCTCACGATAGTCAATGCACATACGAAAAGACCCGTCCTTCTTGGGCGAGAATGGATGGATAGCCCTTTCGTAGAGAACTTAGGGCCTTCATGGCTGAGATAATACCCACTGTAACACCACTACGATGACCCTGGACAGATAAAGACTCACCGCTAGCAAGGGGAATACGAATGACTTTCTCCTTGCAGAGAATTTCCGCCTAATATTTGGATAACCAATCCATTCCAACAACTACATCGAAGCTTCCGAGAGTGACAAGAAGTAGGTCAATGTCGAATACTTGACCCAAGAGATCTAATTTACAACCCATGAGAACGTGTGACGCTTTGATAGTTTTACCATTTGCTATTTCTACTATGCGCTTGACCATCGTTTGTAAAACTATTTTTGGAAACTTCGTAGACTTGTAATCGCTCTTTCATTAAAAACGATGTAAAATCCGAGACTTGGATCATTAATGAAACTTGTATTTTGTTACAAATATGTTATACACACTTCATATATGCTCGTATGTTCGAATTAGTGAATCAATTGGTGTTTAATCATTTTTCTTGGAAACTATGCGCTAAACTTGTAATTTATCTAAACATATGCATAAAACGTTTTTTTGAACGAGAACGACACTTGATTTTGATACTCATACACTTAATTATACTTGGGTTATACTCCTCATACTTGGATTTATCTTAAACTATGTTTTTGTGGCACTTATAGTCCTTAAAAGACCTAAAAACACTAAAACAATAACTTCAGGGGCTAAATTGTAACTTCTTGAAACTTATGTCCGGATCAGAAGGCCCGGGCGGCCCGCTTCAACTTACCTGATATCTCAGGCGGGCCGCATGGGGATGCCCAGATCAGAAAAAACAGCAGCTGATTATGTACGCGAATTCGGCACGAAATCCCATCTTCTAACCCTCCCCAATCACCATTTAGCCACCTCTAAACACCTCCAATCACCTCCAAACTCTTCTACTATAAATACAACCCTTCTCCAAGCATTTCTACACTTTCACAACCCTCAAATCTCTCTCAAACACTCTCAAGTTCTTGCAAGAAGCTGCATTTTCGGACAGATTCATACACCTTTACAAAAGAGAGCATAACTTGCTCATTTCTTAATGAAATCACTTGATTCTTCTTCCTATTTGCTTGGATAATCATGGGGTTTGATTCCTTGGTTTCTCCATGGAGAAATCAGACCTGGAATTGCTCCGAAATTGTCCATAAACTTTCTGTTTTGTTACATGTTCTTCAAAAGCTTGTTTAAACTCATCCAACTTGTGTCTAACACATCTCATACCTATGTCCCAATGCTTACAACCTCTCTTATGGTTGGTTAAGCTTAAAAACAAGGTTGAGACACTTGAAATCAGAGGATTAAACCTCAAATACTTTCTTTTTTGTTAGGGTATTTAACCCACAAATCATGTCAAGCTTAGATCTTGATGAATGAGTGATTATGGAACAACTTGGGTTGTCCTACATACAATCCTCACATGATTTGATGATTTCTTATAGATTAGATTAATTATACTATTGTACTAATCCTAGTTCGTGACCCTCCTTGGTTGTTTTTACATCAAGTGAAGTGGTGAACATACAAGGGGTTCCTAAACGGAAGCTAGTTCTTCCTACCCCATACTTGACATCCATGACTACTCGAGGTGCCTAAATGAAGATTCTAATCTTCTACCTCCTACATGAATTATTGGACTAAATAATATGTAATACTTAACCTAGATATATATATATACACTCATTCGAACCCTTGATGTTGAACTTGTGTTTATATGTTAAAGTAGTAGAATACCATCTAAGACCTAAACCTTGTTGTGATTCTTATGGGTGTTCAACTCATGAAAACATTATCATAACTCTTGTGGTTACCAAGTGTCATACAAGTGTTAAGTGTTGAAGATGATTTTTTTCACATGTTATTCTCATATCTTATTTTTATGTTGTTTTAAATACCGAATCTTGACTCTAAGCATACTTGAACTTTAACCCTTACACATTCAATCTTTTAACATCATCAACTCGTCAATATTTGGATAATTGGAAAGCATATGCAACCACCGTGAGTATACTCGTATTTTCCCCCTTTTTACTTTTACCACTTTTGGTGTGTAACATGTTTACTTATCAACAACTTACACATGAACATTTTGCTTAAACACATGAACATTCCTATTAACATGCTTGTATACGTGATGGCTTGATACTTTAAACTTGGGTGAATCTTATGTGTTGAACTTATCATTAACTTCGTACGAGCCTAACCGTGACATATGTAGCGCTATAGGATTGACGACCCGCCGCCCGTAACTTGTGGTTATGTCATGAGCATCTTGCGTCTCTTTTGGTTTGATATGTTAGACACATGCCATGTTTTTATGTTTATCTTGAATCACATGCTTGCTATGAGGAATTGTTCAAAACTTATCTTTTGCTATGTATGTACCAAACTTGTATACTCGCCTTTGCTTTTGCATTGAACTTTATTTTAAACATGTTACAGGTTGAGGGCGATGATGCCATGAAATGAAGTAGCGTTGATACCTAGATACACATATAGACGTTTAGATTAAATACGTTGTATAAATGTAATAATTGTTGTCGTATTGCTCTTTTTGTATTTAACATGTTGTATTTCAAATTTCTTGTATTGTAACATTTATTTATGAAGGAAATCAATTTATCTTTAATTCTATTGTCACAATTTAGCGTTATGTGTGATGAGCAATCTTTCTTCGTCTCACTCCGATGTTTCCGCCATCGGTTGGGGTGTGACAGATTGGTATCAGAGCCATAACTATAGGGAATTAGGAAAAGTAGGAATGCTTTAACCTAGTCTATAGTTCTAGAGCTTTATTCGTATGTTTTACTTGATACTACTTGCATGCTCTCTTTTTAGCTTTTATTTATTCTCTTTTGATCTTGTAAGCATATGTGTCACTTATGTGTTAACACTTAACATGCTATACTTGTTTTTACTATGTGTTAATACTTGTTTCATCGTTTTATCCTTTATGTGTGTTCTTGGCATACTTTTTATGCGTTAATATTTGTTTCATCATTCCACTTTTATTGTACTATTCTTGACATGTTATACTTGTTTCTTTAATCCTTAATATACACTTTTCTCACGCGTTTTACTCGATTATTCTAAATCCGACAACACTCATATTACAAAAAAATGAGACGACCTCACCAAAATAGGCGTGAAACCCACAATTTGGTGAACAATTCTCAATCCTTCTACTTTTCTTTTTACACGAAATTCACCACCAAGTTAGGAGTGAAATCCTCACCTTGATGGAGAAATTCGAATTTCAAATTCTAGTGGACCCTCGTCAAGGTGTCAAAATTAACTTTGGACCCGACGAGTACCAACCACACTTATGATACTAAATCGCCAAGTTAGGGGTGAAACCCGCACCTTGTCAACTAGTTCCATTCTTTGATTTTCATTAATCCCGCCAAGTCTCGAAATTTCAATTGAATTGGGGACATGTAGTAACTGGAAGGGTAAATACCGTTAACCGACTTGTCGGCAAGAGTATTTCACCTATTACGCCAAAGCATGCTCCTCAAATTCGAAAGACTTTTTCGACCACTTTGGTTAGTCAACGTTCCGCCTTGGAACCATCCTAAATTTTAATCAAACATACGTTATATTATTTACTTTATACGATGCAATCCTTCAAATTTGAATTTGCTTTTGATATTTTCTTCTCACACGCACATCATACTAAATTTTTTTATTCGTACACTTATACATATGCATGATTTTATATAAGTTAAATTCATATTTCTTGTAACGAAAGGTGGAGACATATCATCGAGATAGGAGTGATTTCCTTACCTTGACGATTAACTCCACTTCCCTTTCTTAAAACGACCTCACCAACGAGTTCGGGGTGATTCCCTTACCTAGGTGACCGTTTCCAAAACGCCTCTTCAAAATATCTTATTGTGCAAACTCGATCATGTTTTATACCTAAATTATTTATCATTATTCAAAATGTATACGTATACGATCTCGAAATACATTGCTTTACCAAGCGTACTTTCTATCCTACAACCCATTTTCACTTGACTCTTACACATGAGATTCATAAACATATCTTAAACGTTTTACTACACAAATTTCCATTCGTTACAAAATACGTTATGCATAACCAATGAGTACTTTATGTTCCTTTACATATACGAACTACATTCTACCTTTCAAACCAAGCTCAATCTAATTTTGATACGATAAACTCAACGTTTCATTTAAACAACTATACCCACGTATCATCCTACACGTTTTAGTCGTTTTAACGCAACAACTCACTTATAATCATTCGTATTTACATACTTAACCTCTTGGACGATTTTATACACCTAATTTCCGTGATGTTCCAACGTACACTATATACGTAAATTTAAATATTCGTACCTACACTTACATTCATACGTTTTATGCCTATACTTATAATCGTATTCATACTTATACTCATACGTTTCATGTTTTACTTATACCCATACGTTGTGTGCTTATACGTATACACATACTACTCGTACGTGTTATGTCAATACACATACTTACGTGCTTATTCATACCTAAACTTATACTTATGCTCACACTTTCATTCATACTCATGATCCATACATTCGTACCCACACGCGAGTGTAATCCGAGTGATTCGCTTGCGTGGGTCCCATACATACTTAAGCATGGACTTGCTTACATACTACATTCTTACACGTGCACATTCTTAATTTTCAAATTATGGATACCCTAATTCATACACAACTAGTACAAGCTATGCGGATCAGGCGACGATCAATATAATCACGGGTGCACACGGGATTATAGTGATAGGCGTATGAGAACCATGGAGTGTACTACTGTGTATGGTAAGACACGAAATGTAACATGGCACCGAATACGGAACGGACGTAATGTGGTTAAAACATGGTGGATACGCCGCTGGTACTTCCTATATATAAGTGTTTTCACCATATTACCAAATTTCGTAAAAAGTGCCATGAGAAATTTAGTGTTTTGCAGACCTTTTGGACCTAATAAAACTTCACACAACTCACAAACGCATTATATCCGATTATCCATGATGAGACTTCATCCTTAACACACTACGTTCATCTATCCAACACTTATGCTATTCTCATACTTGTGCTCTTTAAGAGTCATTCGTTCATTTCATATTCGAACGATTCTCCTTATCCTTTTAATTCATACAAACCTCGTTCGCAATCAGGCTTGGTTAAACATTCGAGTCCTAACTTACCACGTTACCTATAAAATAGTCTTCCTACTCTAGATTCTTGTGTAACTATACTTAGTATATCTTTAATGCCTTATTTAAAGTGCCAAACCTTCTCGTTTCACTCAATAAACAACCTTCTACAAATGTGATTTCATTGCCACGTTCCATCAAAATACAAACCGTTGTTAACATCTTCTTTCTTAATACGTCACCTTTTAAATACGTCGCCAATTTAATTACTCAAAGTTGTATAGACTCACTTCACCTGTATACGCACTTACATGTTTTCCACTATGTCAGATACCTCAAATTGTTTTAGACAATGAACTCACTCACAAATTTATCTTGTCGTTCTCCAAAGTTTTGTGCCTTTCAAAATGTTTCAAAATTTCAAGTCTCAAATTTTTACTAAAACCTTTCAAGTCTACCTCTTGAATAAATTTCGGGACGAAATTTCCTAAAGGAGGGGAGACTGTAACGCCCCGCGTTTTCATACTTTCTATATTTAGAAACCATCGTTTGTAAAACTATTTTTGGAAACTTCGTAGACTTGTAATCGCTCTTTCATTAAAAACGTTGTAAAATCCGAGACTTGGATCATTAATGAAACTTGTATTTTGTTACAAATATGTTATACACACTTCATATATGCTCGTATGTTCGAATTAGTGAATCAATTGGTGTTTAATCATTTTTCTTGGAAACTATGCGCTAAACTTGTAATTTATCTAAACATATGCATAAAACGTTTTTTTGAACGAGAACGACACTTGATTTTGATACTCATACACTTAATTATACTTGGGTTATACTCCTCATACTTGGATTTATCTTAAACTATGTTTTTGTGGCACTTATAGTCCTTAAAAGACCTAAAAACACTAAAACAATAACTTCAGGGGCTAAATTATAACTTCTTGAAACTTATGTCCGGATCAGAAGGCCCGGGCGGCCCGCTTCAACTTACCTGATATCTCAGGCGGGCCGCATGGGGATGCCCAGATCAGAAAAAACAGCAGCTGATTATGTACGCGAATTTGGCACGAAATCCCGTCTTCTAACCCTCCCCAATCACCATTTAGCCACCTCTAAACACCTCCAATCACCTCCAAACTCTTCTACTATAAATACAACCCTTCTCCAAGCATTTCTACACTTTCACAACCCTCAAATCTCTCTCAAACACTCTCAAGTTCTTGCAAGAAGCTGCATTTTCGGACAGATTCATACACCTTTAAAAAAGAGAGCATAACTTGCTTATTTCTTAATGAAATCACTTGATTCTTCTTCCTATTTGCTTGGATAATCATGGGGTTTGATTCCTTGGTTTCTCCATGGAGAAATCAGACCTGGAATTGCTCCGAAATTGTCCATAAACTTTCTGTTTTGTTACATGTTCTTCAAAAGCTTGTTTAAACTCATCTAACTTGTGTCTAACACATCTCATACCTATGTCCCAATGCTTACAACCTCTCTTATGGTTGGTTAAGCTTAAAAACAAGGTTGAGACACTTGAAATCAGAGGATTAAACCTCAAATACTTTCTATTTTGTTAGGGTATTTAACCCACAAATCATGTCAAGCTTAGATCTTGATGAATGAGTGATTATGGAACAACTTGGGTTGTCCTACATACAATCCTCACATAATTTGATGATTTCTTATAGATTAGATTAATTATACTATTGTACTAATCCTAGTTCGTGACCCTCCTTGGTTGTTTTTACATCAAGTGAAGTGGTGAACATACAAGGGGTTCCTAAACGGAAGCTAGTTCTTCCTACCCCATACTTGACATCCATGACTACTCGAGGTGCCTAAATGAAGATTCTAATCTTCTACCTCCTACATGAATTATTGGACTAAATAATATGTAATACTTAACCTAGATATATATATACACTCATTCGAACCTTTGATGTTGAACTTGTGTTTATATGTTAAAGTAGTAGAATACCATCTAAGACCTAAACCTTGTTGTGATTCTTATGGGTGTTCAACTCATGAAAACATTATCATAACCCTTGTGGTTACCAAGTTTCATACAAGTGTTAAGTGTTGAAGATGATTATTTTCACATGTTATTCTCATATCTTATTTTTATGTTGTTTTAAATACCGAATCTTGACTCTAAGCATACTTGAACTTTGACCCTTACACATTCAATCTTTTAACCTCATCAACTCGTCAATAATTAGATAATTGGAAAGCATATGCAACCACCGTGAGTATACTCGTATTTTTCCCCCTTTTTACTTTTACCACTTTGGGGGTGTAACATGTTTACTTATCAACAACTTACACATGAACATTTTGCTTAAACACATGAACATTCCTATTAACATGCTTGTATACGTGATGGCTTGATACTTTAAACTTGGGTGAATCTTATGTGTTGAACTTATCATTAACTTTGTACGAGCCTAACCGTGACATATGTAGCGCTATAGGATTGACGACCCGCCGCCCGTAACTTGTGGTTATGTCATGAGCATCTTGCGTCTCTTTTGGTTTGATATGTTAGACACATTCCATGTTTTTATGTTTATCTTGAATCACATGCTTGCTATGAGGAATTGTTCGAAACTTATCTTTTGCTATGTATGTACCAAACTTGTATACTCGCCTTTGCTTTTGCATTGAACTTTATTTTAAACATGTTACAGGTTGAGGGCGATGATGCCATGAAATGAAGTAGCGTTGATACCTAGATACACATATAGACGTTTAGATTAAATACGTTGTATAAATGTCATAATTGTTGTCGTATTGCTCTTTTTGTATTTAACATGTTGTATTTCAAATTTCTTGTATTGTAACATTTATTTATGAAGGAAATCAATTTATCTTTAATTCTATTGTCACAATTTAGCGTTATGTGTGATGAGCAATCTTTCTTCGTCTCACTCCGATGTTTCCGCCATCGGTTGGGGTGTGACAATAGGCAGGTTGCAACAGTAAAAAAATGGGGCTTTTGAATTTTGGACTAAAATGACAATATAAGTGAAACCATAGGGATCTAGATTTAAAAAGTTTGAGATTTGGACTAAAATTACAAAAGTGCGGACCAAAATGGCAGTTTACTCTATATTATATAAAAATTAAAATGAAAATTGTACAATGATTGATGCTGGAACTTTCAACTGCTCAGTGTGTTTCAGCTATCAATGCTTAGGGTGTCCGGAGTGGGGGCGGTAAACCCACCCGGCACCGCTTACCATCCCACCGCCAACATGTTGCCGAACATAGTTTGCCGAAAAGGGGGGCAAAATCGGTGAGTGCATGCCGAATCGGGGAAGGGAGGGAGGTGAGAGAGAGGGTATTGTGGGGTGGGGTCCAATCCAATCTCAACCAATCACACCTTTTTCATTTTTTTTAAAAAGTTTACCAATTCACCAAATGTCTAAACTATTGCCAACACTTTTCACCAAAGTTTAAACACTTTTGCCTGATTGACATGACGCGTTCTGATTGATCGGTTTTTAGTTTACCACTTACAAAGTGTTTAACCACTCCTTACACCCTTAGAGGTTAGTTTCTCTCTCTACACAAAGTTTTCAAAACCCCCTCTCTCTATAAAATCAAAAGCATAGTTACATGGTAAGTGGTGGTGGAAGCGATTGAGTAACGGACGGAAGCTGGTGGTGGTGGCGGCAATTGAGCGGTGGCCTGGATATTGTGGTGGTGGCGGCGATTCGACGACGGCGGGAATCTTAAGGTGGTGTCCGACGATTGGGTAGCGCAAACTTGTAGTAGTGGCCGACGACTAAGCAGCGAAATGGTGGCCGACGATTGGGTGGCGCAGACTTGTGGTGGTGGCCAGCGATTGAGCAGCAGAAGCTTGTGGTGGTGACTTGATTTTTGAGGTTTCATCATGAATGCGCTGGACATCGATATTCCAGGACAACCCATTCTAACCCGTTGTTCTGACCCTTTCTCAACTTCAGAAACAACCCATTCTAACCCTTCCTCAATTCCAGGACAACCCATTCTAACCCGTTTCTAAATTTTCTGGTTTTAATTCTAACCCGTTCTTAATTTTACCCAGAGCCGAAATGACCCAGGAGGTCACTTTAATGACCCATCATGACCCAAAATTAGGTTTACGGGTTACGTTTGCCAGGTATAATCCAAACCTTAAGGATGAGTTTAGTTGTTTACTCTTAATAGTATTATATTGTTTCCATTTAACTCTTCTAATGAAAGTACTGTAAACAGTTAGACTAGTGAGTAATTTAGTTTATTATTTGGTTAACATGAGGCTTGAAAAACAAAAGAACTTTAGAAACTAACCAATAACCTATTTGGTTAACATGAGGCTTGAAAAAACATAATAACTTTAGAAACTAACCAATAACCTAAATAAAAGTGTTATTTTACCCCCAATGTATATTAGAAACTTTTTATCCAGTGGTGGATCCAGGAATGTTTTCAATGAGGTTCCTTTTGATAAATTCTCACTATTTTTTCTAGATCATACAAGATTTTCACTAATTTTTTTTCATTTTTTCCAAACCGAGGAGGTTCCCGAGAACCCACAAAACACCCCTGGATCCGCCCCTGTTATGATCACTTAAAATACACCTAAATTATAAGAAATAGATGAGTTGGCAAGAGTTTAGGTTGAAAAACAAACTTAATAATCGTACTCTATTTAAATTATTCATCACCTTATTAGTGAAGTGAATGTGTGGTGCTCAAACAAGTTGCAGTACATAGACAAACATATTATTTAACATGACATTACATTACCATAAAGTTACATTACATGACTTTACGCTATGTTAGATTACATAGCATAACCAAGAATAACATAACATTTACTGCCATTATAACATTTCTTAGAAGGTATAAGAGAAAAATAAAATATGCTCAAAAGACGACGACGACGAAAACAACGACAACAACAACAATGCTCTTGAATAAAATTTATATTGAAATGTTGATAAAAATAAGCACGTTGTAACGACGTACTTGAAACTTTATAAAACATCGTTTCTTAAAAATAATAAGAGAATAACAAAAAAAACAACAAGAAAAAAAGGAATAATAATAATAATAATAATAATAATAATAATAATAATAATAATAATAATAATAATAATAATAATAATAACCAAAACGCACATTTCAAATTAAAAAAAAAAGGAGACTAAATTTATGATTGGATCATGGGTGTACCAACTTTATTTTATTTTATTTTATTTTTTTGACAGGCAACCGTATTTGACTTTGTATTTTGTATGCTTACTAATAATAATACCAAACATGAAAATAATAATACCAAAATGAAAATTTATTTAAAACCTCTGTATTTTAAAGAATGGTTTGGGGCTAAATGCTACGTTAGGCCCATCAGAAGGGCTCACTGATCAATCCAACCGAAATAATCGAAGTGTCAACCCCATTGGCCCATTAACCATTTTTTAGTTTTTATTTTATGTATTACCAAATAAATAATAATAATAATAATAATAATAATAATAATAATAATAATAATAATAATAATAATACTAATAATAATGTGATACTGTACGAATCAAAAATTTAGTAGCTATGAGTAGAGGAAACAAAAAATCTGTATATTTGATAGCTTGCTTATTGTCATGTTCTACATAACCAAAAGGCATATATGGTTATCAAAAGAGATCAGACGTGAACACAAGAGGTATGAGATGCAAAAAAAAATGACCAATAGCGGAATGATAACTTAGCTCGCTCTCATTGGTGATGCGCTACTGAAACTTTGACACATTATTGATTCGTTACATTTTGAAATAAGATCGGACTTTCTGCTGGTAGTAGAAGTAGACTTTTAAATAAATATAACTTTTTTTTTATTACGAGGGTATAATAAGGTCCTTTCATCAAAACGTATTTCGAGTTCATTGGGTTAATAGCACCGGGTACCACGAATTTGAATTTTTAAAAATAAAATTGAATTCTAACCGACTTCCAACTAGATTAGAAAAACCCATTCGAAATCAAAAATTAAATTTGGTTCAAACTCGTGTTAATTTGATTTGATTTGATTTGAGGGATGGAGGTCGATTGGGTGTGGCAACCTACTCCCACCACCAAACGACATGGAGACAAATTGTACTTTACTCTTGATATTTTTAGTAGAACTAAGACCATGGGGTACGGGCCCCGTCCCTGGACCGTCGCCCCCTTTTTGGGCCGTCGCACACCGCCCCTCAAGGGCCCGTCTCGGCACTTCCGGCGGAAAAGAGACGATGGAGAAGAGCCGGGATGAATGGTGGTTTCTCTCTCTCCCCTTTATATATATTGATTTTTTTATTAAAGTGGGTAGTCCCCTCACACCATTGGATAGTCCCCAAGAGGATGCTACTCCTCCCGTGATGACGTGGCGCCTACGTGGCAGGTAGTCTCCAAGAGACTATCCAAACCATACCCACCGGTCTAAATGTAATCTCCACCGCATTGCGTTGGGGTTTGTTAGCAAATACAGTAATTTTCCGGCATCACAAATCATGACATTTGCATTTATCAATTCAATTATTAAAATAACGGCCGATGGAAATAAAACTTATTAAAGAAACCAAACTCAGACTAGCAAGGAGCTAGGTTGCACCACAATACAACACCAAAGACAACCTATAGTAGAGAAGCAAAACACCAAAAAGCTATATTAGAAAGTTGGGGACCCTTGGAAAGTGGGGGGACAAAGCTAATTCTTTGATACACTTACCGTTGGGTTGTCTCTACGACAACGCGGCGTGGAAGGGTTTGAATATGGGGCATTATGCGACATGTAGACGCCACTTAAGCACGTGTCAGAAAAGTGGCGTAGTGGAAAAAAAAGGGTGTGGGATGGGGCGTGGAAGGGTGGCGTGATGGTACACGTGTCATACACTTTTTATAATTATTTTCAATTTAAAAAACAAAGAAAATCAATAAAAAAACCCACCACCCAATGAGAAGCCTCCACATCACATAGCCGGTGGAAAACATGTCGCCCTTCCCTCCACACCAGCCTAAACGCCAACAACGGGGTGGTGTAGTGACGTGGTTGAGGCCTCCACCTCCACGCCAAAAACCATGCCACACACCGTATGTTCTAAGAATAAATACTCACAGCATGCATCCTTAATACCTGTAGGTTGACAAACAGAAGAGAATGATGTTGCAAATACCAAATGCCATAAAAAATGCTAAAGGTTGGCAGCTAACTTGCTAAAAAATGTATATGCAAAAGGAATGTCCAAGATTCTAACTTTACTATTTCTCCTGTATGCAACTCAAATGTTAAAATTATATAAAGGGGGGCGCTTCTATTCAATAATCAATTTTCCACCCAATGATTTATTGTATCCAACTCAGGACATAATAAATTGACATAAACGGATCCTAAGTCTCGGCCGGTGGTTCGGGTCTGGGTCCAGTCACCAAGAAGCAAGAACCACTGTCACAGTCCCTCATAAAGATCAACTAAATAAAAAATGAGTATCAATAATTTGATTTTTTTTAAAGGCAGCATTTCAATAAAAAGGACTCACAAGCAAGAAGCTCGAGGGAACAACACAAACAAACAAACAACCAAAAAACAGAACAGAAACAAACTAGAAATTACAATAAGTCAAAACGACTCCAATTCATTTCATTAATGCCCAGAGATTTAGCTTGATGCTTAATCCATAGAAAGCCCACTGCTTTGATTTCACCGATGACACCATTAGCCGAAGATTTCGACTTTTCAAAGATTAGTTTGTTCATGGCCTTCCATATCATCCAGCAAGAGATAAGAAGAATAGCCTCTATGAGCTTGTTGCCTCTCTTCGAAGTCCTCAAGGAGCGATGAAATAATAAGATGTCTTTATAACCGAAGGCAAAGATAGGAGGAATCTTTAACCAAGACGAAACTCATGCCCACACTTCATTTGCAAACCGGCAAGCAGAAAATAGATGATCAAGTGTTTCCATAACCTCATCACAAAACGGACTTAACTGCGAGTCAATGTGGATATTCCGAGCAGCAAGAGCGTCTTTGGATGGTAATTGGTTCAGGAAGAGACACCACCCAAAGATGTTCACTTTCAGCGGAATCCATTTATTCCACACAAAACCCAACCGGTCAGAGGTGTCAGATTGGCCACTGATAAGTCTGCGAGCCGACTTGACTGAGAATCGTTTGGACGAGTCTGCCTCCCATAACCAAACATCGGCGTATAAACCGAGCTTACATCCGTACAACAAATTTAGACACGACATCAGTTCAGTCACTTCCTGACCCGAGTCAGGCTCCCGAGACCAATTCCACTGCATGAAAGGACCAAGATTATTCATAAGCAGCCTATCATGAACAAAAGCACCTTTATCCCGTTCCAGGAGAAATAAAGCTGGGAACTGAGTCTTGAGCGGATCATCACCCACCCATGTGTCATACCAAAATCTGATGTTAGAGCCGTCCCCAAGCTTGTCTCTAAACTGCCTATCCAGGTTTATACCCCGGTCTTGCAACTCATTGACCAGCCAGCGATTTGTTTCCATATCCCTGTTGTCGTGTTCTTCAAACGCACCCAAGAATGAAGCCTGGGGTTGCAATGAAGAGCTCTAATAATGTTGCTCCACAGTCTCGGGCGTTCAACTTTTAGTCTCCACAGCCACTTAATTAGGAGACTTGCATTGAAATCCTTTAGCGGGGCTAAACCAAGGCAACCCGCTGATTTTAGAGAAGTGACCTTGGACCAAGCGACCCAGTTCATGTTGTTTTTGGCATCCTTGCCCCCCCCCCCCCCAAGAAATCGTCTCCTCAAACCATCCAGCTTATGAATCACCCTAACTGGCGCCCTGAAAATAGAAAAATAGTAGACAGGAAGACATCCAAAAACCGACTTTAGAAGGGCGAGTCTCCCACCAATAGAGAGAACCAAAGCCTTCCAAAGAGCCAGGAGGGCTTCAACGATGTCAATCACCGGTTTCCAGTTTTTAAACAATTTCATATTGGCTCCAACAGTTAAACCCAAGTAAATAAACAGAAGAGATCCAGGTTTGCAATGAAGAGCCGCTGCAAAACTTGAGACTAAGTGGTTTTCCACGCCTACCCCATATAATGAGGATTTATGGAAATTTATTTTAAGACCAGAAACGAGATAAAAAGCCCGCATAAGCCTCGCAATACATATCACATTTCCCATCAACCAATTGCCCATTATCAAGAAGTCATCTGCGTACATAAAGTGCGTAATACCCGGACCGTTATTTGGTGTGCGAATCCCAGTGAAAAAGTGTACACGAACTTTAACTTAACAATCAGTATACACATTACTAATATCTCAAGGTTTGGATGTGTATTTCATAGGTTTAAAATACATGTACTTTTACTGAATAATAAAAAATTGTAAAAATTAAGATATCTTTTGGAAAACTTTAATTATCTAGAAATGTATAGATGCAAATCTAAACCTGATTAATCATGTGCATATTTCATTAAAGAAACAATGTTTAACCAGGTGGTTAGTCCACGGGTCGAGTCTCGTTAGATAAGGTTGTCGAGGTATGACACGGGTCGCCCAGGTCAAACTGGTCAACACCTGTTATAACCCGATTGCTCCGTAACTGACTCAGTTAAATATGATAAATATATATCATAAAGTAAACGAATCTCCAATAAATATGGAGATCCTAAAATATAGACCATATCTCCTATTTTGTGTAACAATATCCCAACTCAATAACGATTCCTGCATAAGGGGAAACCCTAATTACCACCAACTATAAATAGGGGACTCCTCCCCAATATTCTACAGGTTGTATTCTAACCCTAGAACTCTCTCTTTACATATTATTGCATATGAATACAATATTGAGTTGAGCGTCGGGGGGTGGTCCAGAGACTCCGGTCTCTGACCCCTTCTAACGTGTTTACTATTTTGCAGATCTGAAACGAGACGGAGAAGGCGAGGTGCGATTGTGATTCATCTTCATCGTGGAAATACGTACCAGTATCGGTACGTGTTTCTACACAAATAAATTTGGTGGCAAATGGTGGGCCAGACCTTTCGTTATTATATTGACGATTCATATTTATAATAGTTTAGTAGACTAAGCTAGTAATATATGGACTCTTGGATAGGATGAGGTTCATGAGTGAACAACATCCTTGTTTGTGAACCGTATGAACCAATCTTAACCATTCATTTTATTACTTGAGGAAAAGGGTAAGATTGTAATTATACAATTTATTTTTTTGTTAAATTCGTTTCCATAAATCAATGGTAGTTACATGTCCTATTTCTTAGGAGATTTTATGAGATCTCTCTTGATTATATTCAAATTCTATCAAATTTTAATCAAATAATTTTGAATTTAATCCTGCAAATAGTTTTTTTTTTGTATCAAATCACGACATCGATCATGGAGGATGCTCATAGTAGTGACTCTAACAGACAAGATGCAATACAACAATCAGATTTGAATCCAGTTTTTTACACAACCATGAATCGTCCAGGTTTACTATTTTTATCTGTTTTGTTCAGTAGTCTAAGGAATCATCCAGGTTTTATTTTGATCAGTTTCTCTATTTGAATCGTCCAGGTCTTTGTGATCAGTTTCCGGTTCATCGCATTTAATGATTTTCATTCCGTTTGTTGATTTATGTTTTGATTGTTAACATGTATTCAGGTTTTATAGAATTCATGAATGAGGTTTTGGATCCCAGTATATTAGAATGTCTTGTTTTCAGATATATTGGAGTAACTGAATATTTTTGGTTAAGATGACAGTTGCATGTATACATATGTACTGATCATACATGTAACCACATATCTTATTGATTTCACTACTTATTATTCTTTGTGTAATCTAATAACTGATTTGTTATGTCGGTTTACTGAAAGCATGTAATTTTTTTGTTGCCAGCTTTTTTTTTATGATATACTAATTTGTATAACAAACTTCCTGAAGCTTAATTAATTATACTTGCTTGTTCTATTAATGATCAGAGTCAGTTGCTAGCAATGTATACGAAACACCTAATGGCAGTAGGCATTGGACGCCAGTTGTTCCGTCCAGTTTAAAACCCTTTGTCAATGCGAGATTTAGTTCGATGGAAGCTGCAATTGCAATGTACGAGGAATATGCACAACTAGCAGGGTTTTGTACACGTTTGGGTACATCTAAGAAAGAAAAAATCGGTGGCAAAAAAAAAAAACAAATATGCGATATGTCTTATATTCTAGAGCCAACAAACCTAAAGGCACCGATGGTCAACCATCTGAGATTGATACTATTTCCCCCAAATGACGTTCAAACATAAAAGTTACAGACTGTAAAGCTTGTGTTAAATTTAAACGTTTGAAAGATACAGATGAGGTTGAATTATATGATTGGGTAGAACAACATAACCATGGGTTTACATCTCCTGAAAATCTTGATTTATCGCTAAAGAAGAAGAAACTTGATTTTTCCACTCAAGAGTTTATAGCAAAATGTCGTAATGCTAACATTGGTCCCACGAAATCCCACAAAGTTCAGGTGGTCATAAAAGGTGGCCATCATAACGTACATGGCACGGTTATAGACTATAAAAATTGTGGGAGAGATATTCGAGATTTCATCGGCGAAAGAGACGCCCGAATGTTAGTTGAGAAAATTACGCAAGATGCAAGAACAAAGAAAATTATACTTTTGATACCCAGATTGTTGATACGGAACTTCAGTTGCTATTTTGGTGTGATAATGTTTCGAAAATGAATTACGAAGCATTTGGGGATGTTTTGGCTTTTGATGCAATGTACCACACGAATATGTAAGTTATAAACTCACATATTCTAGCTCTTTAGTTAACTACATTGTTTTTTTATAAATTAATTTTTTACAGGTACGATATGATTCTTGTTCCATTCACTAGCATTGATCATCACAAAAATACACGATTTTTGGTGCTGGCTTGCTTCGTAACGAGACAATCGAGTTATACACATGGCTTCTACAAAAAATTCTTCAAGCTCATAACAGGAGACAACCTCTTTTGGTATTAACCGATCAAGATTGTGGCATGAAACAAGCAGTTAGCAACGTATTTGACAAGTCGCATCATAGACTATGTATGTGGCATATAATTCAAAAGATACCATCTAAGGTATTTATTTTCGAACTTTCTGATTATAAGCTATTTGTACAGTTGTGTACAAGTAGTATCATACACTAGCGTTCATTTGATGATTACTTTTTATTTTATCTTACATGTGTGTGTAACCTAACTTTGATTACCTTTTCATTTTTTTTTACAAAATACAGATCAAGGGAGACAACTTGACAAATATCGAAATAAAAGCGAAGTTTCACTAGCTTGTTTGGAACGTCTTCATCAAACCTGAAACTTTTGAGAAAAGGTGGAATTTATTGATCACCGAATATGGGTTAGAGTCCCATAAATGGTTGACAGAGATGTTTTCAATTCGGGATCAATGGATTCCAGGATACTTTCGTAAAATACCCATGTGCACTTTAGTGAAAACGACATCCAGATGTGAAAGTGCAAACCATATGTTTAAAGCAGACTCGAGCGCCCATAATACATTGGTTCAATTCATGTTGTGTTATGATACGTCCATCGATGGGTTAAGAAACAAGCAACGGGAACTTTGTCATCATACTGAGACCACCAACCCAGAAAAATACAAAACAAGCTACAGGATTGAACGTCATGCAAACGCCATTTACACAAGGAAAATTTTCTATGAGGTTCAAAGGAAATTTTCAAGGGTACAGAATGTAGCTACATTGTGGAACGGTCCCTGGTAGATGGCGTCCATTGTTTTATAGTTGTTCATCAAGATCACCAAAAGGAAGTTGTCAATGAGTTCAAGGTTAGCCAAATATCACTAGTTACTAATATGATTACCTAATTCTATCTTTCATTTTTTTTAATCAATGTGTATATTTTACTGTACACCAGTGTTTAATATTTAATCCAGACTAACTAATCAACTTCTCAACCACTTTTATTAGGTGACCTTTAACAAGGAAGACCTGTCGGTTTCTTTTGTTTGCATGGGTTTCACCCGAGATGGATTTCTATGCCGCCACGTGTTTTGTCTTCAGGAGTCATAATATTCAAGAGATCCCAGCCAGATACATTCATCCGAGATGGAGAAGAAATGCTCTTCCGAGTATTGTCCATAGTATGGACAACAGGTTATCCGTAGACCAATCTAGGAGTGTAGTATTATGGCGCAGAATCTTAGATAACATGGACATGTGTAGAGATTGCGTGCGGGGGAAAATTGATAAACTGGAGGAACTAGATTCACAGATTCAAGCACATAAAGATAAGATTTTCGCTGAAGTTCCATATGATCCAGAAATAAAAAAAAGGGTGTGGTAATACAGGAAACTATTGCCCACACTGAACCGGACGAGATCTCGTATACGACAGCAAAGAAAACACGTAACAAAGGTTGTGGGAAGCATAAAAGACCAATTGGTCCACGTGAAAAAACAATAAAAGCTGTCAAGAAGCCACAAAGGAAATGTAATTATTGCGGAAAACGAGTTAGAAAACACGATAAAAGGAATTGCCCTTTAAAAAAAGGGAAGCCAACTAAGGATGACTCATCTACTGACGAGGACGGTGAGGAAGACGAAGATGAGGAAGACATGGAGATAGAATCAGACGAATCGGATAGCGACAGGAACGCTAGCGATTTTTAGTATATTCATCCAAAGATATTACTTTTTTAAACTTCTTTTCGTTAACTTTGATTATTTAAACACTTACATTGGTGATTGTTTTAAATGATTTGCTACTTTCTATGATTGTCTTTTTTTATTTACGTTTGTATTTGTTTTACAATGCTTTTCTAATTATCTTTTTAACAACTCCTATTACATCCGCGTATTTCGAATAAAAACCTTCTGAACCTAAAGCGTTACACCTCTTTTATACTTCAGTGTTTTAACTAAGCAATATTGATAGCCAATCATACTGTTACTTAACCAAAGCATTACACATGTGTACACGGGTTACTTTTTCTACGTAGTTACACATATATACACTAGCGTATTTCATTTAACAACCTTCTGTTAGTTTTCTTCAAACAAAGTGAACATATGAAATCTAGAAGCCTTAAACACGTACATGTGTGTATATTCATACACCAACCTCCAACAATTAACGTACCATAAAGCAGTTTCCTTAAGCCGACTTACACACATGTTTTCAGTAGCTACAAATATGACGTAAACCTACATATGCACTAGTGTATTTACATATGTTACATATATGTACTTAATGCGTATAGAGTTGTGTTTTTCATACATTTTCGGTTTTGAAGTATATCTGAATTGTCAGTCTCCTAACAATGGATAAAACCAAAAAATACCATGTCCATACACAAAAAAGTTTAACAAGATTGTCGCAAACAAGAAAGCTGAAATTCAAAACAACCATAAACCAAAGCAGTTTGACTTCCAAGTTCTTTCAAAGAACAATAACATCCATGACGTTTTAAACCTGAAACCCTTCGGCCAAGTTCCATGCGACGGCTTCACCCATTACTTCATCGCGCCGCTTGTTTGCATGGGAACAAACAATCTTGCAAGCATACTTTTTCCTTAATCTTGTTAGACTAGCCTTTTTTTGCGTATGCGCGAGAGGAAACCCACTATCCCATGGCGAAAACTCCACAGTCCACACTATTTCCTATTGTCGCCCATTCTATCTCCAGCCTTTTCGGTATTACTGGCTCAAACTCCAAACATTAAGGATGACGCACGGATCTCAAGTATTTGATGAAAACATCTTCCTGCGTTTAAAGTAAACTTAAACCAGGTTAACAACTGTATACACATGCATATGTTTCCAAATTAAATACATACTTACCACTTTATACGTTGTTGTCTTGTTGAAAAAATCAGAATTATCCAAAAACTCGATGAAGCTCTCACTAGCATGCATGTTTTCAATTATACTTATTGCCACCTTTTCCATGTCAAAGCTCACCAGATAAAAGTGATGATTTTCTAGTATCAGGAAAACAATCACCCTATAACCTGTCAGATTCATAAGTGAAGCATCCTTATTCAGCACCATCAGCAACGCACTCCTAAACTTCTCCAACCGACCCTCGTCATCATAATTTGTGTTACATAACACGTCGTTGTTCTACATTATTAATTTAACAAACAATCAATACTTGAACTTTTTTTTCCAAAAGTAATTAAAAGGATTTACAAACATAAGTAAGCTAATTACTTACAAAACAAATCGTGTGGCAGAAAAGACGGCGACTTTCACCATTTTTGTTGTAAACCTCTTTGCTTTTTCCCTTTGTCCCCTTTCTACCGTTAACTTCATCGTAATTTAGGACCTTCGCAAAGCAGTTGATAACTGCTTCTCCCATCCACACACTGGGCTCAAAATCTTTTAGTTGAAAGTACATAAGACCGATGCCAGACTCCGTTAGGAACACACGTCTCCTGAACAAAACCATACATATAGATTTTCTTAGTTTAATACACTAGTGTATAAGCTACTACAACTCAAAAAGATCAGTTGTTATTCATTGCAATTCCAAACTAATTTACGTTATCCATTTAATACACTTAGTTTAATAAACTTATGTTCATTTACGTTATCCGTATACGACGTAATGTTTACTAACATACCCTCACGCTCTTATTAGTGTAATACACCAGCGTATCTCCAATTAAGTTCAATACTGTGCACCTATGTACATTTTATACACATTAATATGGAACTTTAATCAGACATCATGACATACACTTGTGTATCCATATTCATTTATAGAAGCAGACACCAACCTAAAGGTCATAACCTCCAAAATAAAATTCAAACATAAAAAAATATGCAATAATCATAACCAGTCAAACTGTTGCTTACCCGTTTGAACCAGCAACTTCGTCTGCTTCTTTTTTCCCCTGCCGTCTTTCGTAACAACCTTCCTGCCCTTCTTCTTCGGAGTTGCAACTCTGTACAAGTGATTTTAAAAACAAAATATGTGTCTCAAAAGTTTGTCCATCACAGCAAACATATTTAAAAAAAAGATTGTGCAAAAAAAAAAAAAATACATACTACGTTTCTTTTCCACAAGCGGACAGGTATCTCCAAACAATGTTATCTTTAGATTTCATCCATGACTTAATGTCCACAGCTCGTAACAGAAATGGAGATTTCCCGTATTTCAAAATCTGTTTTTTTTTCTTTTACATTTACCACCAACATCAGCTTCCGGCTCAACATTTTTCACAGTTTCTTCTCTCATCGCCACCAACTCTTGTGTACTTGGAAGAGGCTGAGAAAGCCCTAGGTCGAATGAAGGCATGTCATCCCTCTATTGCGTATCGTATGCACTTGAAAGAACATCTTGGAGTACATCCGTGTACACAACAACATTCTGTGTAAAAGTTGACGCAACATGAGGAGTCGAGAACCCGTCTCCCTCGTCGACCCCACTATTCTTGTTTCCTTTCATAGTAACATCATCTACATACATTTACCGGACCGAATACATATGAATTTTACTAAATTAGCTTACATAACGTCTGTGTACACAAACATCAAAACACATACCTTTCTTCTGTCCAACATCTGATTTTACACCTGACGGTTCACCCTTATCATCCACAACACTTTTGTTAAACATCAATTTGTACCGTTCCAATACAGGCAGCAAGCACTCGCTATTTGGGAAACGAGTGACAAGTTGGCCAACAGCTTCCTCCAACCTCCTCTTTAACCCTCCCGCCTCGTCGAACATCCGAAACACTCTAGATACGCATTCCTAATAGTAACAATCAAAATTTATTTTTAATTTTCATACTGATTTAATGTGACCACCAGTAATAGTATTAAGTATGTACGCTATGAATGTAACAGATTCTTTGATAACAACAATGACATACCTCAACCAACATCCCATCAAAACCCGCACGTTCATTTTTGTTGTCTCCTTTCGATAGATCTACCACCTCGTCTTCACTTAAATATTCGTACTCTTGGTCATCAACGTATAACTCTCTAACATCACCAAGTCCAAACCCCCCGTTCTTGATCTCCAAGTCTTTCCGCAAACTTATCATATCTTTTGTCCAAAAGCTGATTGGAGCTTCCAAACGATCTCCTGCGAATCCTGGACACGTGGTGCTGTCCAGGTAAAGCAACTACATATACAATAAAAAAACACATTATATAACTTTACCAGATATATACGATGAAGTACACAAATGTACATTACAAATTACATATGTGTATTTGAAGGTAACGCGTCGTACCACCAAAACAGTCAGCGGCCCCCGGAAAAACGAATCACGGACACTTCTGTCCCAATCACTCTTACAGACCCTAATAGTGTCCATAATCAACTGGCACCAATCGTGCTCTTTAAATTCCTTTGAAAGACAGAACCATCCAAGCATTGTATACATCGCGTGCCCGTTCTTCGTGCTTGCTATCATAGTTGCTATGAATAGCATGGCAAAATCCATCTTGAACATATCTTCATCATCATAATAATTTTCTCTAATCTTGTCGACAATGTTCTTACAACTAATCGGGACCTTCACATACCGTTTTTCCATGTCTCCACAACTTTATCAGCATCACTACATCCTTCCACATCCTTCACCACCTGTATCCCTCCGTACGATACACCCATTATTCTACGAATGCATTCTTTATCAACTTTCATTTGTCGGTCCCCAAGATTTATGACAAATGAAGTTGATAAAGAATAGCCACCTTATCAAGATACTAACAGCTTCCAACATTTTGTTCGGAGAGGTGCGCGTCCTTATCGGCGGTAACTCTTTACTACGCTTCGCCCTCGCACGTTTCTTGCTGTTACTTTTTCCTTTTTTGGTGATTTTGCTTGCTTCCTTTTTTTGAACTTGAAAATCTGGTCAACCGCATTCATCTCACAATCTTCCTTGTAATCTAAAAAATTATGAAAACCGATATCAGCATATGATAACAGCTTATGTATACATAGAACAATACAAACAATACCTCCTTTCACGTCTTCTTCTTGGCTGGCTTTGCGTTCCACTTCAGTCGTGTTCGTCATCTTATCTCCACGGCCCTCGAAACCTACATCAAAATCTAATTAAAACACATTTTCCCGTTGTTGTATACACAGACAATACTGTTAACTGTTGCATACATATGTCATCATTTCACTTACCTCTACCAAATTTATCCTTCCCATTTCGGGGTGTGTGTTCTTCATTACGTTTGTTACTATCACAAACTTTGTTACTTGTTTCTGTCTTGCACCCCTCGTCGTTTTCTGAAAAATTAACCACAACCATTAGGACGCTAACTACAACTTCGGGGGCAGACGCACTAAATGGTTAGATTAATAATATCAAAGCATATATGGTATACCTTCCTGGATATTGGAGAGCGGCATACGAACACTTGAAATGATCGACTACTCGGCAGCCTACATGCTTGTCGTTTTTTCTCTTTCCCAAAACTGTTTCATTTATACGCCCAACAACTTAGTACACACGATAAACAAGGGTTACACAAACAATTTCACTCGTTACGTCAGTTAAAAACACAATTTACATGTGCTATTATTAACGTCTGTTGTTGTCTTCTTTTCACCGTCAGGACTATCACACACATTCACTCCATCAGTAGCCGACCTTTCTCATGTATTTTAACATCCGCCATCTCAATATATGTTTCAAATAATAAACCTTAAAACACAATAACATAGGGGCATATAAACAATGTGCTATTATATACACAAACGTGTCTAACATACTAAACCCTTGTATCTTAAAATCATTTTTTCCTTTATATACACCATGAATATTGTTTTTTTATCTAAATCCCCCATACACTACACTGATGTACATACTTGACAACTTTTACAATAATCATGTACATACGTGTAAGACCAATGTTCGTCATTAAATTTATCACTGATGTACACACCCTGCATATTTACACACATTCACACTACAAATATACATACATGTAATTACAAACCATAACAACTAACAACTGTGGTACAAACCATACATATGCACATAAACTTGAAAAAACACATTTACATAGAAATTAAATTGGTGTACACATTAACAACACGAAAATACACATGTGTAATTTCAATACCCACATACAATTCAGGCATACATTTACTTCAGATTTTTACTCATGTGTAAATCAAGATGACTTTAACTACTGCATAGAAAATACACAAGTATACAAGAATAATGTTACACCAAAATATGTAGAAAACAATTAACCTACATCCCATGGCTATACTTAGGATTTTCGGCAATACAGAGCACCGTCGGACATCTGATTCACAAACCACAGTCCGACAAAACAAGGTGCTCATGTTATCGAATGAAACTCAACAAAAACACATAATCATACCATCATACTTTGATTAAACATCTAACAGAACTACTGATTGATTCCATATGCTCCGATTGAACGAACCCTAACTTTTCAATTCTCTAAAAATACCAAAATTAACACTGATATACATCAAGAATCAATGTAGTGAACATATACTTATCGTCGTTAAGCTTCACTTCTCTACCGTCGCCGGAAAGCTTCTCCATCGCCATTGGTTGAATCGCAGGTTAGGGATGTGTATACGAGTGAGATGATTCTGATTACTATCTTCAAGGAGAGTTTGTTTTGAAACAAACAATAACAATTATTATGGAAGAAAAAGATTTCAAACAATCGAATCACACAAATACGTTTCCTATTTCCCATAAATAAAAAAAGTGAAATTTGACAATACTATCCCTACTGATTAATTATACCTATTACATTATAATAAACAATTACTAAATTGGAATTAACATTAAGTCTCAAGATCTAACAAATCAATGGACAGGATCAGTTCACTATGTTCACAACTTTCTCCCTGTTCACTCTAGAACCCTACCCCTCTTGAATAAGTTTTTAAATTTAATATAGTTTATATATCAAATGACGAAAACAATTAAGGCTTCTATTTTATATTTTATAAAAAATGGAAGTGAGCCTTCCGGTATGGTTACCGACATTCCCTCAATCTTACCACAACATATCGATAGACTAGGTTGGAATTGCTTCCAAATGAACCATCCCTAGCCTCTCGACTAGTAAACCATATACCACAACAAGATTGGATTAAGGCCATCTTGGTTTTATTATCTTTTTTTATAACTTAATTAGTTTATGCTTTATATCAAGCTCACAAATTGGATCACGGTTAGGATCTTATTAAATAGCGGAGTGATATTAAATTTGTTAAGTTACCGAATGAACAAAGTAAAGTCCTTTTTTACCAGTTCTTATTACTTTGATGAATTACCTAATCCCCCATTAATCAACTCTTCTTAACTTTTACCCCAATCGGATCTCGTGCATTGCCAGAAGCCTCCCTAATGATCTCGATGTAATATTATAAGCTTTTTATTACCTCAAGATCTGATTTGATACTAGAATCTTGTCACCCGAATCTAGTTCAATACTAGAAAACCCCTGGTAAGATCTTGGTCAAATGCCAGAAACTTACACCAGGATCTTGGTCAAATGCCAGAAACTTACACCAGGTCTGATTAAAGTTACTAGAAGTCGTATGCACACCCAGTCAAGTTAAGTTATATTAGATTAATTTAGTTAAATTAATTTGTTAAGTTAATTTAGCTTCAAAGAGACCAAATAATCCTATCACAAAAGGCAATAAACTAAGAATTAGTAAAGGATAAAAACACATTTGATAAAAAAAAAATACTATTTTAATAAGATTAACTAATCCAGGAGTTTGAGAAGACATAAATATTACAACCATATGAGATCTTAACACTTTTACCCATGGCAGTTATCTCTCTTCCATGATCTTCAAGCTCAAGCTCAAGTATAAATATGTGTAACAAGTGTCTTCAACTCTCATTTATTACATATATTTGGTGAACTAATCTACCAATAACTTATTCTTAACACGGATGATCAAAGATAGAATCTTGGAACTCTTACTTTAGAGAGGTTTCGGTTGGCATTAAGATCTTCCCTAAATATCAACGTCTCATCTAGGAAGCATCATGACCATGGCATACTTGGACATTGAAGGACCAAGATCCATGGATCACCCACACTTTTCCAAGGAACTAGAGCTTTGGGGATGTAGAAAACCAGGTAACAAGAGAGAAAATAAGAGCAAGCTTGAAATAAGGAGACGAGGCCTCTATTTATAGGGGTTTAGATGTGCAGGGGTGCACATGCATGCATGGACACGTGTCCAAATAGGTCCGATAACAGGTGTACTTGATATGAGCCAATATGCACAAGCTTTTATATCACTTTATACCCGCTATTATTGTGTTTTGTCAAAGAAATATTCAAATTAGGCTTATTTTAGTTTATATTTGATTTTTAGGACAAAACTAATCCAAAATGACAAAAGAAGCGAAAAACGAAGAATAATCAAGATAAAAGTCAAGTTGCAGCTCAAGATACGAGTCATGCCTACATGGCATGCCTTGTGCATGATCCTAAAGTAATGAAAAAGTAGATACATCCTCAAGAAAAGACAAAATGGTGGTCCCCTTAGCCGACTAAATGTCAGCGGTACAGCCAGAAAAGCCAAAACTTTGCAAAAGCATATATTGGGTTAGAAAATGAGTTACAGGGACTATAATATATGAATCTTGGGTAGCTCGATGTGACAAAGCCAAAAAATGGTTTTCATGGTCAAAATACATGAGGCACACCATGTATTGGGGTGAGGCACGGGTCGTGCCTCGACCAAAAAATGACAAAAGATCTTTCGAATATTTCTAAAGATTCCGGGGGACCCACAAAGTTGACCATGACCCTTGTCTCTGAGACACGCCCCATGCCTCGCGAATCGGCTACAACAGGTCACTTGTTCATGCATGGCCCATGCCTTCTAGGCACTAGGCGTGCCTCGACCCCCAACAGCCTTAAAATAGAAACTCATTTCCACCATTTTTCCTTGCTCATTCTCTCCGCTCTTATCCACTACACATTTATCTTCTACCCCACTATCTCTAATCATTGTAATTATTAGGGAAAAATCTAGAATCATTAGTTTAATCAAGCTTTTATGATTAATATAATATTTTCAAGTTTGGTAACATGTAGTTCCATGGCCATTCTTGGCTAGATTTTTGAGGGTGTCTGGGGGAACATACCCCCTTGATGCTGACTTAACTGAAGAAGATCATGGGTGAACAAGGTGTGTGTGTGTGTGTGTTAATGACTTTAACTAATTAAATAGTTTATTGAATGTGAGTGAAATAATAATTTCTCCATTAATTTGGGTCATTAGAGTTTCCGCCTAATCTTTAAAATCTACCAACAATCTTGCGACACCATTAACTTGGGTCGTTCATGTTTTCTGTGTCTATGTGTCGCAACCCCCGACCCCTACCCTAGGAGCAGGCGATCGCTAGGACAGTATAGTGGTATCGGTGTTTATCAATTTGGCAGTGGAAATTACATCAGGACCGTAGTTAGGAAATAGTTTATCAGAGTAAAAACACCACACTTTTACAAATAATAAATACATGGGAAAAACCCAAGTTTACATTACAACATGTTTATAGGGACAAACCCTAATTTATTGAAATAAAACTTCTTTCTTGTTTAGGTAACTTTTATAGCCACTTTTCCAAGCCTTCAGTGCTCTCCGGCTGGCTTCTATTTGGCTTTCACATTTTTGTAGGATCGTTGTATGACCCGAATGAGTCGATCAGAAGAGTTGTTTATCCGAATCAAAGGCGGAATCAATTTAACGGACGCTCGATGTAATTATAATGTCTCTTGTATTGATCTTGATAGTATTACAGCACCTGGAGACAATTCGGCAGCACTTCGTTACCGAATATAAGACCTAATTCCCGCTTCAAACGGACAAGTGCCCTATTTATAGAAGTTGAGATTCCGCTTGAAATGGACATGGCAGTTTCAAGCGAAATCAGTTAAGTTGATTTCGCTTGAACTTGTCCTTAACACTTTCAAGCGGAATCACCTTAATATCCACTAAACTCAGTTTCTAGCACCTCGAACACTGATTATCCTATCCTATCTCATTACATGACTTGATACAAGACGAAGTCAATAGACATAGTGCACTAACAGACTCCCCCTTGGATATTGACGAAGTCTTCAGTGTCTAATCTTTATCATGACACATCTTCAGTCTTGATCAGTCTTCAAACTCTGTATCTAGCTCTAACACTGTAAGCATTTATCAATCCTTCTTCAAGTCTTTAATCTGTATACCAGGATCTACTTCTGGCTCTTATCATCAACAGATTCTTCAGGCTCCCCCTTTCATCAAGGTTCTGTCCTTTAGGGATCGTCACCTTGCTTTCCGGTTACAAGCTCCCCCTTGCTTTGAGCTCGTCTTCAGACTCCCCCTTAGACTCAGCTTCCGGGATCGTAGTCTGGAATCTTATCTGCAATCACTCATAAGTACAAACCTTTTAAACTTCCAGTTATTCAGAAATAATAACCTGGCAATTTCAAACATTCTAAACAAACACTTTTTAACAAACTTTATGAATTTGGCAGTGTTAAGTATCCAAATCCCCCACAGTTTATCAACTAAGTCCAAACTAATGACCTTGGAGATATCACAAACTGTTTTTGATTTTTGTTTAAAAATTTCAAGTTTCAAATTAATGAACTTGTTTTATTTTCAGAAACACAATCAGCTTACTTAGATTTTGAAACTTAGCATCTCAGACATCGGTTGTCGAAAATAAAGCAGAATCAAAAATCTTTTTGTATTTTCTGAAAATATAAAGCAGTAACGAAATATGTACAAACATATTTACATACAATATTTTTGTTTGAGTATATGTCAGAGAATCATACAAATTTCAACTGATTCACTTAGCTTCAAAATTAAACAATTCACTTAGCTTGTCGATATACTCATCCACGAAATATGTACAAACATATTTACATACATATTTACATACAAACATAGTCACAAGTACCATTGAGCTTAGTTACACATTAAGAATTAAACAATTCAGTTAGCTTGTCGATATACTGATCCACTTAAATTTTCACACAAATTTCAACTGATTCAGGATACGAAATAGGTGTTTTAAGAACTTAAACTCATTCATGTGTCCCACCTCTTGAATATACTCCCGTATCCAGATCCCAATATTCAGTCTTACAGGTGAGTATACCTAGATGATATCTGTAAGGGGTTATAAATTACGAATGTAGGTCCGGCTAGGGGAGGATCTAGTCGCCTAATCCTTGTATACGAACCACTCCGGTTGTGCGGAATCCAACCGAAATAGCAAACCGAGATAGAACACGCAATAACACGACACGCAAAGTTCAACGATTAACACCACTTGTATTAAACGTATGAAAGGTCCGTTACAAGCACAAGGTTTACAAATCAGTTCTGCAAACTCTCTCTAGTGTGTGTGTGTGTTCTCTATCTGTCATCTGTGTCTAACTGTCATCCATTTTGAAATGAACACAACACACGGGTATTTATACCCAAACCAGCAGGTCTGGTCGAAGGATCATGCATACCGGTCGAAAGATCATCTTTCGACCAGGAACAGCTCGAACGATCAACATGTACCTCGAAAGATGTGATCTTTCGTGGTCCATCTCTCGAAGGACCATCTTTCGAGCTGATCATCGAAGGATAGAAGTGATCCTTCGATGGTGCATCCTTCGACCCAGCCATCTTACAAACATAATGTTTACTGTTTGGCCAAGTCAAACCGGAGGATGGTTGACTTGGTCAAACTTACAGACTAACAAAGACATCGTTTTACATTGTGACCGAATACAGACAAAGTGCAGACATAAGTGCACCAACAAACTCCCCCTTGGCTGCAGCTTTGTCTGGCTTATCAACAACCAGCTGTTGCTTTGTCTCGATCTTCATTCTTGTAAGTTCTCGTATCTTCAAGTCTTTGACTTCTATTCAAGTCTTCAATGTCGGAGGATCTTTAAAGTCTTCACGTCTTGAAAGCAGAAAGTGTATGAACAAACTCCCCGTATCACGAAGGAAGTGTGTTGACAAACTCCCCCTTAACATAAGCTCCCCCTTGAGTTATGCTCGTGAAAGTCTTTATCTTTATGAAGTGAGATCCTTGTGGTGTTGATGATGGTCAGCGGCAACTCGATCATCTTCATTATTTGAGTGCCTTCACGTTGTGTCTTCATTCCGAAGCTTGTCATCGACCATGTTCTCCTAGCCTTTAGAATCTGCACATGCAAGAAATCTAAACGCGTAATGAGAACAACCGCCTGGAATATCATAAGCAAACGACACACATGTGACCATTGTTTTAAACAAACACCGTCCGACAGTTTGAAAGTTTAACAAATTTTATCAATTTCAATTTTAACTTTCAACACTTGCAAATTTCGACCGTTTATGAAGATTTAGTCGTTTTCGGTTTTCGTTCAGGTTTCAGGTAACGAAGACTCGAGCTCCAACATCGTACGATCGAAAATAAAAAAAAAGAAATAAAATCTTTTTGGCTTTTATAAAGTTTATATTAAAACACGCCTAAAATCTTTTTGGTATTTTTGAATATTTCAAATGTAAAGACTGAAAGCAGTAAATAAATATATACAGACATTCCTTTTGTGAGTTTCGAGGGTAAGAGAATCATATCAGTGTACGGTCATGCCAAAACGCTCTCTTTGTTCAATTAGTTAACATTAAGATAAGCATCCTATAACAATTATCGGTATTGTTGTCCACTTAAGCTCAACTTATCATTTGTAATCATGGCGAGGGGATACGTTAAGGTATGATTTATACTTACCGACCGGTGTTCATCCACATCACGACACATTCCCGTATCAAGGTATGCACGAGGGTTCATCTTACCGGTGAGTATACCGATTATCATCTGTTTGACCGTATATGATGTGAGATTCTCACTTATTTTGAATTGAAAACAAGCCCTATGTGATATAATCACTTATTGATGAGGAACTTGGTTTTCGATGCATGAGGGCGCAGGAGCAAGTCCGTGAACAGGTCAGTACTTTCGTACAGCAGAGAGACGAACTTGACACCCGGAAAGAATTTGTGATAAATTATCACTTATTTGTTTGGACATGTGATTGTTTATCACTTATTGAGGTCGTATGCAGTATGTACACGTATGTATAGTATCATGGAAGATCTAGACTTGCGTCCCCGTTATTTTTCGGTAAAAGATACAACCATGATACCCAGATGATAAGCAGCATAAAGACCGAATATCTCAGAACCTCGGCAATCTCTCAAACGAAATTTCGGTACTAAGACCATATGCCAATGAATGGTTCCCACCCAGTCTTCAGTCGATTTAAGTTTATATCACCCTGCGCACTTTAAAATGATTGTGAGCCTACCGATACATCTTATATAGAGCTGCTTATCGTTTTTCAATTTAAGGTTTAAAGAGGTTTAGACAGACCACCGATGTACTATCATTTTCTCTTTTGCTCGCCAGGAAACTCATTTTTGTTTTTCTATTGTTTTTGTGTTTTTGAAATTTTTCAATGTTTTTGGATTTTCAAATTTTGGATTTACTCCCCCTAAAATCAATAAACTAAGACAAATTTAAAACACAAAGATATTTACAAAAATGATTTTCCGATGTTGGTTTTACTCTTGCTTGACCTTAATGCCGTTTACCAATAAAAGATAGTCAAATCTTGATTTGTCAAAAGCTTTGGTAAAAAGGTCGGCACGTTGGTCATCGGTGTGGACATAAGCAACATCGATTAGCCTTTTCTCAAAGCAATCACGTATGAAGTGATACTTAATGTCGATGTGCTTAGTCTTTGAATGCTGCACAGGATTTTTAGTGATCTGTAAGGCAGCCGAATTATCGACGTAAATAGGAGTAGTTAGGAATTCAAAACCGTAATCACGCATTTGTTGTTGGATCCATAGGACTTGGGAGCAACAACTTGAGGCAGCAATGTATTCAGCTTCGCATGTTGATGTAGCGACGCACGTCTGCTTCTTGCACTGCCATGTGACTAGGCGATTTCCCAAAAACTGACATCCAGCCGTTGTGGATTTGCCGTCGATTTTGCATCCGCCAAAATCAGAATCACTGAATGCGATCAAGTCAAAGTTATTATCCCTAGGGTACCACAGACCGGTGTCAGGGTAACCCTTCAAATAACGAAAAATCCTTTTTACAGCTGCAAGATGTGAGGCCTTCGGGTTCACTTGATATCTGGCAAGCAGGCACGTTGGGTACATTATATCTGGTCTTGATGCTGTAAGGTACATAAGAGATCCTATCATCGCGCGGTAGTATGAGGGGCTAACATCTTGACCCTTCAAGTCTGGAGTAATTCCGTGATTTTGTGGCAATGGGGTACCGATGGGCGTTGCATCAGACATCTGGAACCGGCTCAAGATGTCACCAACATATTTAGTCTGATGGATGAATATCCCAGACTCTGTTTGTTGTACTTGTAGGCCCAAAAAGAAGGTCATTTCCCCCATAGCACTCATCTCGAATTTATCCTGCATAACACGCTCGAAATCCCTACACAAAACATCATTAGTAGAACCAAATATAATATCGTCAACGTATACCTGTACCAGTAGAAGATCTCCATCTTGTTCTTTGATGAAGAGAGTACAATCGATAAGACCTCTTCGAAAACCGTTCTCCAGCAGATAATTAGATAAGGTTGCGTACCAAGCTCGCGGTGCTTGATGTAGACCATATAGAGCTTTGTTGAGCAACCAAACCCGATCGGGATGGATAGGATCTTCAAAACCTGGAGGCTGTTCGACGTACACCTCTTCTTCCACCACACCATGTAAGAAAGCACTCTTCACGTCCATCTGGTATACCTTGAAACCTTTGAATGAGGCATAGGCCAGAAAGATCCGAATGGCTTCTAGACGTGCAACAGGTGCATATACTTCGTTGTAGTCAATTCCTTCAATCTGACGAAAACCTTGAACGACTAGCCTTGCTTTGTTCCGGATAACGATCCCACGGTCATCCTTTTTGCATTTAAACACCCAACGGGTACCAATCTTCTTGTAACCAGCAGGTTTCTCTACGAGTTTCCAGACACCAAGCTTCTGGAATTGTTGCAGTTCTTCCTGCATCGCTTCAACCCATGAGCTATCTTTCAAAGCAACTTTCCAAGTTCTTGGCTCTTCCTGTGAGACATAACACGCGAAAGACCAATCATTCTGTTGACCAGATTCTCGGATAGTTGCATACAAGCCTGCATTGTTGTTGTTCCGCAACATGTTTCTTGTTTGAACGCCACTATGTACATTTCCGATGATGTTTTGTTGAGGATGGGTATTATGAATCCTTGTTTCTGGATTATCTTGAACTGGAATATTTGTACCCAGATTGTTGAGATTGAGATCAGCAATCAATTCAAGTCCCGGAATTGACGAAGAGGATGATGCAGAAGTTTCAGCTGTTCTAGGGACATCCACTGGAGGTGTACCCTCTGAAGTACCATGTACTGCTGCTGATGGTCCTTGGTCTGCATCTAGAAATTCATCATCCTCTGAAGATTCGTTCAATTCGGTAGCATCTTGAAAATCCTCATTGTCGAGAGCATTATTGTTCACTGAAGATGGTTCTTGATTGACTATAATGGGACGAACCAACGGTGAATCTGTTGCATTGTCGCTCTCGAAAAACATCCTTGCTGCAGCACTTTCTTCAACGGCTTCAACATTGATCGAATTGAAAAAGTCATCGTACTCAAACATCCAAGGCTGACCAGGATTTCTGACTGGTAAAGTGTGCCTTTGTACTCTGACTTCAGACCATTCCTCAACCCTTTTAGTCTCTAGATTCCAGACTCTTAAGTTTGGGGTGGAATACCCAAGAAAGTATCCCTCGATAGATCTTGTCCCAAATTTCCATGAGGATCGATAATTGTGCAAGGAGCTCCAAACGGTTCAAGATAAGACAAGTCTGGTTTCCGTTTGTTGATAAGCTCAAAGCAGGTCTTGTTGTGCCTTTTGACTGTAAGGACTCGGTTCATAGTATAGCATGCAGAGGACACAGCTTCAGTCCAGAATGGAATGGGCAGCTGCGACTCTACCAACATAGTCCTAGCAGTCTCGATCAATGTGCGGTTCTTACGTTCAGCGACGCCATTCTGCTGAGGAGTATAAGCTGCACTCAATTCGTGAAGAATACCTTTTGAAGTGCAAAACTCCGCCATGGCATGATTTTTGAATTCAGTACCATTGTCGCTACGTATCCGCCTAACCTTCAAGTTGTAAAGATTCTCAATCTGAATGATCAAGTTTTTAATAATACTGAAGGTTTCACTCTTGTGTGCCATGAACGCCACCCAAGAAAATCTTGAATAATCATCAGTAATCACGAGGCAATATTGATCATTCCTAATGCTTTTGTGCTTGACAGGACCGAACAAATCCATGTGCAAACGTTCAAGAGGAACAGCCACCGTGTTGACTTTCTTTGTGGGGTGTCGCTTCTTCGTTTGTTTTCCTTTCTGGCACGAAACACAGACGTCTTGAAGATGGAAATTTTTAAGAGGAACACCATTCACCAATTCATTTGACACCAAATGATTCATTTTGCGTAAGTGAATGTGCCCCATTCGTCTGTGCCAAGAGATTGTGTCTTTTTCTGTGGCTTTAGAAACGAAACATGTTGCTTGTGCAGACGTTGTGATAGCTTGGCTCATATCAAGGACATACAGATCATTTATCCTTGGAGCCGACAAGAGAATCCATTCTTTTGGGATTTTGAAGCCGGGTTTCAGCACATAACATCCATTAGCATCAAAGTGTACTGAGAACTGCTTGTCACAAATTTGAGAAACACTAAGAAGATTGTGATCAAGTTGTTGCACAAAGTTGATCTTGTCAAAGCTAACAACCCCGTTGGAAATCATTCCTTCACCCGTAATGTATCCGCCCTTATCTCCAGCAAAAGCAACATAACCTCCTCTAATAGATTTGACGTCGTAGAGAAGCTTCATGTCGCCTGTCATGTGCCTGGATGCCCCACTATCAACAATCCAATGACTACTGATAGTTCCTCCTGGAACACCCTGCACATAAACTCAATCGATTAGTTGGAGATGGGGACCCAAGCCATTGTGGTCTTGGGTCTTCCATTTTTATCAACAACAATAACTTCGACTTTTTGATGATTTGGAAATTGTGATGGTCCCCCTGATTCAATAACCGTTTTTGGTTTCCAGGTCTGTTGAGTGTTACCAGTTTGATTGTTTGAAGTTTTTGAAAACTTTGAATTATCTGGTTTAACTGAGACAGATGGTTTGTGGACCACATCGGTTTTAATTTCTTTTTCAAGTTTCTTGACCTGTTGGCGTTTCTGTTTCTTTTCCCTTTCTCTTATGAGTCGGGGATCTTGTTTTACAGAAACAGATCGCCTACGGTCAGTTGGGCCACGGGGATCATCATCTTTTCCTTTTAACTTATGAAGATACGGGCAATTTCTGACAATGTGCCCAATTGTACCACATTCAAAACATGATCTTCGTTCAACAAACCCCGAAGTATCATGTGGTCGTCTTGCCGATGATGAACTTTGTGAACCCGAGGTACTAGGTTTTGAACTACTTGGTTCATTCCTTTTCATCACAGTTGCTTTTTGGACAAAATTTAGGTTAGATTGATTTGCAAACTTTTCAATTTTGTCCGTTCCCTTCGATTTCACAAAGTTCACATTCTTCTTCTTCTTCTGATTCGGCTTCTTTTGACTTTGAGTCGGTGCCTTACCCTTGGGTTTGGTATGATTTTGCTGGGTTTGCACTGTTGGTAATTTCTTATTTCCAAATTGTTTTCTAACTTCAGCCTTTGGGATAGGAGGACACTGTGTGACTGTAACATGTGGTCCTGTCTTTCCCAAAAACTTACTTGTCGAATTTTCAAAGACTTTACTTATTGAAGATTGATTAACATTCTTAATAGGAAAATCTTTGTCTGAGTAAATTTTATCATCACCAACAAGAGTGTACAGCAAATCCACACTCTCCGACTCTTTTGCTGATGTGGACTCGGTTGGAACAGTCTTAGCAGGTTTTGTGGGAGGATCACATAGGATATGATTCTCAAGAGGTATGTCCTCTTCTTTGATTACTGCATTAGACTTTTCCGAATCAGTATCATCAGACTCATCATCAGAAGAATCAGCATCCTCAATCACAACTGGAGGATCCTGATTCTGTTCAGCAGTTACAAATGTATCCGCTGACACATCTGAATCGGATGATACTTCTTTCTTGTATCCGAGCCCTGTTGCAAATTCCTCAACGTCCAAAGGAACAGATGGCTCAAAGTGAGTCCTATACTCCTCATCAGGCAAAGCATCAAAATTGTTTCTCACGGGTGGTGGACATTTCTTATAGCCTATGCATGTGACATCCTTTTTCTCTTTTTGAACATCAATGATGTGATCCAACACATAGCTAGAACTCAAATAACTGTCTAACTTGAGTCGGATCGCCTCACTTTCTGTTTTAACACAAGCCATTTCTTTTTGCATCACCTCAAGGCGAGTGATATACAAGTTTATGTCGGTTTGTTTTCTGGAGACCATTTTAGTCAACTCAGTTTTATCTTTCTTTAATGTTTCAATCATTGACTTAAATTCCTTTTCATGGTTTCCATAAAACATGTTGGCTTCAGTGCACTTTGAAAGATCCACTGTTAATTTCTGATTGTGAATGAATGTCACATCATATTTCTCTTGCAAAGCCTCGTGTTTTCTTTGCAATTCACACCACCTACCATTCACAGAAACATGTTTGTCTTGCAATTCAAACAGACTAGCTTGTAAAGCATCGTGTTTGCCTTGCAACTCAGACATGCTTGCTTCCAACTCAGCACATCTCACATGCAAACTATCACAGTTATTACAGCTAACAGAAGTGGGTTCGTCGACACATACCTGACTTGATGAACTGTCGACATTCGCCATAAAGGCTGAATGGAGAGAAGACGAAGAATAAGCAGCTTGATCCACCAAAATAGATCTTCTTTGAATTCCTGCTGCAACTTCATCCAAAAGCTCATCAATATTTGCATCGACTGACGCACTTGATGTGTCATCCACATGATCATCGCCTGAAGCGGAGGACTCTTCATCTGAACTTCCACTATAACCGGAAGAGTCTTCATCCTCAGAAGATTCACTGCCATTGGTGGAAGATTCTCCACCACTGGCGTGCTTAAGACCATTAACCACTTCAGCAAAACAGGCTTTTCCATCTGGTGCATCATTTCCCAACTGGATTGACCAATCACAGCCTTCATCTACTTGAACCACAAGTGCCTGGTTGGCATTTGATGGTCCTGCTTGGGTCTGGTTGTTGACAGGCACCAGTGTGCGATCATTGTTCCTCGCTTGGTTCTGATTGGCCCTGTTTCCTTGACCTCTGAAGGGATTCTGGTTCCCATGCTGAGCTGGTCTTGTACATTCACGCTTGAAATGACCACGTTCACCACAATTGAAGCATTTAACCGCTTGTTTATCGAACCCATACTTGGTGTCTTTCTTGCTTTCCAAGCTGGTTCGGCCTGTTCTTTCCATAAAATCCTTTGCTCGCCTAACAGCACTGGCAAAGGCCCACTTGATATCCATCATCTCCATCTCCTCTTTATCTATCTGCTGATAGTCTTCTTGTGTCAGATTAATATTACCAATCTGACCCTCCACTAATCCACAGTATGCGCTCACCACAGTGTTTAGCAGCTCCATATGTTCTTTTGCTACTTCAACACTGACTTTAGAAAAGCTTGAAGTGTCGAGCCGTACTGTATTTGGCTTTGGTTGTTGACCAGCAGATGATGTACTTCCATAACAAGCTTGCTGTTGAGGAGGAAGTGGATTCCCAAAAATATCAGTTGTTCTGATTTGCTGTTGCTGTTGTGGTGCTGGTTGAGGAGCTGGATTAAGCGGATTTCCAAACATATCTGTTGTTGGAGGAGGAGTACCATACAAGCTCGTGCTAGACACAAATGCTGTTTGAAGTGGAGCGTGTGAAGATGGTTTTGCAGAAGTGCTAGAAGTTCCATAATAAATTTCAGGATTTTGTGGCACTGCAACTCTTTTTGCCTTTAGAGTTTCTTCCTGATTCTTGTTTTCCAGGAGTTGAGCAAAATCACCGAAGCTTGTTGTATCCAAAGTGCCATTGTATTTCATGATTTCTATGAAATTACTCCATTGAGGTGGCAGTGCATCTGCAAACTTCTTCACTATCTCTACTGAAGTTGTTACAACCCCAGTATTTGCCAATTCAGTCAGCAAATGGGTAAATCGACTTGTCAAATCTCCTAGAGATTCATTTTGCATACAAACAAAACCATCAAACTCTTTCTTTAGCAGATCTTTTCTTAATTGACGTGTTGCTTCATTTCCTATGCCCCTTATCTTCAATGCGTCCCACAACTGCTTCGTTGTCTTGAAACTGACGAATTGATGATAAATATCTTTGTTTAATGCCTGAGTAAGAATGGCATATGCTTTCTTCTCCAAATCATAGACTTTCTTTTGATCTTCGGTAAGATCTGCAAATGTAGCAGCAGATGATGCAGCAACCTCTATTGTTTGATCAAAATCTGTGATGAACCGCAACCACAACTCTGTATTTTGACCAAGGACATATGTATGAAATCTGTCAAACCATCCCGGATATTCACTTAAATGCATCAACTTTGGAGGCCTATTCAAACTTCCCGTTTCACTTTCGCTTAGTAAAATGCTTTGAACACTTGGAGCTTGATTTGATACGAATGCCCATTGACCGGTAGATGTAGCATTGGCTTGCGAACCCGAATCCGGAGTTGGAGTACCAAAATACATCTCTGTATTTACCGGAACACCCCACATCGAATTCATTTTTGATCAGCCGAAGGATACCTGTCGAAAGACACTTGAAAAATACAAATTGTTAAATACAAACAGACTGATGATCGAAAGATCCACACCTGTTCGAAGGATCAACAGGGTTCGAAAGATCTCTGTTGAGTTTCGAGCAATGTTTTCGAAGGATTCTCCAACCGAAAGATCCTTATCCTTCGAAAAAGTACTGTAGACCGAAAGATACACACGAAAGATGACTTCGAAAGACTCCCCAGTCGAAGGATCCTAGTCTTTCGAAAATGAGCAGTGGACCGAAAGATATATGTTTCGAAAATATTCCTTGGACCGAAAGATAAGTCTCACACTTCGAAGGATGCTCGAAGGATGACTATCTGTCGAACCTCCTTTGGTCGAAAGATGATCTTTCGACTTCGAAGGATATCTTTCGAACTAGCTCTGACACAGTTGACAAATCGGACAGTTTGGTGAAAAGTTGACGGGTTGGTGAGAACTTTCGGCAGAAAGTATGTTCAGACCATATCTTTCAGGTCTGAACATGCAGGTTTTTCACCAAACAAGTAATGATCAAATATTTTAATCAGTTTACAACTTCCAACACACAAACACTTCTCAAAATTCAAATTTAAGATCAAAAGTGTAGTTTTTATGAAGAACACTATGAAGATTTCAAGAACACTTATAAATTTTCGGAGAAATATAAAATTCCAAACACAAGATTTTGCTAAAATGTTTAATGAAAACCAAAAACAACAAGGTTTTCAACAAAACACCAAGCAAAAACAGTCCGGTTTTCCAGAAAATATAAACTTTAAAACCCGAGAAACAGTCCGAAAACACCTCGGTTTTAACAAGGATAAGAGCCAAGGCTCTGATACCACTTGTAGGTCCGGCTAGGGGAGGATCTAGTCGCCTAATCCTTGTATACGAACCACTCCGGTTGTGCGGAATCCAACCGAAATAGCAAACCGAGATAGAACACGCAATAACACGACACGCAAAGTTCAACGATTAACACCACTTGTATTAAACGTATGAAAGGTCCGTTACAAGCACAAGGTTTACAAATCAGTTCTGCAAACTCTCTCTAGTGTGTGTGTGTGTTCTCTATCTGTCATCTGTGTCTAACTGTCATCCATTTTGAAATGAACACAACACACGGGTATTTATACCCAAACCAGCAGGTCTGGTCGAAGGATCATGCATACCGGTCGAAAGATCATCTTTCGACCAGGAACAGCTCGAACGATCAACATGTACCTCGAAAGATGTGATCTTTCGTGGTCCATCTCTCGAAGGACCATCTTTCGAGCTGATCATCGAAGGATAGAAGTGATCCTTCGATGGTGCATCCTTCGACCCAGCCATCTTACAAACATAATGTTTACTGTTTGGCCAAGTCAAACCGGAGGATGGTTGACTTGGTCAAACTTACAGACTAACAAAGACATCGTTTTACATTGTGACCGAATACAGACAAAGTGCAGACATAAGTGCACCAACAACGAAGAACCGTGAGAGCTCAGGTCAAAACTTCCGTTCAGCAGAGAGATGACGGCTTCGACTTTTGGTGTGTCCCCTTTAGAGGATCTTTTCTTCAACGGCAATGATTATCAATTTTATTGTTTCATCATTTTTGCTGAGGGCGGCGCTATATTTCAAGCAAGCAGAAAGTATTATACGGGGATTAGGCCATTGCTTCCGCAAAATCAGAAGTCCCGGGATAATACCCCAGATATCACTAAGCATAAAGACCTAGTATCTCAGAAAGAGGGGTCCTTCAAACAAGATTTCAGGGGTTACCTATATATCCAAGTAGTGTTCCCCACGAAATAAGTAAGTTTGAATTTATGTTTATATCCCGAAAAAGTTTACTAAATGTATAAAAATCTACCGACACATCCACGGTGAGATCGTTTAACACATTTTAACTTTCCAATTCTTTAGCGTACTGTGATTGTCTACTGATGTACTATCATTTCCTCTTTTTACACAAAAACTCAATTTTCATTTTTTAATGTTTTTGACTTTTTGCCAATAGGTTTTTATCATGTTTTTGTCATTTTCAAATTTTCAAATGTTTTTGGATTTTCTAACAACATTACTCCCCCTAAAATGCAAAATCATTTAAAGAAAATTTGACAACCCGATACTGATAGCTTTGTCTCGCCATCCATTTCTGCTAAAAATGCTCTGATTTGCAGAAAATCTAGTATACCCTTATGATTTACAACACATTGATATTTACAGTTTGAAAATCGTTTTTCAATCTAGTGAAATTAATCATGTTTGTTCAGCCGTGAGGGTTTCAGCGTATTCAATCAACATATTTTTTGGTTTTTTGAATATTTTTTACAAAACAAAAACATATTTTTGGTTTTTCAGAATTTTTCAATTTTTAGGGTTTTTGAAATATTGTTTATTTATTTACAGAAAACAAACAAACTCCCTGTTCAACCAAACTAGGATTCAGCAGCCTCCTCTCCTCGTTGTGTCAGGCTGCTCCAACTTCCATTCTCACAATCTTTGATTTTGTTGAGCACCTGCACATATAGACTACTTGATTACTTGAACAATTTAGCCCAGGTCTGTTTGACCTTAGGCATTTCAACACAATAAACTTCATTCAATGTCGGAAAGTCTTTGTCATCTTCCACAAAGATCTTATCAACTTTGACTTCACCTTTTTCATCTTTTACAAAAGTCATTGGTTTTTTAGCAGTCCATGTTTTACCTTTCGGAGTACCTCGTTTGTAGAAATGTGATTCTTTTTTAACACTTTGTTTTTGAACAACAATTTTTGGTTTCCAAAACTCTTGGGGTCTTGTCATATCAACAGATGTTTTCCAACTTTGTGTTGTTCTAACTCTGGGTGTGTGAGAATTCCAGGTCTGTCTAGAATCGAACCTGTTCGGGTTTGATTTCCAAATTTGGTTCGAAACAAACATGTTTGTGTTGTGCCTCCAAGTTTGTTTTGAATCAAATCTGGTTGACCTGTGTTTCACATCCTCAGATTTCTGTTTCTCAACATTTTCAGACTTCGTTTTGTCAACATCCACAAGTTTCAGATTCGGACACTTTCGTGCAAGATGTCCTATCTGATCACATTTGAAACATGTTCTCTTGGACACATCTTTGACCTGTGGTTGTTGCTTTTTCTTAGCATGAAACTCATCATTAGACTGTCGTCCAAATTTGAGTTCTTTCTCTTCTGCTAAACTTTTTCCTTGAACAAAACTCATTTTTGCCTGATAATTTGGCACCTTATTTTTCTTCCAGTTTTGTTTCCTTTTATAACCCAACCCAGCCTTCATGTTTTTCTTCTTGAAACCAGGTTTGTTATAAAAAGTTTTGTGACCTTTACCAGCAAACTTTGAAATTTCAGATTTCTCAATCTCAACCATTTTGAAAACTTTATCAACCTTTTCTGAAATCACATTCTGAATCGGGAATACAACATCTAAAAATAATTTGTCCGATCCAATGATGGTATAAACCAATCCTTTTGAATCTTCATTCAAATTTTTCTCAGATTTTGAGTCTTTCAGATATCCATCATGAAAATTACCTTCATTTTCATCCTGTGATTCAGATTTACCTGTACCAACCGACTCTTCTTTCAACACACTTTCAACAACCTTACCTACCGCCTCTGAATCACTAGAATCATCAGATTTGGAATAGGTTATGTCAATGTTATCTGGCAATTGATCTACCATGTTGAAAGCTTTTTCAACCTTTTCATCATCATAAAATGCAAACTTTTCCGGTGATGGAACTTGATGAAACTCTGAGCCAATATCTTTCCTGTTTTGCTCAGACTCACCATCTCCCGGTTTTATATTGAAAATACGTTCAAGCACATATGACGACACGTGATAACTCTATAACTTGTTGTTATCCTGTTCTAAATCAGCAATATGTCGTTTTAGCTTAGCAACATCCTCAATATAGGAATTAACAACACCTTGTTTTATTTCATACATTTGTTTAAGCTCTTTAGTTGTTTCTGATAAGTAATTCATTCTTGATTGAGCAAATTTCATTTCATCTTTCACTTTTTCATATGACTCTTTTGTAATGTGATATGCCAATTTTATTGAGTCATATTCTTTCTTCATTTCTTGACAAACAATTTCTTTTAAATCACATTCTTCTGTCTTTTTCAAAACATTTTCTTTTAAAACTTCATTTTCTTTTTCTACCTTTTTACATTTTTCCAAAAGTTTTTCCTCATTATCTTTCAAAACTTTTTCATTTTCAAACATTTCTTTGTATTTACTTTTAAAAATTTCTTCTATTTTAGTGAATTCAATATCTCTTGTTCTGAACTTTCATCTTTTTCAGTACAAGCACTGCATGGTTCCATGCATTTCTTGCACTGTTCAATAGTTTTAATTTGAGTTTCAGAATCAGAATTTACCTCAGTGATTGGCACCTTGGTGTTCGCTGCAACTTCTGTCTGATCAACATCTTTCTGCTTTTCAGCATCACCAATTTTAACATCAGCACCAACATCAATCTTCCCTTCACCAGTACTAGCATTACCAACACTATCAACTGAACCTTCAACTTTCTTTTCAGCTTCTTCAACAACTTGCTGTTCTTCAGTAACAGCTTTCACAACCTCTTCATTCATCTCATCTTTTTCTTTAACTTCTTTAACTTGAACCTCTTCAGCTATCTTCTTCAAATCATCAACTAAATTCTCGATGTTCTTCTTCAATCTTTCTTCATTCCTCTTCCTCAGTTTTGTTGTCATAGCATCCCTGATGATTCTATCCAGCCTTTTTACATATGTCTTGTCTTTTGCAACATTAGAATAATATTCGCCGGATCAAGGAATTACAAGATGAACATCATCGTGAACTATATCACTTCTGGGAACAACCGGTTCACCTTGTTTGTTGACAAAACATTCTTGATTCTTATCCCATCTTTTGTTTTCCACTGCATTTTCATACTCTTCCTGCACTTTCTCCAATCTGCACCCCACAATGAATCTTTCTCTTTCAGTCTTCTCTTTCAAAATCTCTTCTCGAGTTTTCTCTTTTATCTCAGTTGTGCCTTTTTCTTCTTGGTTTTCATTTTTTATTTCAGCAACAAAGGCATAATGATCTCGTTTCTTTAAAGGAATTTCTGAATCTTCCTTTGTTCTAATCTTGAATCGATAATCAATACGATCTTCTTCTGGACAAATCTCACTCCAGTCATATCCTTCATCATCATGAAAAACTGCACAAGCTCTTGACTTGGGTTTATCTTCAATCATTTTTGGCTCTTCTTTGCTTCGATGGTAGATCGCCTTTCGATAATAATCATCATTGAAAGGACGTTCATTTCCTCCGGCTGCATAATTAGTGCATTCTCTCTTGAAATGACCTTTTTGCTTGCATCTGAAACAGGTCACTTTGGGTTTATCAAAACCCAATTTAGTTGATGCACCACCAAGAGATTGTTTCCCAGTAATCTCCATATATCTCTGAGCTCTACGAATGCAACTTGCCAAACACCAGCGAATGTCTATGAGCTCCATTTCTTCTGGATCAATCTGGTCGTAGTCTTCTTTGGTCAATTCGGAGTTTCCAATTTTACCAGCTACAAGACCTTCATATGATTCCAGAACAGATGCAAGGAAACTCATTTGCTGCTTAGCTGAATTGATGCTCATTGCAGGAGAATTCTTCAGTTTGAGAGCAATGTTGCACAGAATCTCCTCAGCTTCATCAGAACTTGATTTTGAAGATGAATGATATCCATAATGGTAACTTGATGAGGTTGTTTGTGGTTCCTTCATCTTCTCACTACTGAATGTTGTCTTTGGTGAACTGACAACTTTCTCTGAAGGTACATTGCCTTTGTAGTATAGACCAACATTCTGATGATGCGATGAACCACTCATCTTGTTTTGCTTTTGTAGCTCCAGATCATGACTCTCAATCTTTTCTAACAACACATCAAGAGAAATCGTATCATATAAAGCATCATTTTTCAAGATAAAAACAAACGTTTGCCACTGATCAGCTCGTGGTAACGCTTCAATTACTTTATCAACAACTTCTTCTCTAGTTTTCACAATTTTAAATCTTTCTAGTTCAATCTTTAAATGACAAAACCTCTCAATCATTTGCCTCATTATCTCTCCTTTTAAACTATCAAATAAATCAAATTATTTTTTTAATAATGCGATTTTGTTTTTCTGAATTTGTTTACCCCCCTTAGCTTTCGCCTTCAAAGCTTTCCACACAGACTTCGATGACCCATCATGTATTAACAATGAAAAAAATATCATCTCGAACTGATTGCTGGATCAAAGCAATCATCTTCTGTTCGTATGAAAAATTCTTTTTATCTTCCTCTAAAAAATATTTGATCAGAATTTCTTCCCCTTTGTCATTTACTGGGCTATCATATCCAAACTTCAAACAAAACCAACTCTCATGAGCATATGCCTTCGTCCAATTAACAAACCTCTCCTTCCACCAAACATAATCCTCAATGTTATCCAACTTCGGAGGTTTTGAATAGGTTCCATAAAAGTTGTCATGTTTGATGTTGTCTTTGATAGTTTTTGTTGTCGCTTTGGGTGTAACCTCTGAAGCATCCATTGTATTTGAGGTAAACGCGTTGTAAAACGTATTGAAAAATTCTTCAGCCATGATGTGATCCTGGAGATAACACAATCAAACAAACACACTCAGTATAAACACTACTAAACAACTTGAAACAGACTGACACTCAGTTGACGTGAAATTATTTTGACTCGGAATTTCCACTTTCAAGCGAAATAAGGATCTTTAAGTGAAATCACAAGTTGAAGCGAAATCACATGTTCAAGCTGAATAGAAACTTTCAAGCGAAATGCCTAGATGACCATTCAAGCGAAATTAGAACTTCAAGCGAAATAGTAGATTCAAGCGAAATCTCATGCAATTCTCAAGAGAAATTAAGATTTGAAGCGAAATCAGCTATATTTTCCAAGCGAAATCAGATTGTTCGTTCAAGCGGAATTACGTTTTTGATCCAATTTTGTCATTTTTACTTCGAATTTTTATCTGAAACTCTCAAGGGTTTGTTAAAACACTGATTCGCACGTTCTTTGAAAAATTCAATCCATTTTGACCATGAAATCTTGTCCAATTTGAAAAAGAAGGTGTAGAAGTCAGAAAAACTGATGCAATTGAGCTAAACTCTTCCTCCTAAGCTCTGATACCACTTGTAGGATCGTTGTATGACCCGAATGAGTCGATCAGAAGAGTTGTTTATCCGAATCAAAGGCGGAATCAATGAAACGGACGCTCGATGTAATTATAATGTCTCTTGTATTGATCTTGATAGTATTACAGCACCTGGAGACAATTCGGCAGCACTTCGTTACCGAATACAAGACCTAATTACCGCTTCAAATGAAACGGATAAGTGCCCTATTTATAGAAGTTGAGATTCCGCTTGAAATGGACATGGCAGTTTCAAGCGAAATCAGTTAAGTTGATTTCTCTTGAACTTGTCCTTAACACTTTCAAGCGGAATCACCTTATATCCACTAAACTCAGTTTCTATCGAACACTGATTATCCTATCCTATCTCATTACATGACTTGATACAAGACGAAGTCAATAGGCATAGTGCACTAACAATTTTGTTACCTGAAACGCGTTTTAAAAAGTTTTATCAGCAAGAAATACTGGCGAGTGCATCCCAGTTTAATCAAAATAATATTTTATATATTTACAGTATTGAGAGTGATTACAATGTTTTTATCTACCCAATTACCACCCACGGTACTATCAATCTTGACTTGTGGTCATGCTACTACTCACAGTGCAGTAACAACTAATGTATACAACACCCCAACATACCGACAATAATTGTAGAATACATAGACTCAATCACTGTTAATTGTACTTTAAAACAATTGAGGTTTTGTAAAAATAGTTTACAAAATAAGATGTACTCAGATTGCTATTTTAGGTAATACTACTGCTTTCTAGTGACTTCCTGGTTATAATCTATTAAATTCAAACAATGCACACGTGTTAGTAACATAACCCAATTTACATTAGCCATACCCCAGAGGCAGAACTCCAACGTCTGAGTCAGGCAGAGCCTTGACATGCGTTACAGAGCCCTAGATCAATCGGATATAGTACTAATACGTAACCGGGGGTTATAATACTTACAACGAGGCAGAGCTTCGCTAATTAGGGGTGTGCTACTAGAAAGAAACGAAGATTCATAGAGATGGAAATTTCGAAATTCGATCGAAATGGTGCAGGAATTCAAGTCCCAGGCCAGGCTATTTAAACCCAAAATTGGACTCTCCGCGTGTCACGACAGGATCCAAGGATCCTTCCGCGTATCGCCTGGGAGGTCTATTTTTCCTAGGCCTGCCTTGTTGTGTTTCTAGTCCAAAAATGAGAAGTAAAACGGCTATCTCTATCAGAAATAATAGATAAAGGAATTCCATGTAATGAAACTATTTCATTTACATATAATTTGGCTAATTATTCCATACTGAAAGTTTCCTTCATCTTTAAGAAATGAGCAGACTTGGTCAATCTGTCTACAATCACCCAGATTTTATCATTACCTTTTCGTGTCTTGGGCAATTTGGTAACAAAGTCCATTGTTATCAATTCCGATTTCCATATTGGCATTTCTAGTTGCTGCAATAAACCTGAGGGTTTCTGATGTTCGGCTTTCACCTGTGAACAGGTTAGACATTTGGCAACATAGGTTGCTATATCCTTTTTCATTCTTATCCACCATAAATTTTTTCTTAAGCCTTGATACATTTTATCACTACCAGGATGCATCGTATACTTAAACTTATGGGCTTCTTCTAAAATTTGGTGGTGTAGGTTTCCTTGTTTGGGGATCCAGATTCTTTTCTTATGGAATCTCCAAATTCCATATGTTCCTTGTTCTAATTCCTTAATCATTCCTTTTAATTCTTTAGTATCGTCCTTGATTACTGATTCTTGTATTTTTCTAATTTGTTCATTTAAATCTATCTGCAGATTTAACTTGAGAGAACGTACTCGTCTTGGATTTTCATGATACTTTTGACTTAAAGCATCAGCTACTACATTAGCCTTTCCTGCATGATATTAGATATTACAATCATAATCACTAAGAATTTTCATCCAGCGTCTCTGTCTCATATTTTACTCCTTTTGCCTGAAAACATATCTTAAACTCTTATGGTCGGTGAAAATAGTAAACTTGCTACCGTAAAGATAATGTCTCCAAATTTTAAAGGCAAAAATTATGGCTCCTAACTCTAGATCATGGGTTGTATAATTCTCTTCATGATTCTTAAGTTGTCTAGAGGCATAGGCTATAACCTTTTGACGTTGCATTAACACGCATCCATAACCTAATTTAGAAGCGTCACAATATACTATAAAGTCTTCAGTTCCTTCTGGTAACGCGAGTATGGGTGCGTTGGTTAACCTTTGCTTAAGAATCCTAAAAGCTTCTTCCTGTTTTGGTCCCCATTCAAACTTAACTGATTTATAGGTCAGTCTTGTTAAGGGAATGGTTATTTTAGAAAAATCTCGGATAAACCGTCTATAATATCGTGCCAGTCCAAGAAAACTTCTTACTTCTGTTGGGGATTCAGGGACTTTCCACTTAGTAATCGCCTCGATTTTTGTAAGATCCACATGAATTCCGTCATGATTCACCAGGTGTCCAAGGAATTGTACTTCTTTTAACCATAATTCACATTTGGAGAATTTAGCATAAAGCTTCTCTTTTCTAAGTAATGTCAGAAGTGTAAAGAAATGCTCTGCATGATCTTCTTTACTCTTAGAGTAAATAAGAATATCATCTATAAAGACAATTATGAATTTATCCAGAGATGGTTTACATACTCTGTTCATCATGTCCATAAATGCGGCTGGGGCATTGGTTAGACCAAATGGCATGATTGTAAATTCATAATGACCATACCTTGTTCTGAAAGCAGTTTTAGGATGTCCTCTTCCTGTACTTTCAATTGATGATATCCTGAGCGTAGATCGATCTTAGAAAAGAATCGAGCTCCATGCAGTTGATCAAATAGATCATCGATTCTCGGTAGTGGGTACCGATTTTTAATCGTGACCTTGTTCAGTTCTCGGTAATCAATGCACATACGCATTGATCCGTCCTTCTTCTTGACAAACAAGATTGGTGCTCCCCATGGTGATGAACTAGGCCGTATGAAACCTTTCTCCAGTAGTTCGTCCAGCTGTTTCTTCAGTTCTTGCATTTCTGCTGGCGCTAAATGGTAAGGTGCCTTGGCAATCGGTGTTGTTCCTCGTAGTAGGTGAATTCTAAATTCAACCTCCCTATCTGGTGGCAGTCCAGGTAATTCTTCTGGAAAACCATCTGAGAATTGAGATACTATGGGAATATCTTTCAATTCTTTTCCCTTAGTGTTAATGATTATGGAAATCATATATACTAATGATCCTTTCCTTGCATAACTTGTTGTTTTCATCACAGAGATGAATTTTGTGGACCTAGTTGGCTTGTCTCCTTTAATTGTGATATTTTCACACTTTGGTGAACTTACTTGTATTGACTTTTGATCACATAAAATACTGGCATGGTTGGCTGTTGGTGCACTTGTGTCTGTACTTTGTCTGTATTTCGTCATGATACAAAACGATGTCTTTAATGTAAGGTTGATGTAAGTTTGACCAAGTCAACCATCCTCCTGGTTTGACTTGACCAAACAGTTAGAAAAATGTTGTAAGCTGGTTGTATCGAAGGATGTGTCATCGAAGGATTGTTTTATATCCTTCGATGAGGTCGAAAGATGAACATTCGATAGATGAGTTCGAAACATAAACCTTCGATGGATGAACTCGAAGGATATCTTGAAGGATATCATCCTTCGAGGTATTTGTGAATCTTTCGATGGCTTTCTGGTCGACAGATGATCTTTCGATCAATCTGTCTGATCCTTCGACCAGACCTGCTGTGTCGGGTTTAAATACCCATGTGTTGTGTTCACTTCAAGAGTTAGACAAGTTAGACAGTTAGACAAGTTTTAGACAGAAGAGAGAAGAGAGCACACACACGAGAGAACTTTGAGAGTTTGCAGAATACATCTGTGAACATTGGGCTTGTAACCGAACCTTTCATACGCATTAATACAAGTGGTGTTAATCGTTGAATGTTGTGTGTTGTGTTTGTGCATGTTCTCATATAAAATCTCGGTTGCATGCTAGCTCGGATTCCGCACTCGCTAGTGTGTTTGATATAACAAGGATAAGGTTTTATCTCATCCTCGAGAGGGACCTACAAGTGGTATCAGAGCCGTGGCTCTTTTCCTTGTTAAAAACCGGATTTTATACAAGCTTTGGAGTGTTTTGGACAAAAACTCATTTGGTTTTGCTTCTGTTTTCAGTGTTTTTCTCGCTGTTTTTGTCGTTAAAACGTGTTCAAAACTTGTCGGGTGTGTTAAGGGAAGGTTTGGGTAACTTTAAAACTTTTTTTAGGTGTTTGGTGATTTCCGACCATAATTCCGGCTTACTCCGGTACCGGTTTCTGGGTATTTTTATCATATTTTATTGTTTAAAATCTTGGTTTTGGTAAAAATCATGGTCTGACCATACTTTCTGCGAAAGATCTCACCAACCCATCACCTTTTTCACCTACCTGTCACTCTTTGTCAACTGTGTCAGTTCGGTTCGATAGATACCCTTCGAAGTCGAAAGATCATCTTTCAATCAAGGAGGTTCGACAGATACCCATCCTTCGAACATCTTTCGAAGTCAGTGAGTTATCTTTCGAGCCAAGGAATTTTTCGAAGGATATATTGTTCGTACTACTGTTACATTTCGAAAGATAAGGATCCTTCGTCTTGGAGAATCTTTCGAAGTCATTGTTCGAAATTCAACAGTGATCTTTCGAACACTGTTGATCTTTCGAACAGGTGTTGATCTTTCGATCCTTGTCTGTTTAAGTTTAACAGGTTGTGCTTTTCAGGTCTTTCGATTCTTGATCCTTCGGCTGGTTGTTATCCTTCGAGATTTTAACATAGTTTGTGAAAATTAATTTTTTTTAAAAAAGGAGAAAACTTATTTTTCCTTTTTTTTAAATCAATTTTCACTTAATATATTAATTTTCATAAAATGGGAACAAACGGTCAGTGGGATCCAACCGCGTGGACTCAAATAACTTCGACTCCACAATCATCAGCTATGCAATCTACGCAATCTACGTCGGATTTCGACAAAACTGCATGGATGCGAGCTATTGCCCCACTTCAAGCTGCAATGATAACTGCAAATCAATGGGCTTTGGTCACAAATCAAAGCAACAGCATTCAATCTATGATGCAGAACGACAGTGAAATTGGTACAAGCACAAAACCGCCAAAGTTAAATCACATCAATGATTGGGGATGGTGGAAAGAGAGGCTGAGAACTTATGTTCAGGGACAAGGTCAAGATCTATGGATGTGCTTCTTCACAGCTTTTGAAAATGAGTTGGAAGTTGCAGGATCTAATCCACAAACTTACAGCACTTTGTCTGAAGAAGATAAGAAGAAGTTTGAGTTAGAAAAGAAAGCATTCATGATTCTCACACAAGCTCTTCACAAAGACATTTACCACCAGTTTGTTTACTGCACGACTACTAAAAGCTTGTGGGATATGCTCACGTTACGTTGTGAAGGAAATGCTCAATCTAGAAAGATCAAGCAAGAATTACTGAAGAAAGAGTTTGAAGGATTCACGTGTTTGGAGAATGAGACTTTGGAAGAGTTATCTACAAGGTTCCATCACTTGTTGAGCGAGATGTTTGCTTTTAAAGTCACTGCCACACCACAAGAATTGGTGAAGAGATTCGCTGATAGCTTACCAGCAAAGTGGAGCAGTTATCTTGAAATTCTCAAAGAAAATGGTGTTCTAGACACAATCACCGTTTATGAATTAATTCAAAGATTGGAGAATAAGGATGTAGAAGAAAATCTTAAAGCAAAAAGAACACAAACTCCTCAAAATCCAGAAATGTACTTTGGGATTGCAGGAGGTATCAGTGGAGAAAAACCAGCTTCTCAACACGCGAAGCTTCAAACAGCTTTCATCTCAAGCACCGGACCTTCCACAACAGATCAGTTTGATTCTTCAGCATACACGATGATGTATTCAAGACCAGATGTGCAACCGAAAGCTCAGCAGCAACAACCGCAACAGCAAGGGTTTTATGGAAGCTCTTCAAACTTTCAAGCCACTTCCAATCCTAACACAGTCAGATTAGACACTTCCAACTTTTCCAAAGTCAGTGTCGAAGTAGCCAAGGAGCATATGGAGATGTTGAATACCTTGGTTAGTGCTTATAGTGGATTGATCGCAGGTCAGATTGGGAATATCAATCTAACCAATGAAGATTATCAGCAAGTGGATAAAGAAGAGTTTGAAATGATGGATATCAAATGGGCTCTTGCTAGTGCAATTCGAAGAGCAAAGGAGTTTATGGAAAGAACGGGGAGAACCAACTTGGAAAACAAGAAAGACACCAAGTATGGGTTCGACAAGCAAGCTGTCAAGTGCTTTAACTGTGGCGAACGGGGTCATTTCAAAAGGGAATGCACAAGACCAGCTCAGCATGGAAATCAAAATCCGTTCAGAAATCAAGGCAACCAGCAGAACCAGAACGGGAACAATGTTCGTACGTTGATACCTGTCAACAACCAAGGCCAAGCAGGGTCATCAAATGCCAACCGGGGGCTGGTGGTTCAAATAGATGAGGGTTGTGATTGGTCGCTTCAGCTTGGAGAAGGAGGAAATGGTGGAACAGCATGTTTTGCTGAAGTCGTAAAGGATTTAAAGCACGCCAGTGGTGGAGAATCTTCCACCAATGGTGTTGCATCTTCTGAAGATGAAGACAGTTCTGGTTATAGTGGAAGCTCAGATGAAGAATCCTCCACTTCGGGCAATGATCATGTGAATGAGACATCAAGTGCGTCAGTCGATGCAGATATTGATGAGCTTTTGGAAGAAGCTGCAGCAGGAACTGAAAGAAGATCTAATTTGGTGGATCAAGCTGCTTACTCTTCGTCTTCTCTCCATTCAGCCTTTATGGCTAATGTCGACAGTTCATCAAGTCAGGTATGTGTCGATGAACCCACTGTAGTTAGTTGTGAAAATTGTGATAGTTTAAATGTTAAATATGCTGAAAAGGAAAGCCAGTTTGAAATCACACACAAACACAATCTAGAATTGATTGTAGATCTTGCTAAAGCAACTGAAGCTAACGTGTTTTTAACCAGAAATGAAAAGGAATTTAAAACAACAATTGCGTCATTAAGACATGATGTTTCAGAATTACAAAAAGTTGTTTTGCGAAAACAACATGCTAACAATGATCTTATAGACACAATTGAAAAGCAGATGGTAGAGTTGGCAACCGCTCGATGTGAATGTGAAACAATCAAGCAGAAATTGGAAAGTTATTCCAATTCCCGCTATGTATTGGATCACATTATTGATGTTCAAAAGAAAAAGGGGGATAAGAAGTGTATGGGATTCAAATCATGTCCTCCCCCAATGAATCACAATTACTCCAAATTGCCTGATGACGAGGATATGCCCCGTTTTGAACCTACTGTGTCACTCGGTCTAGATGACTTTGCAGCAGGCCTCGGGTTCACAACTGGTACATCATCCTCGGGTCAATCAGAATCTGAGAAAAGTGTGACAGATTCATCGTGTGTTAAGGAACAGAGTCCTCCCGTTGTTGAGGATACTGATTCTTCGGATGATGAATCTGATGAAATTGTGAACCAACAGTCTAACTCGGTTACAACAGATATTCCAATCGAGAATCACATCCTGTGTGATCCACCAGTGAAACCGAGTAAGACTGAAATGTCAAAAGAAATGGAGTCGATTGTATCAAGTTTTGAAGGGAGTAACTTGTTGTACACGCTCAAAGGAGATAGCAAAATCTACTCTAACAAAGATTTTCCAATTAAAAATGTAAATCAAGATTTAATTGAGCAAATTTTTGAAGGATGCACTGATAAGTTTTTGGGGAACAAAAGTGGCAAAGTTACCGTCACTCAATGTGATCCAATTCCGTGTGAACAAATTAGAAAACAATACGGAAACCAAAAACTACAAGTTGAGCGAAAACAACAAGTCAATTCCGGAAAAGGTAAGGTACAGGGAAAGAAGGCTCAGAACAAGAATGTTCAAGCACCTAAGGTTCAACAACAATGGGTGAAAAACAAAAGAGCTCCTGTTAAGAAAAGAGAACCGAAAGTGAACTTTGTTGGATCCATGGGTTCAGATAAACTTGAAACATTTCAGGATAAATCTAACATTGATTTTGTAAAACAAGTTAGAATTTTAAAACGAAATGATCAGAATAACTACACCCAACACACCAACGGAGGTGATTTAGGTCCAAGCACGTCTAGATCACAAAGTTCATTGTCTGGTTCTCCGTCTGATCATCAACATGTTTCTCCGAGGTTTGTAGAGCGGAGAATGTGTTTTGAGTGTGGCACAATTGGGCATATTGTAAGATACTGCCCATACCTGCAAAAGTTGAAGGCAAAAACAAGTGCTCCCCAAGAAACCAATTACCAAAAACGATCATTTTCCCCGAAACAAGACCCACGTGTCTTGAAAGAAAGGGAAAAGAAGTTAAAACAAAAGAATCAAAAGGTAATTGAAAAGGCCTTAAAATCAGAGGTCAAAGAAGAAAAACCTGTTCAAGCAAAACCTAAAACTGTAAAACCAGTAAATGCTAAAACAATTAATACAAATACTGGTAAAGGACAAACAGCTTGGAAACAAAAACAGGTAATTCAGTCAGGGGGAGCACCACAGGTTCTTTTTCCTAATCATCAAGTGATTGAAATCACTTTTCTTGATGATCAAGGACGACCCAAGTCCACAAAGGCTTGGGTCCCTCTCTCCAACTAATTTTTGAGTGAGTGTGTAGGATATTCCAGGAGGAACTTTCGATAATCGTAAGATTGTTGATAGTGGAGCATCCTTGCACAAAATAGGCAACAGAAGAAATTGCTGCCTTTGATGGAGAGAAAAAGTAAAGGGAAACAGAAATGTCTGTTGAAAGAGATTGAAAAGCTTCGACAAAATGAAAATCATTTCAAAATGTGAATGTTCAAGGCTTTGATCGGGTCCCCGGGATAGATTCAAATCAAAATGTACGCACCTGCAGCACGTCTGAAGTTCAACAATCTACAAGATGAATGTGCAGTGTACATTTCTTCGTGGTGTGATTGAAGAAAATGTGTTTGTTGAACAAACCAACCGGGTGTGCGGATGCCTTGGCATGGGTTGAACAACCGCACACTATTCACAAGAGAAAGACAAAAACCTTCGCTGGTGCAATGTGGAAGACCAGCCGGACCCAAAGGTTTCTGATCTTGTTGCTGTGAAGAGATTTCTAAGTAGCTACAAAATCGACTTTGAAATCCACACCGGGTGGATATCCAGTTTGGGAGAGCACTCAGATTCCTTGCAATGCACGAAGCAGTTGCAGGATATGGTTTTAAATTTCTAATCTCTCTTTTACTTGTCGATATTTAAGCTGCTTTATGAATTATTATTATCTCGTACAGCACTCTTTGGCCAGACAATGTTGTCATGGTCCGCACCGCTTACCGACATGCCAACTCATTTTTTTCCAAAATTCGATAAATCATTTCTGATTCAAAATTAATTTTGGTAAACGGCATTGATTTAACCAACATCGGAAAATCATTTTTGTAAATACCTTTGTGCTTTAAATTTTATCTTAGTTTATTGAATTTAGGGGGAGTAAGTCCAAATTTGAAAATCCAAAAACATCGAAAAATTTCAAAAACACAAAAACAATAGAAAAACAAAAATGAGTTTCCTGGCGAGCAAAAGAGAAAATGATAGTACATCAGTGGTCTGTCTAAACCTCTTTAAACCTTAAATGAAAAACGATAAGCAGCTCTATATAAGATGTATCGGTAGGCTCACAATCATTTTAAAGTGTGCAGGGTGATATAAATCTTAAATCGACTGAGGACTGGGTGGGAACCATTCATTGGCATATGGTCTTAGTACCGAAATTTCGTTTGAGAGATTGCCGAGGTTCTGAGATATTCGGTCTTTATGCTGCTTATCATCTGGGTATCATGGTTGTATCTTTTACCGAAAATTAACGGGGACGCAAGTCTAGATCTTCCATGATACCATACATACGTGTACATACTGCATACGACCTCAATAAGTGATCAACAATCACATGTCCAAACAAATAAGTGATTATATATCACAAATTCTTTCCGGGAGTCAAGTTCGTCTCTCTGCTGTACGAAAGTACTGACCTGTTCACGGACTTGCTCCTGTGCCCTCATGCATATGAAAATCAAGTTCCTCATAAATAAGTGATTCTATCACATAGGGCTTGTTTTCAATCAAAATAAGTGAGAATCTCACATCATATACGGTCAAACAGATGATAATCGGTATACTCACCGGTAAGATGAATCCTCGTGCATACCTTGATACGGGAATGTGTCGTGATGTGGATGAACACCGGTCGGTAAGTATAAATTATACCTTAACGTATCCCCTCGCCATGATTACAAATGATAAGTTGAGCTTATGTGGACAACAATACCGATAATTGTTATAGGATGCTTATCTTAATGTTAACTAATTGAAAAACAAGAGCGTTTTGGCATGACCGTACACTGATATGATTCTCTTACCCTCGAAACTCGAAAAAAAAAATGTCTGTAAATATTTATTTAATGTTTCCTGTTTATGCATCTTTGTATATATTTATTTATTGCTTTCCGTCTTTACATTTGAAAAATGAAAATTTCAAAAAGATTTTAGGTGTGTTTTAATTTAAACTTTATAAAATCCAAAAAGATTTTTCTTCTAGTTTATTTTTGATTGACCGATGTTGGAACTCGAGTCTATCCTACCCAAAATCCTGATCATAAGCTGGAAAACAATTGCATCTTCATAAACAGTCGAAGTTAACGAGTTTTGAAAGTTAAAGGATTAAAATGAATATTTTTCTAAACTTTCAAACTGCTGTCGGTTGGTGTTTGATTGAGATTTGATCTCATATGTGTCGTTAGTTTAAATGTTAACTATATTCCAAGCGGTTGTTCTCATTATGCGTTTAGCTTTCTTGCATGTGCAGATGCTAAAGGCGAGGAGAACATGTTCGATGAAAAGCTTTGGAATGAAGACACGAAGTGGAGGCACTCAAAGGATAAAATGATCGAGTTGCCGCTGTCCCTTCATCAACACCACAAGGATCTGAAGAATTGACAAGTCAAAAGATTCACGAGCATGACTCAATGGAGAGTTCAATCTAAGGGGGAGTTTATTGACACACTACCTAAGTTAAATGGGGAGTTTGTTGATACACTTTCTACTTACGACGCGTGAAGACTTTGAAGATCCTCCGACATGAAAGTCACAGAAGACGAACCATCACGAGTAGCGTCCAAGGGGGAGTTTGTTGATACACTTTGTGTGGACGCGACTCGGCTCGGTTCGACTCGGCCTTGAAGACTTGAAGACACGAAGATCGAGACAAAGCTACAGCCAAGGGGGAGTTTGTTGGTGCACTTGTGTCTGTACTTTGTCTGTATTTCGTCATGATACAAAACGATGTCTTTAATGTAAGGTTGATGTAAGTTTGACCAAGTCAACCATCCTCCTGGTTTGACTTGACCAAACAGTTAGAAAAATGTTGTAAGCTGGTTGTATCGAAGGATGTGTCATCGAAGGATTGTTTTATATCCTTCGATGAGGTCGAAAGATGAGCATTCGATAGATGAGTTAGAAACATAAACCTTCGATGGATGAACTCGAAGGATATCTCGAAGGATATCATCCTTCGAGGTATTTGTGAATCTTTCGATGGCTTTCTGGTCGACAGATGATCTTTCGATCAATCTGTCTGATCCTTCGACCAGACCTGCTGTGTCGGGTTTAAATACCCATGTGTTGTGTTCACTTCAAGAGTTAGACAAGTTAGACAAGTTAGACAGTTAGACAAGTTTTAGACAGAAGAGAGAAGAGAGCACACACACGAGAGAACTTTGAGAGTTTGCATAATACATCTGTGAACATTGGGCTTGTAACCGAACCTTTCATACGCATTAATACAAGTGGTGTTAATCGTTGAATGTTGTGTGTTGTGTTTGTGCATGTTCTCGTATAAAATCTCGGTTGCATGCTAGCTCGGATTCCGCACTCGCTAGTGTGTTTGATATAACAAGGATAAGGTTTTATCTCATCCTCGAGAGGGACCTACATTGGCTACTAACCAATCCATTCCTAATACGATATAAAATCCAGCCAGATTCATTGGGTAAATGTTAGCAATAAAATTATGGTTTAAAATTTGTATTCTAGCTCCCTGCAAGATTTCAGTGATCTTAATGGATTCCCCATTTGCCATTTCTACCAGACATTCTTGTTGAAGTTTAGTTAATGGTTGATTGAGTAGTTTGCAGAACGAAGTATTAATAAAACTTTGGTTTGCACCGGAGTTATATAATACTTAAGCAAAAACATCATTAACTAAAAACGTACCGGCAATCACATTCGGAATCATCTTGGCTTCTTCAGCAGTCAGAACAAATGCTCTGGCATTCTTGGTAGTCTTGTTGTTTGTTGCTGGTGCTAGTTTCGGACAGTTTGGCTTGATATGCCCCTTCTCTCCACAAAGCATAACCCATTAATGGGTTTCTTCCTACATTCTTCTTCCTTGTGTCCAGATATTTTGCAAAAGTTGCAGTATATGGAACATCTTCCCGAATGCTTCTTCTTGCAGTACTTACAGTAAGGTGAAGAAGTAGAACCTGTATTTTTCCCACGGTTGAAATTACCGTAGCGAAATTCCTTGGTAAGCTTTTGGGCTAGGTTCTTTCTCTGGTTTTCTTCTTGCATACGTACCAGTTCATCAGCCAAGGTATTGGCTAGTTCTACAGCTTCTTCTATAGTTTGTGGTCTAGCTTCCTTGACTACATGTCTGATTTCACTAATTAATCCCCAAATGTAACGGGTGATTAATACTGGTTTTGGTGAAGCTAGGTTTGGCACTATCCTGGCATATTCGAAGAATACGGTAGTGTAACCCTTACAGTCTTTTCCAGTCATTCTAAGATTTAAGAACTTATTAGCGATTTGTTCTTTTTCGTGAGGAGGACAAAATTTCCTATCAACTAGGTTCTTAAAATCAGTCCATTCCATATTATAAACTCTGTCACTTCCTTTAGACTAGAGAATAGTATTCCACCATTCTAGAGCTACATTCTTAAAAAGATTAGAGGCAAACATAATTTTATCTTCCTCTGCACATTTGCTTATTTTTAAGACTGCCTCAGTCTTTTCTATCCAACGTTGAGATGCAATGGCTCCTTCATTGCCAGAGAATTCTATTTGTTTGCAAGACCAAAATTCTTTGTAAGAACAACCATATGAAATGGTTCTTCTTCTTTTTGGAATAGGTAATTGGAGTAACGATCCATTATTCACGCTATGACTAGGTTCAGTAAGTGGTCGTTTACTTCCACTGTAAGTTTTATTATTTTCCGCTTCTTTAACAGTCTTGATAATATATGGCATAGCGTCTATGATTCCTTGTGCTACTATATGTTGAATGGCACTGTTATCTATTTGGTTCCCATTATTATCGTTATTCTGGTTTTCCTGATTTACTTCGTTGTCCATCTGAATTACAAATATTTATCAGGTATTAATATCACAGAATAAGATTTAATGCAAACAATCACGCAAACAAATTGATCAAAATCATCGAGCATTGCGACATTTACTCTTTTCATATATATATATATATATATATATATATATATATATATATATATATATATATATAGGGGAAGGTTAAAATGAGAACCACCTCGAGTTGTAAGAACCAGCGAGAACCACCCCCGCGGGGGGCCGTTGACCACGATTTTTTTTTACAACTAGATGTGTATATTTTAACACCCTACGTAAAGTTTGGGTTTAAACGGCGCGCCCGAGGGGGTAGTTTTTTACGCCCAAAGTTTGGGTTTTTTAATTTCTTTTAATTTTTCTTTTTTTTAACCAAACTTTGGGCGTAAAAAACTACCCCCTCGGGCGCGCCGTTTGAACCCAAACTTTGCGTAGGGTGTTAAAATATACACATCTAGTTGTAAAAAAAAATCGTGGTCAACGGCCCCCCGCGGGGGTGGTTCTCGCTGGTTCTTACAACTCGAGGTGGTTCTCATTTTAACTTATTCCTATATATATATATATATATATATATATAGGACAAAGATCCGTTAGGAACCACCCCTTATTGCGAGAACCGCGAGAACCAGTGTGAACACAAACAGTAATTCCTAAAAAAATCTAAAAAACACCCAAAATTTTTTTTTTATTTTTTTACTATTTTTTTTTGAAAAAATCGCTATATTTTGTTAATAAAAAAAATAAAAAAAAATTTCAAAAAAAAAAATAAAAAATTTTGAGTAACAGTTATCCATGCACATGTGCATATGTGTCGTTTCTTTGTCAAATTCCGTAATTCATTACAAATAATAGTCAATTGCACTTTCATTTACACTACTACGTGTAATACACTATTTTTTACATTACCAATGTTAGAAATGCACATGTGCATCTATATGTATCAACAGGAAATAAGGTGTTTTGGTACACTACTTTCTCTTTCATCTATCATTCCATCCATAATACACAAGCATGCACATGTGCATTTTTGTCATTTCTTTGACAAATTCCGTAATTCATTACATATATTAGACAATTGCACTTTCATTTACACTACCATATGTAATACACTACTTTTTACATTACCAATATTAGAAATGCACATGTGCATTCATATGTATCAACATGAAATAAGGTGTTTTGGTACACCACTTTGAATACACTTTCCCTTTCATCTATCATACCAACCATAATACACTACCATTACCTCCTACCATCCATAATACAATACCATTACCTCCTACCATCCATAATACAATACCATTAACAATATTTTCACTTTATTACATGTATGTAAACACCATTTATACCATCCAATCAACATATTACATAAAAAATTGACAACTATAACCAAACCATCAACCACTAGATATAACTAACCAAAAAACATGTATATGGGTCTACTTCTCCATTCAAAATCACAAACTTTCTGTACCAAAACACGTTATATCATGGTTATACCTAATTATGCACATGTGCATTTTGAATATTGGTAATGTAAAAAGTAGTGTATTACTAATGGTATTGTAAATTAAAGTGCAATTGTCTATTCCTGATAACGTATTACCGAATTTGTTGAAGTAATGATACATATGCACATGTGCATGGATAACTCTTACTCGAAAAAAAAAAGTTTTTTTTTTTTTTTTTTTTTTATGGGAACGAAATATAGCGATTTTTTATTAAAAAATATTAAAAAAAATAAAAAAAAAATTTTGAGTGCTTTTTTGATTTTTTTTAGATTTTATTTTGTGTTCACATTGGTTCTCGCGGTTCTCGCAATAAGGGTGGTTCTCGCATGAACCTTACCCTATATATATATATATATATATAGTGTGTGAGGTTCATTGGGGAACACTAAAAAAGTGGGGAACCGGGGAACACTCTTAAAAATTTAATTTAACATGTTAAAAATTAATTTTTTAAACATCTTTTTCTGCGCTTCTCCTTATATATACCTGTAGAAGCATTTTTAATAAAAAAAATCAAAAACTAAAAATATTAAAAAAAACAATAAAAAAAGGCTAAAAATTGTTTTTTTTAGAAAAATTATTTTTTTACTCGACTAGTTTCTCCTCCTTTTTATAAAGAAAAGCGCTGAAAAATTTAAAAAAAATAAATATTTTTAACATGTTAAGTTAATTCTATAAGATATAACTGTTTTTTAAACATTTTTTTATATTTTTAGTTTTTAATTTTTTTTTTTTATCAAAAATGTTTCTACTTGTATTTATAAGAAAAAGCGCCGAAAAAAATTTAAAAAAATATTTTTTTTAACATGTTAAGTATAATTTTTAAGAGTGTTCCCCCGTTCCCCACTTTTTTAGTGTTCCCCAATGAACCCTCCCCTATATATATATATATATGTTACAATGTACAACTGGAATTGAAACACACTACTAGTTATGCATCAATAGGTATTAGGTTATCTATTTTAGTTGATTTTTCCTCTTTTTTTTTTCAAACTACACACATTTATATATATATTTTATATATTATTATTATTATATTATTATTGCTAGAGTAAATTACAAAAATCGTCATTTATGTTGACAGTAGATTGCAAAGTGTGTCCTTTACCTTCAAAAAGTACAAAAAACGTACTCGATGTTTGCAAACCCCTACACATTATGTACTTTATCCCTAACATAGTTATTTTTCATTGTTAAGTGGGTGTGAAATGACCTAAATACCCCTACTATTAAATAAATAACTAAAAAATTAAAAGAAATATAATTAATATTTAAAAATTCATGTGGGACCCACCACCCACCCCACCCTCTTCACCTTCCCTAATCTTCACCACCTTTCACCACAACCACCACCTCACCCAGCCGGAAAACGCCACCACCTCACCCCGCCGGAAAACGCCACCACCTCACCCTATCACCATCATCACCTCACCCTATAACCATCATCTTCAACGTCATCCAACACTGTTACCGATTTGCCATTGTCGAGCCCGTATTTTGCAATAGTAAGAAAATCATGAGTTGATGTTTGGAATTACTTATGGAAGGATTACCCATGGAAAGAGGGAGAACAGTGTCGCGATGACTAAATAAGGAATCCTTTTTTATTCCTCTGATTGGGATACAGTCTGATATTATCCTGCACCCAAGACTTGTAATGGTTTGGTTCAACTTAATAACTGATGTTAAAATTTTAAAAAGTTATCAGCATAAAATACAAGTGATTAACAATTAGACCAATACCCATATATTGGTTTTATGCTCCATGGAACAAATGATGTGGATGTTACAAACTGAGAAATAGAGGATGGTAGCTTTAATCTGTATTTTAGCTGGTAGGAAATTGTTGTCCATACAAAAGATCTAAACCCCTAATCAAATAAATCATTGAAAACCACATTAGATGAGTTATATAAGAACCAAAGTGGGTTCATATTAACAAACAGTTTAACATCTTCATTGGCATTCTAGTAGTGGTGGTGAAAGAAGGCCACTCCAACGCTGGTGGTTCTGGGTTAATCTCGATGACAATAGTTCTACTGAGGTGATGGGACAGTGGTGGATGAGGTTGAAGATGATGGTGGGAGGGTGAGGTAGTGGCGTTTTTTTTCTGGCGGGGTGAGGGAGTGGTGGTGGTGGTGAAAGGTGTAGGTGGTGAATATTGGGGAAGATGAAGAAGGTGGGGTGGGTGGGTGGTGGGCCCAACATGAATTTTTAGATATTAATTATATTTCTTTTAATTTTTTAGTTATTTATTTAACATTAAGGGTATTTAGGTGGGTATTTAGGTCATTTCACACTCACTTAACAATGAAAAATAACTAATTTGGGGATAAAGGACATAATGTGTAGGGGTTTGCAAACATCGAGTATGTTTTTTGTATTTTTTGAAGATAAAGGATACACTTTGCAATTTAGTGTCAACATAAAGGACGATTTTTGTAATTTACTCTTATTACTAGGGGTGGTTCTAGAAATTCATTTCTCGCACGTCGTATTTCCACACGAGCTTCTCTCCTATTTGTTTTATCTTCTCTCCTTCCTCAACTAACTCCTCACCAAATGTATGTAGTTCCTGCACAATCTCCTCACTCATGGTTGGTAGTGGTGCTGGTATTGGGTCAGGATACTGAGGTATAGGTTCTCCATATGGGTATGGGTTGTTTAATATCTCCTGAACATACTAATCATCATTCCAATACGGGTCTAAAGGATTTAGGTTGGTATATTGTGCTATGGGGTTTGGTATTGGTTCTCCCTGTGGATAGAGTTCCTGGTAATCCCTATGGTTATCCTCCTTTGAGGATTAGGTGCTGAGATTCTAGGTATCTCGTTAGGGTCAAACGCTGGTATGGGAATTTGGTCTCCTTGGTTAAGTTCTATCTCCATTGGTTGGGTTGGGAATAGTGGCAATGGCTGTGGTGCGATTATTTGGTCTAGGTTTAGATCTGCTGCAGTGGTAGCTAGTATATGAAAGTTTGCCAATTGCCTATTGACTATGTCTTGGGTCTGGGCGTTCATCTTCCTATTGGCTGCTACTAATGCTCTTTGTTGCTGTAACTTTCTCATTCGTTTCCTTCTCTCATGTGCTCCCTAACTGAACCATCCCCTCTTTTTCGAAGGGAATGGTTCCTCGGATTGTGCCTTAAAGATGAAGATTCCCTCTTCTGTATCAGCAGAATACCCCGAAGGAGTAAGCTGTGAGGAAGTTCCTTAACTTTTGGGAGAACTAGCTAGGTGACGATAGGCGTCAGATGTAACACCTGTGCCTCCACGGCCAACAAACAAATTCCAAACCAATGAAATATTGTATTTCATACTTTGGATTTGTAAAAATATGTGTATCGTTTACACATATCAACTCTTGTTCGATTTCAAACTCTAAATCGCTTTCTGGAAGATTATACGCGCACTGATGCGTAAATATAACCAGTTTAATGCAACGAACACTTCGGAATAGTGACATTGGCTTAACATACCTTAAATAACCTTTACATAACTTAGAAATAAGTTTTGAAGGCTTTGGTATGGCAAAAACAAGTTAATTCACTTACAGGGACTAAACTTGACAAACTGCGAAAGTATGCCAATTTGAACTGTAACAGACATTCCGGAGCATGACCATAAGTTAAACATACCATAAATATCCTTTACATAGCTTAGAAATAGGCTTTGAGGGGTTCGGTGTGCTAAAATAAACTTTTGGGTCATTCAGGGACTAAAAGTGTCAAAAAGTGCACAAGTTTGCACTTTTGCCCATAACTTACGTTCTGAATACATCCGGACATCCAAAAATTTATGTAAGCATGACTACATTATGTTTTAGTGTTCGCCATAAGAAAAATCCATTCGTCACGTCATTTGGATCGTTTTTCGCGCTTATGCGCATTCCGTCGCAATTAAGCGAACATCGCGTTCGTACGGCCAAACGAACCAACCTCCGGCATATTTTTGAGCATGTTTTGAGTTCCCTATACTTTAACTCCATTTTAGAGCCTTGAAATGAGGTTAACGGGGTTCAAACGCATCGAAAAAGGCCTTAAAACACAACAGGGACCAAAACTGTCAATTTTGAAACATTTCTGAAACAGAGGGGTGCTAGCGTAGCGCGACTGCCTAATGCCTTGGCAGTAGCGCTACGCGACTGCCTAACCAGACCAGATTCAATGTTTTAAACGCGGGTCCCAGCTGTTCGATTCTCAACCGCACATTCTCAATCGTCTAGTCAGCGGATAAGAACCTAATTTCAGCCACCATGAGTTTCCGACAAGTGTACGCCTTGGATCATGGCACGTTTTCCATGAAACGATCCTAACGGTTACCCGAAAACTATAAATACCCCATCACCCCAAGCTCATTTCTTACAAGAATTCTGATTTGAGAGCTCTAAGTTGAAACCATTGTTTCATACCTGAGTTCTTGGATCGGGATTAGCATTCGGGGACCCTTCGTAAGTATTCTTTCGTTCTTTTCCTTATTTTATTGCTTTTCGAGTCAGAAAGTCAAACTTTGTTTGACTTTCAGCGTTGACCAGTAATGGTCAATGCGAAGTTCGTTTGAACTTCGCAACGTGAGTGTAATCACGTTGGTCATAGTCCCTTGGGACTATGCCCACTGATTACCACGTTGTCTAGGGTCGTAGGGTAGGCGATCTAATAAATCGCCTATACCTTCGAGCCCGACCCAGTTTGGTCGATCATTAGGATCCGACCAAATACATTAGGTGACCCTAGTATAGGGCATAACCTTCCGAGGTTATACCCTATGGTCACATCGTTTAAGTAGTTGTATGATAGGTAGTTTATATGCCTTAGGTAAATTACCAGAATACCCTTTTCATGTATAATTGGTAATTAAGCATATGTAACCTAAACTTTTGTCACATAACTGATTATGTAACATGTTTAGGCATATAACACTTGTCATAGGACTAGTTAGACGGTCCGAACGCGTTTCACGCGCACGACGCGTTAAAGTAGCATAAGTTACCTTAATGGGTCGCGATGGGTCGAAAGCACTTAGGTTTGGTTTCATTGTAGTATGTAGGCCTTGTTAAACCATATCATATGAGTTCCAATACTCATTTGGTTTACCAAGCCTCATCCTATCCAATCTCTCGATTTAAGTCCGGTTTATTTATATAGTATTGGATTTGCCGACTGATTCCGTGCTCCCTCTAGCTTTGTTTGGTTGTTGTTCAAGACCTCCAAGCATTCTCAGGCGAGTACATTATTCCCCTCTTTTACTGTTTTCAACTGTTTTGGGGTGACTCATATGTGCTAAATGTTTTATCAATGGTTTCAAGAACAATTACAATTATTTCAAGAACGCTAACAATGATTTCAAGAACGAATACAATGATTTCAAAAACTAATAACAATTTCAAAAAGTGAACAAACTTGTTGGTTGTAGTTTACATGACCGATGACATTCATTAGCAATGATCAAGCCGACCAGTATTAGGTTATGGTACCATAGGATCTGACAAATCCCGTTATTTACTGCACCCATTGTTATGTGTGGGGGTTGTGGGTAGCGACTGAATCTGTAATTATTAACTTATCCTTTGGTAAGGGTTTGTTAAGAACGAGAGCGAGAGCGAGTTGGAACGATGAACGAGTCAAGAAGGTTTGAATGTTATTAGAGAATCGACCATAAAGTAGTTTCACAATTAAAACAAGAACGACTAGAACGATTTTACAAAATGGGTTAACGATTGGGTAAACATTGGAACATGATTGACATTTGATCATGTATTTCCCACAAAACAAAACTTTGACTTAAACCAAGTTTTACTTCAATACTTTGTTTTTGTGCATATGGTTTAGTTGAGACATTTCACTTGCCATACATGGATATTTGACATAGACATTTGACATGGATATTTGACATAGACATTTGACATGGATATTTGACATAGACATTTGACATGGATATTTGACATAGACATTTTGACATGATTTACATCTTGACATGAATACTTTGACATATTATTCAATACATTTGACAATTGATTTAAACATAGACATTTTACATTGTTTGGTTTGGTTTGATTAAGTGATTAAGTAACGATGTGTGTGTAATATGATACAAGCATGGTGGATACGCCGCTGGTACTTCCTATATATAAGTGTTTGTATGGTATTACATATTGTAGCGTTATTTGAATCATTTCAGTTTGAGACATAGAACATTTTATACAAGTAACATACTTTTCACAAGACATTTATTTACAAACAACTTATCTTATACAAACTCATTTTACATGGTTATTCATTTAATCATGCATTATTCTCTTATTTACACATATCATCTAAACTTATTATTTTTCAAATGATTTACAAAGACAAAGCAAATTACAAGGTTCATGACTAAACATTTTCTTAAACTGAAGTCATGAATCTTATTTTCACAAAACCTATGTACTCGCCAGCATTTCTTTGCTGACCTCGTTTTCACATATGTTTCAGGTATTGTTGAATGATATCGATTGATAAGATGCATGCTCACATAGGACTGGACAAGGCCTTAGTGACTCAATAATAATGATAGACTATGTCTAATTTGTGTATTTAGATTTCCAGACGATGTAATTATTCAATGTTTAATAAAACGAAACACTCTTTGGTATCCATGGTTATGAAACATTAATTCTGTTACAACACGCCTCGATGTTTCCGCCACGTTTTGTTGTTTTACGTGGTCGGGGTGTGACAGAAAAGATGGTATCAGAGCCAATGGTTATAGGGAATTAGGTTATTAGTAATGCTTTGACCTAGTCTATAACCTTCTTAGGACCCTAACGCAAGTTTACTTGCGTTTAGTCATAAAACAATACCGTCACCTATCCTTAGGCGACGACCACAACAAGAACATAAATTTCAAAACCGCTTTGAAAACTAATCATCTGTTCTAGGATGATTGATTACTAGGTTTTGAACCCTCTATTGTAAGGTTTTGAACCCTCTGTTATATGGTTTTGAACCCCTTCGAATTTTCAAAATCTCGACAAGGTTTTGAGTCTTAAATAATGTGAACACGTGCAAACTGGAAGGGTGAATGCCTGTATTCTGGGTTTTCTGTCTAGGCAAGCACTTCGTATATATCTCATCAGACGCGAGACCAGTTGTGCTTACCTGGGAATTCTTGGGATGAGTGTTCACTTATAGGCGAGCATGTCTTCGCGATACATTATTTTTGACCCATTTACTTTGATCAGTCATTGTGTGTCGTTTGTTGCTTTGTAGTAACAAACAAATAACCACTATCCTTGCTTTCATCAGATTTGTTTCATCTCATTCTTTTCGTCTAAATTCTCTCACTCGTTTCCTTTTATGTTCCTCTTTTAGACAATGCCTCCTCGACGCGAAAACCAGATAGAGACTGCCGAGCTGGCAGAAATCATTGCGCAGCAAATGGCTGCTCAATTCCCAAACCTCTTTGCTCAATGGAACCAAGCCAACAACAACAACAATGTACTATGCAAATACAAGGATTTTAACCAGGCTAAACCACTCAAGTTGTTTATGTAAAAGTAAATGTAAAAGAGTTGTTTATGTAAAAGTAACTACCTTAGGGGAATTGACAACTCACTGATGGACTAATAGAGACAAGTAATATAAACTCCTTAAACTATATAACTAATTAATATTATACCTGACCTTAAGTGGCGTTTCTCTGCTGATTCAAAGTGATATGGTTGAGTGTGCTAGGGTCTCTAAAAAATTACTACACAATAATACGCATTCGCACACGAAGTTCCTCGTTTGACAATCGAGCCCTTGCAACCCCATGGTCCGACCTAGTAACAAAGCATCACGAGGCACGTTGATCCTTAACACCCCATTTTCCTATCATTGATTGCTATTTTTTTATTTTCTTATTGAGCCATTTCTTTTCTTTTTTATTTTTAAAACAAAACTCTTACTTTTGGATTTAACTTGACGTTAACAATGACCCGGTACTAAAACTTTTGAATCCTTAGACGACCTCGTTATCTTACCATTACTATATTTTGCCAACGATTGGCACATTTGCCCAACATGAGTTTTAGTGTGATAGTATTTTATCATGTCTTTATAAATATAAAACAAGGGGTGCATGGGTGTGCAATCTGAATACTTGAAATTTTCGTTCATTTTTCATCGTTTTTCACTTCTTTTAAGTTTTGGACCTTCAAATTCTACAAGAATTAAAAAGGAATAATTTAGTTGGTATTTTCATATAAAAATGCCTTAAAAGGACCAATAAATGGGGGTAAATATGCAAAATAAATATGTATAACTGATGGTAGATCACCTCCCTAGGGAAAAGAGGGGAAAAGAAATAAAGCATTGATTTCGCAGTTAAAGATCATAGATCCGATAAGTAATTAAGGGTGTCCGTGGCCCGGTTCGACCGGTTTAGACGCAATTTATAGGCTAAACCGGTAAGTATGGTTTTGGGGAAACCTAAACTGAACCGCATGGTTGGCTTGGTCGGTCAGACCAACCAAAGCTATTCAGTTTTTGGCAAATTGTTGGTTTGGGTTCTTATAGCATGGAATCATACCATTAGATTAGATGTTCCAAAATTCAGTAAACTAATAGAATTAAAAGATGGCCAACCCTTTTACTATTTGAGTATTAAAAGGTCTACTATAAAAAAAGTGAAAACATAATCAATAGGACGAAATCATATAAGTAATTATATGTGCTTATTATAATTAAAAAGCTTTATTATGGTTCGAAACAGTTAACCGAACCATGAAACCTTTTTTTTCCAAATCTTAAACCAAACCGATTCACTACTAACCTGCAAAACCAACCGATTTAAACAATTGTTAAACACCCCTACCAGAACTTACAGTTGGAAAGGGAGTTTCATTGCCTTCATTTTGATGAAGAGCAACCTCTCTAGAACTTAACACATATCTAAGTTATTAAAATCAAACTAGATGACATTTTCATGATTAAATTATGAATCATATAATAATGAATTATCAAAATCAAACTAAATGACAACTTAATGATCAAATCACGATTCAAAATATTATCAATTATCAAAATCAAAAGAAGCTTTTATATTAATCTCAAATCATAATTGTGAAGGTTTTTGATTTTCTGAAGAATGTAAAATTGAGTGGAATAGATGGAATTGTATTCGAAAATGAACTTTGAGGTCAGTCGACCCATTCTTAGTTCAACCAATAAAAGAAAACTACTTCCTTTAATCAAGAAAAACTCATTTATTCGGATAGAAAACGATGAATGAACTTTGAACTGCTTTGGTTGGTCCGACCAACCAAGCCAATGTAGTCGGTTTGCCTTGGTCGGCTGGACCAACCAAAGCAGTTCAGTTTTGGTAGTTTGCTTGTTTGGGTTGGGTTTTTTCTGTTGCATGTAATCAAACCATTAGATTAGACGTTCCAAATATCAGTAAACTAATATATTTAAAAGAAGACCAAACCTTTTGTAGTTTGAGTATTAAAAGGTCTACCGAAAAAAGTGAAAAAATAACCAATAACATGAAATTATAAGCTACTTAGGCTTTTGCCTAGTATTTAAGAGGAATTACCTCTCATGGGAAGGCCAAAGTTCAATCCTTAGGAGATGTAATTTAGTATAGAATTTAGGTGGAGAAAGATTAGTTGTTCAAAAGAAAATGAAATTATAAAATTAATTATATATGCGTATTAAACTAAAAATACTGTATTATATTTGTTTTACGCCAGGTTCCAAACAGTAAACAGAACCACGAAGCGTTTTTTTCCAAACTATAAACCGAACCGGTTTGCTACTAACTTGCCAAACCAACCAAAAAGGATTGTTGAACACTCATATTAAAACTTACAGTTGGAAATCGAGTTTCATTCCCATCATTTTGATGAAGAGCAGCCTTGCTCGAACTTAACTCATATCTAAGCTATCAAAATCAAACTAGATGACATTTTAATGATTAAATTGCGATCCCGAATATAATGAATTATCAAAATCAAATTAAAATGACAACTTAATGATCAAATCGCGATTCAGGATATAATCAATTATCAAAATCAAATTGTAAGACCCTAACACCTTTTAACCAAAAGAGACGCAACGGAAATACATGCCTAAAAATTTCTTTCTTTATTAACTATTTGACATACTTGAAGGTTCATATATAAAATGTCGAATGCTTTCTTGAAAAGAATTAGAACATTAATTCCTAATTAACGTATCAAATGTATCATATAAATACAAACTACGTGACCACCCTTCCCGTGCAATCCTTGCTCCTTGAATCGATCTACACCCACTTGTCCTTGATGGTGATAGAGAAAATCTGTGCAAATCCTGCGGTCACCATATACAACCAACCCATTAGTAATTAATAACATCATACAAAATTAAATACATATATTTAAAGACCATATAGCATTCTAACTACATAATTCTATTTCATTCGATTATCCTCTCGAATTCACTTGCTCCAAATTCGACATCAATTCTTCAAGAGCCCAACATTCTTATACCTGCATTACATTTCTTTCTCAACGAAGCACGATTAGTAACACATAATCTCAACATATTGAAAATTTACATCTTCGCGTAAACACGTATCATTGGTATACATTCATTCAACTACAGCACGTGTATACACTTTCTTAAAACCAATTACATGCAAACCATATTAGTTCACGTTATTTACGTCCACTATGATTACATATCTACATCACACATACAAGTCTCGATTGACTAATTTACATTCGATTATCATACTTATTCATGCATACAACTATCCACTTATAACATTCCTATGAACAAGTTCTATCCCTTCATGTGTGTAATACATACTAACGCATTGATCAACAAGATATAAATCACACATGTGTGTATATATATATATATGTATATATATATATATATCCAACACATACATGCTCACATTCATTATTCTTTTCCCATTCGCTCTCGCATACTAGTTGTATCCTTACTCGCATCTCGATGCATGATTGAAAAATGATGTTTCACATGTCTAACGATGCTTCTCGGGAACCTTACGGATCATCGGGTTGAAACTGGGATCAACCAGACATGTGAAACGAAGAAACTGGAAGCTTGCGTCAGACATCACGTCGATGACGGGTTAAACCCACGACGGTGACGCAGCCTGGGTTTCCACGTCGGGGCAAAAAGGTCGCCGGCATCATGTTAAGGCATCGGCGATGCAGAGGTGCCCCGTCAGCGACGCGGCTTCTGCAATGCAGACGTTGAATCTTTATTTTGTTTCTTTATTTTCGCTAGACGCGTGTCCAGGGAGTTCTGAGACGCAAAATTAGCACTATCCAACTCCCAATTTATTCCATACATTTTCCATACCTAATTCCCATATTCTTCGTCAAGTATCTTTTTACTAGAAGGTTATGACCCATTTACCCTTATATTAAGGTTTTACAGGTTTTGACATCGTACCAACCATTACAACAATTCTTACCTTAGCATTTCCAATTATTTGCACATTCCTACTTGATTACAATTATTCAAACATTCATATCTTCATTTAACTAATAAGAACTGAGTTTGGAAATCACTTACCTTTAGCGTCCATGTTCATGCTCGTCTTTTTGCCTCCCTTCGACTCGCTAGCCTTCCTTGCTTGAGTCCGTGCTAATGTGATTCCTATTCTTTCATACCATCATTTTCATAACTTGTTAGTATGCATGTTCATCTATATCAATATTCATTTCAAATTCTTAGTTGCATTGCTTTCATTAGTCAATCATTCACTAACATGCATAAGACACAAAACAATAATCACATTGTTCCACGTTTATGCAATTTAACTCCTATTTATACATAACACATCATTTTCCCAACGCATATCACACGATTATCCCTAATCTTACATTTACGGTAAAAAGTCTAACCATGTCATTTATGCGCCGTTGACTTTCAGAAAGTCAACTGCCTATGATATGAACTTTCAACTTAATCTTTTACATCCATCTTATTATAGTGGGTTATACTACGAATTTAATATTCATTTCATACTCATCTAGTGACGCACGTACGAACACATGATCATCTAGTTACATGTATACTCATTCCGTTCACGTTAGCATTGTCATAACTTCCCAAGTAGCACCTTATCACATACTTAGCTAACCCGACATCATTCCAACATTACCCCTTTCTAGGATCTCATATGTTTCACCTTTACTTATCAATCACTAATAGGTAATCAAACAACCCACAAGGTGTGCGTTACATCAATTGCAAGCTCATAAAGCGCACTCCTAACGAATCACACATTAACTACGTTCTTACATGGACTTCATCAAGGACATATTCCTCATGATATTTTACTATCAAATACATTATTTTCACATTCTTTACATACTCCTCTATTACTTGAAGACAATTTCACATATTATTGTCATTTAGACATTTCATCAAACACCTTGTGTGTGTACTACTATCTAAGCACAATGTACAACCCATTCATGCTTGATTACCTAACTCATGCCATCAATATCCATTTTCTTACTAAACAATAGGCATCAATCATACATAAACATCAAACATAATAAAATCGTTAGTTATCCCAACCCATTCGTATTAAACCATAAACCATCAAAAACCCCAAAGTTCTTAAACATGGATTCTCTCATTAAAACTTCAATTTTAGGTGATTAAATCATTATTGAAAATAGATTAAGTGCATCTAAACCCAAATTTAACCACCCCATTCTCCCAATTTACCCAATTAAGGTAAATTCCTCAAAACCCACCAAGAACTTCACCTAAAAAGATTCAAGAGGAAATTCGGGTACTTACTTGATGGTTAGGAGATGATGAACACTTCCAAACCCATAGATTATCCATGCAAATTTTCGAATTCCTTTTCTTCTCCTTTGATTCACAAAAGAACACACACACGCACACTATGTGTGTGTCGACATATGATTCTGCCCAAGAATGGGCTTTTCCTTTTTTCCTCATCTTTTAATTTAAAAGACTTTCCAATTTGACCCTTTTTAGCCCCTATAGGTTTGTTTGTTATTTTTATTTAGCCACAAGAATTCATCCCTAGTTATTGAACTTATAAGTTAACTAACTTAAGTAACTTAGTTACCTCAAAGAACCTAGTTAATTTATTTCATATTATATCATATGGAAACATATAGCGAATATAAATATTCGAGTTTTAGGGCGTTACAAGTCTACCCCCCCCCCTTAAAGGAGGTTTCATCCCCGAAACCTTGTTCACTTCCACTTAACATTAATTATCTTTTCTTTCCGCCCCATCAACCTGACGTCGAGCCCGTCTCGGTGGCGACCTTCTAACTCGAAGAACCTGATCCAGAGCTCTTGTTAGTGTCGTTTTCATTGTATAATGCTAGTTCCTAGCAAACATCATCACCAGCGGTTCATTCATTGAATTCATTCAAAATGCAGACTATTGCAAGAACGTACTCGTGGTCATATCAAGGTTTTTGCTCGCACAAACCTAATTATACGGCTCGTTTCTACCTTCCTAATTAAACATATACATTCATACATTTACTAATCGTAATAAATTGATTTATTCCATTTTACTCATATATCATATACGCTATTTCATGTTTGTTTACCACGAGCAAACCCCAACATTCCATTACTAATGTTCCTTCTAATTACCTTCATATTCATATGAGGAGTCAACATAATCATCATAGGCAACGTTCCTTCATTTAATGATATATTGATACTACAACAAAACTACCATTTTCATACTTACTTATTCGTACTTGACACGAGAATTAAGCATCATTCTACCGTTGCTATCGTTACTTGTACCATGCATACCTTTAAGTTAGCCTCAAATCATCTCAGTCATATCACTTTATTATTAGCTCCCTTCACGGACTACTTACCCTACTAAGCAAGTATGTTACGCGAGTGCATCGTGCGAGCGTTTAACCAATACCCTAAATTTTTACTCAAGGATTTTGGAAAGTTCTTCCTAATGACATAATTTCCTTCTTATTTTACCTATTAAAAGCCAAACATTCAATATACCAATTCTTACTCATAATCACGAGATAAACAATTTACTAACCTTGATTTCATTGCATAAACCAACGGTGTGTGACCCGAATCAGCCCGATTCTTCATGAGTCCATGCAATATCTGGATTGATCACATCCATTCATTTGTTAGAAGCATATCCAGCGGAAGAATTGGAGAAGATTGGAATAGAAACGGGGCAAAGAAGAGCCTTATGAATCCCTAGCCATTGAATGCGTTTCTTATCATTTGTTATTTCGAAAACCTCCTTGTTGCCGTTATTCTCAGAACAAGAAACTAGATCTTGGTTTTAGAGAACATAGCCGACACTGGTACACCCAAAAACATCCGATCGTCTTTGACCATCGCAATCGGGTAGCAGTGTAACAACCCTCATTAAAAGTCCTATTTATTTTATTATTTTATCCAATAGGAAACCCTAATTGTGACACCCAAGTGATTCTTCACAAACCCTACAAATTTCAGAACAATCAGAATCAGGATCAGGACCCCTAAAACTCAGGGGGGGCATTCCCTACTCAACGATTATCCTTATAACTTATTATAAAAATCGAATTTAAACGTTTCGTCGACTCAGCAGGCCTAGTCCCACACGGGGCAACTCTATAAATAAAACGTGTCCCTTACGGACCGTACGGGAAGAGTCTTACGGTCCGTAAGCTAGACCAAATTCGTGTATAAATAGCAGCGTCTGGGACTTGATTTCTGGTTTCATTACGACGTTCAAATTCGATCTGTACGTCGAGTTATAGTCGAAACAGTCACAAAATCACTAATTAGTATAGCGGGGTGCTGCTACGATGCCGGGTATTAACTTGATCGCAGCTACGATTCAATGTCCGATCGATTAAACTATCCAATGGATGTTTAAGTGCTGCCCACATTAGGGTTTATGCTTTGTCATTAGTCGTGATTTCGATGGATGTTTAAGTGATTACACTTTGTCATTCGTTGTGAATCCGATAGATGTTTAAGTATCGCACTTTGTCATTCGATGTGAGGGTTTAATCTTGTGAGTTATCGTGAATGCTGTATTAAGTTACCTACCTAGTTCGTGTGCACTAGGTTACAAGGTTAATCAATAGGCTAAGCTCTGCCGGTATAAATCTACAATATATCAAGGCTTATCTGTAACTTTGCCCGTATGAATCTGCATGTTTATAATGTGAGTCATTCTCTTTTATCAACTATTTTACAATACCTCAAATTATTTTCAAAAGTTATAATTACAGGGACTAAGTCGTGGATATCTTGAATCACTGGCTAGTGGGGTATTGTGCACATTACTAATTTTCTCCCAGTTAGGTTCATTGACCTACTCGGGATAATCACTGTTAGGTTCATTGACCTAATAGTGGTATGACCATCGTCACCATTGTGACTTGTCACCATTGTGACAGAGCGCTAGATAAAAATAAGATAGAAGCCATTGTAATCGCTCTTATGTTGTAATTGATAACTATGCATCATTATGCAAAATGAATGATTCACTCAGTATTTCCCGCTGACAAAACCTTTTTAAAACGCGTTTCAGGTAATTACAGTAGATTGGAGTAAGAGATGGCTACGGCACTGAAAGGCATCAAGAAGTGGCTTATTTATTAATTAAATCAAATTAAGAAATATCGTTTTATGTAATTAAAATTATCTTTATTAAAGCTACCATTGTCAAACATGGGTTTATCTCATCTATTTAATAAATAAAATCCGGTGTTTTATAAACTCTGATATTTTTCCTAACTCACGGTCCTGATGAAATTTCCGCTGCAACATTTTCAAATTAATCACTGGTACCACTGGGCTGTTCGCGACTCCCAATTCCGTCCAGGGTGGGTTGGGGGTCGTGACAGAAGGTGGTATCAGAGCCACTGCTTTAAGCCTTTAGGTGTTGTAACAATAATACCTAAATTCATATAAAAGAGTTAGGAGATTGCTGTTAACTGGTAGCACACATGATAGCATTTAGACTTGAACTTAAGAAAAGATGCCTTAGTATCAGCCTCGAGATAAGCTAAGTACTTGTGTAAATAAAGTATGATGGGTTTTTGTATACCATAAGAATGGTAATTAGAATATTGCAAGATATGATAAATAAGCAAGAATTAATAGTAATTTTTGCTTATTGATATTATTTGAACTAGAATAAAATGCATTATGGGAATATAAGTTTCCTTAATTCTGGATAAAATCCCTAATAAAAGAGGCACTTTTAAATCTTGAAAAGATACTATTTATGGGAAATAGAAAATTTTCTATGACAAGACTGGGTATGGTGTAGTAGACTCTCCAGTCTGTCCAGATATACTGAGGTTACCGCTCCGGCGCGAATCGGATAAGACGGAATATATAATATGTCAAACAAGTGACAAGATTTCCCTAAATAGTATCATGATCTGATATCTGACTGGTATTTGGAAATATGAATCTGTTAAATACATTGACCTGATAGATGGAATGTTTATTTCCGCATGTGAAATATATGATTATATATATATATATATATAGAGAAAGGTTAACATACAAAAAGCCTTATCATACATCACGTAGGAGACAATGGTAACCGTTGGATCAGGGGTATAATCACGCATGGGACCACATAATCACGCATGGGACCACATGGGACCACATAATCACGCATGGGACTATAATCACGCACGTTTTATGATAATAACGCACGTTATATATTTTGTCATGTATGTTAATGTAGGTTAAGCACTGAAGTACATTATACTTTCTCTCTCTCTCTCTATATATATATATATATATATATATATATATATATATATATATATATATCTATAAGGAATTCCAAAAGTCAATTTGGAATAAAGCACAAGCATCTGTGTCTAGATTTCTTTATTAGGAATCTCTTTTCCGATATCAAACATTATTTCGTTTGATTATCTGCCTAGTAACTTGAGCGACAATAATAACAAAAGAAACCCATTAAGTTGGGATACCATCGAAAGTGTAAAGAATTTCTAACGCGTTACCATAAACTATTAACGCAAGTAAAAAGCATGTAAAGTTGTGATAAGGTACAAGAAAACACATGAAAATTTAATTATAAATCCACAGAAGTTGAAGTATATCACACGATTTCCAAGGCAAGACCTTTGGAAAATATAATTGGGCACGATGACACCAATGTTAATTCCGTCAAATAGAAGAACTACTAATTAAAAGGAAGCACTCTATCACGCGATCCTACAAACAACCTGAATCTCGTTGAGGTACGTTGTAACAAGATTTCACAACTATCAGTACACAGTCTAATCAGAGTCATAATTATTTATCACTGAAAAAGGAGTCACATACCTTTGCAAATTCCCTATTTCATTTTATTCGACATTTCCTGGTAATTTCACTTAAACAACGGTTATCACACGAAATTCCAGATAAAAGTTCTTATATTTCTTTCGTTGAAATTCTGACTTTTGCATATAATAAATTAACTTTCGTGTTTCTAATTCCCCTAATAGTCATCATACCATGATGATTTCTTTCATAGTAGTGAATATTGATCTATTTCATTTCTTGGTAAATTCACACATTACACATGCACTATTTGTTGCGTATGTGATTCATTTGATTTATAAAGACCACTGGAGGGCTTCATTCCGATTTATTATTTTATCCAAACTCAAATATTATTTCGCTTTTTGCACCGTAAAACAATAACTCTTTGATATCGAGTCAATAAATTTCTTGAAAAAGTTAATTTTCTTTGGCATACATAGTTTCTATAGTGACCATGTCCGAACTTTTTTATTTAAACTTGTTTTGTTTAAATCAAATTCAAATTATTTAACTCGCTCACATTACATATTCATTTCAAAATTCCATATGATGAATGGAAGCTATCATATTCAAAATAGTCCCAACAAGTACTTCGTTTGTTTTGAACCATAATAGGCTTGTTTAGTCTTTGACTTCATTGAATCATTTCTTTAATCACGATTACCTTATACTGACGTTTTCACCAAATTTAAAACTTGCACTAATCTTGTTTGTATATATCATATACGGATTTAATTAGTTATATAATTATAAAAGCCATCTTAACACAAATTGTGTGCTAAGATAATGATACACAAATTCTTGTCATATTTCAGTGTATCTTTTAAACATCAATCTAGCCTTTCATTACTTTAACATCTTCAATTGAAAAACATTATATTTATTTTATATGGAAACTTACATAAGTGAGTACCTAATTTACAAAATAGTATTACTATATTCTTGTTAAACCATTAAGGTAAAGAAATGTTGAAGTATACTTTCATTTAAGTTTACGTTCAGTTATTTATTATTGATAATTAATATTAATTTTATTATTAATAATAAATTAATAACAAAAGTGTTAGTATTATTTTAAGTACTAAGGTTATTGTCAGGGGCAGGTATTGAATAGCCTAGCCTTAGTTAGACATGGACTGATCACCTATGCTTAAACAAGGCAGCACTAACCAATATCTAACCATGATAATGACTAATTAATATATATATATATATATATATATATTAAGTCATCATACTTATTTAATAAATTTTAATTATATATGAAAATATTTTACTTTGTACTGTAAGGAGAATATATATTTTCATAAAATAAAAATTAGAGAGACGAATAAAATTATATAAATAATTGTCTATTACATGTTTTGTGGTAATTATGTACCATAACGCTTTGGTAAGAAAATGACCATATAAGAATAAAATGGTAGTCATCAACTACGTTGGATTAGGGGAACATTGTACTATATAAGAATAGACCCGTTTTCACTTATTTACAAAATACATTCACAACGTCAAATGGTTTCAAAATGAAAATAAGTAATCCCGTAGAATCGACCCATTAAGTGTAATATATGTACAAAATTATTTGTACAAATATTTTGTATAATAAATATTTTTACACCTCTATTTACAACTTTTATTTAACAATAGTGAATTCTTTTACAAAATCATAATACAAAAATATTTTGTAAATATAATAACTTCATTGCGATGTTTTGTAATATACATTACATAATAAATATAAATTATTTTACATAATATAGTAAAATACTAAAATATTTATTTAAAAGTGGTGACCATTTAGATATAATAAAAATGCATAACAAATAATATATATTACAATTGCTTTACCAATATAATATAATTGTTCATGCCAAAACAACTTGTTTTATTATATTTTGATCTCTAGGATATAGTATGAAAAATATGGTCACTAATAGTGTACTATCACATTGTTTCGCAAACTAAAATAACTTGGAACTCTAAATAATGATACACTAACTCTATTGTCTTTTGGTGTATCTTTGCAAATCACTCATCTCAGCACATTGATTTCTCATATCATAATTTAATATTTGACAAATCATTTTTCATGCTTTAATTTTATTTTGAACCTGTCAATTCTAAGTCTTCCTCAGTTACCAATCAAAGTAAGTTTTCTTTTTGACAAAGAATTTTATTAAATTCTAAAAGTCATTCACATTCATTCTAAATATCTATTGATTATATATCTTTTGACTTGAACCTAGTCACTTTGAAAATCATATCATATCATTTCATTTCATTCGTTTGTTATCGATTTCTTAAATTAATTCAGTTGAACCATTGAATCCTACCTATTGTACAACTTGTATTCACAAAATTTGATATTTTAATTCTGTGTCATCTACCTTAATATTGTTTTTATTGACTAAAATATGACATAAGTCTAAAAGAAATATCATAACCCAAATACACTTGGGAGCTGGAATCTGAGATGAAGAAAAAGTATTCCTACTTATTCCAGTAAATCTCGAGGATGAGATTTTTATTAAGGTGGGGAGAATGTAACAACCCTCATTAAAAGTCCTATTCATTTTATTATTTTATCCAGTAGGAAACCCTAATTGTGACACCCAAGTGATTCTGCACAAACCCTACAAATTTCAGAACAATCAGAATCAGGATCAGGACCCCTAAAACTCAGGGGGGGGGGGGCATTCCCTACTCAACGATTATCCTTATAACTTATTATAAAAATCGAATTTAAACGTTTCGTCGACTCAGCAGGCCTAGTCCCACACGGGGCAACTCTATAAATAAAACGTGTCCCTTACGGACCGTAAGGGAAGAGTCTTACGGTCCGTAAGCTAGACCAAATTCGTGTATAAATAGCAGCGTCTGGGACTTGATTTCTGGTTTCATTACGACGTTCAAATTCGATCTGTACGTCGAGTTATAGTCGAAACAGTCACAAAACCACTAATTAGTATAGCGGGGTGCTGCTACGATACCGGGTATTAACTCGATCGCTGCTACGATTCAATGTCCGATCGATTAAACTATCCAATGGATGTTTAAGTGCTGCCCACATTAGGGTTTATGCTTTGTCATTAGTCGTGATTTCGATGGATGTTTAAGTGATTACACTTTGTCATTCGTTGTGAATCCGATAGATGTTTAAGTATCGCACTTTGTCATTCGATGTGAGGGTTTAATCTCGTGAGTTATCGTAAATGTTGTATTAAGTTACCTACCTAGTTCGTGTGCACTAGGTTACAAGGTTAATCAATAGGCTAAGCTCTGCTGGTATAAATCTGCAATATATCAAGGCTTATCTGTAACTTTTCCCGTATGAATTTGCATGTTTATAATGTGAGTCATTCTCTTTTTATCAACTATTTTACAATACCTCAAATTATTTTCAAAAGTTATAATTACAGGGACTAAGTCGTGGATATCTTGAATCACTGGCTAGTGGGGTATTGTGCACATTACTAATTTTCTCCCAGTTAGGTTCATTGACCTACTCGGGATAATCATGGTTAGGTTCATTGACCTACAGGGATAATCATCACTATTTAGGTTCATTGACCTAATAGTGGTATGACCATCGTCACCATTGTGACTTGTCACCATTGTGACAGAGCGCCAGATAAAAATAAGATAGAAGCCATTGTAATCGCTCTTATGCTGTAATTGATAACTATGCATCATTATGCAAAATGAATGATTCACTCAGTATTTCCCGCTGACAAAACCTTTTTAAAACGCGTTTCAGGTAATTACAGTAGATTGGAGTAAGAGATGGCTACGGCACTGAAAGGCATCAAGAAGTGGCTTATTTATTAATTAAATTAAATTTAGAAATATCGTTTTATGTAATTAAAATTATCTTTATTAAAGCTACCACTGTCAAACATGGGTTTATCCCATCTATTTAATAAATAAAATCCGGTGTTTTATAAACTCTGATATTTTTCCTAACTCACGGTCCTGATGAAATTTCCGCTGCAACATTTTCAAATTAATCACCGGTACCACTGGGCTGTTCGCGACTCCCAATTCCGTCCAGGGTGGGTCGGGGGTCGTGACAAGCAGGTGTGACTGGTTCAAGAATCACCAACGAAGAGGATGAGGATATCTGGGGAGGACGAAGGGAAGATCAAATATAGAGAGAGAAACAAGTGATCAGTGTTGGTAACCAAGTTTAGTTTCTATCAAAAGTCACGTAAAAGAAGAAGCAATGACTAAGCAAGACATAAGAGACATGCGGCTTAAGTACTCAAGAAAGGGTTACAACCTCTTAAACTAAGGGTACAATCATGAGATGCATAATACACACAAAAGTTGAAGTACAACCTTTAATAAACATAATGTTAGAATTTGATAGTATTTAAATGTTTACTTTGAATGATTTTTTGTTTATGTTTGTATCATTTCCAACCTCCTATAACAACTAAAGATATTTATCATTTAAAACTGAATAGAAACACCCATGGTCTATTTCCCCGTTGGATTTTTTTTAAGGAAAACTTCATTAAAATGCGCCAAAACCCGAAAACCAGGTGGCCAAAACTACAACCCTACATAATTACAAAGTTACACCAATTATCCCAAGTCAAAGACTTAAGATTCAACCTATTCTTCACCCGAAGGAAACCTACCGATCTAATATTACTAAAAAATCGTAAACGTTAGCTCTTTTTCGGGAAAAAATCTAATCGTTCCTTGCCTTCCAAATGTTCCAGCAAGTAATGATCGCAATGGCATGGACGATCTTCTTGCTATAACCCGAAAGGCCGCTGTACTCATGGAGCTCAAGGACGCCTTTAACCGAGAAAAGAAAACAATTCGGGATCCTGCACCACGCAGCCACCTTTTGCCACAACACAGCTGCCATACTACAGTCGGTGAAGAGATGCACAACCGTTTCATCGGTAGATTTTCATAAACAACGCACCTCATCCGTGACCGCAATGTTCCGTCTCTTGAGCGCCACCTTGGTCGAAATTCTGTCCATTTTCTCTCTCCAAACGAAGACATTACATTTGAGGGAAACCCAACTACATCACTTCATAATGAACATGTTACTAGAGTCAACAGTGGCATTGATTAAATGCTTCACCGCCGCCACACTGTAACTATCGTCATTGAGGCCCAACCACCTCCATATATCCTTAACACCAAAAAGCTGCACCGAACTCAAGCATTGACATAAACCACCCAATGCTGCAAACTCGATGTTAGAAGAAGGCTTTGCTCTCCATTTCCAAGAACCCGACGGATCCGAAAACGAACGGATGATTCTCTCCTTCACCGAACACTTTTTCTCATTTTCAAGTCTAAAAAGATTAGGATAACGCACCTTGAGGGGTTCGGTTTTAACCCATGGGTCAAGCCAAAACTTTATGTCACAGCCATCTCCAACTTCACCCCTCATCAACTCCCTGACGTTAAAATTAAACGTAGTTGGTCTTGATATGAGCTTCACTATGTTCGACCACACACTATAGTGATTAGCCCGAAAAGGGAGGAACTCCCAACACATACGATGAGAATGGATAGCTTCTATAACTTTAACCCACAATTTCTTTTTTTTTTTTGGTCTTGTATCTCCAACCCCATTTCGAGAGAAGTGCGACATTAATATTCCATAGTTTGCATAACCCTAGCCCTACAAGATTTTTTGGCAAAGCAGCCCAATCCCAAGCCATCCAATGCATCTTCTTTGAGTCATCATTACCTCCCCACAAGAAGTTGCACATAATCGACTCTAAATCTTTCATGACTTTGATAGGAACCTTGTAGAGAGAAAAATAATAATTTGGCAGACATTCCAAGACAAATTTGATCAAAGTCAACATGTCCCTGTTGATCAGTTTTGTTCTAGACATTATGGAAAACATGAAAACATACTTGTGATTACAGACAGGCCAGCAGAGAATCCAGTAAGAGATGCAGCCATCGAGTTCGACATGCTTGTCAAGATGATCTGGTTCCTCCTTAGGGTGCAATCTAATGATGGTGGTGAAAACCGAATAGGGTGTTCGGCTGAGAGAGAGAAAGAGAGGCAAGATTGGTATTAAGAACAATTAGGTTGTCTAACCTTGTAACCTCTATATTAGTGTAACAACCCACGTTTTGGAAGTCAAAGTACAAGTCAAAGTCAAAGGAAGAAAATATTGCTAATTGTGATCTGTCACTCCTTGCTTAATTATTGATTGTACTTCCTTAACTTGTAATCGATTTCTTTAATTTGTTTACTTTAGTTGTATTATGTGGAGTATCTATAATAATCGCAGTTAATCGATTTTTATCGCTAACCTATTTATCGCTAATCGCATCGCAACCTAAACGGTAGGTTCTGTATATTGTTTTACGTGTGTGTGCTATCTATGTGTTACTTGTGCATGCTTATATTATGTTTGTGGTGGTTGATCAAAAATGCAATCGCAACACTATCGCAATGCAACCTCATCGCGAATTGGAAACGCAAGTTTATTTATGTTGTTATAGGTTGGTTATGTTAATTGTGTGACTATTAATTTAAACCTATCGCATCACTTAATTGACACTCGCTTAAACGCATCGCGACGCCCCACACCCGAAATGAAACGTCTAAACGCAACTCGTCGGAGACGTCCAAACGAATGAGCATTCAATCGAATGGTTATCCGTACGGATGGTCATCCGTACGGATGACCATCCGATCGGATGGCCATCCGATTGGACTGCCCTCCATTCCAACGCACCACACCGCCTCTTCTTCTCCTTCACCTATAAATAGCACCTGTCACATCACTTGAACAGTGATGTGACAGCTCTGGTGCGACCCTTCGACTTCTCAGGCTATTTTCTCTCGATTCCTGGCAATTCTTGTAAGTTTCTTCCTCAAATCTTGTACTTCTATCATCTACACACACTTCTTCATCATTTCACCTTTGAATCTTCACTTTTCACCATGAAATCGGCTGGTTTGAGGTGTTCTAGGATGATGTCATCATGGGGTTCTTATGAACCTCAAGATTTGACCTCATTCCACCAAGAACAACTCAGATCTGAGAAGATTTCAACATGTTTAAACACTGATTCTCCTAAATCTAAACATTTTCGAGATTAACAAGATTGAAAGATGGTTGATAACTTTCTTTCAACTCTTTTACACTCATAAACTCAAAACCGATAGAATTGGAGCTCTTTCAGGCCTTCCACTCTTTCTCTAGTGATGCGTCGGTTTGAGATATGGTTCCTATCAACGAGATAACCGACTTAACGGGTTGAACATGTATAACCGTCAAGAACCGTTAACTAATCAGACAGGGTTGATTCCCGTCTGATCGGGTGACTTGAGTTTGATGGGGTTCCTGTTTTTTAACATGTGGTCATACCGTCCCGATCAAACCGCTAACTTTCAAACTTGACAAATTTCAAAACGAGCAAGTCACTGAACGGACTGTCGTCCGATCGGATTGCCATCCGATCGAATGACAATCCGAGCAGATGGCATTTGGTCTTCAACACTATAACTTTTTACAACATTTTTAATACATAACCAAATCCAGCGAACGACCATCCAATCGGACGACCATCCAATCGAATGACCATCTTGCTGTGAACTTGTTCTCCATGAAATGTCTCGCTGGATGGATCGCCATCCGATCGAATGACCGTTCGACCGGGCGACCTGAAAAGTAGAGATACTTCTCTGTTTTTAAAATGCTAGAACGAAAACTTCAAAGCCATCATACATAAACACATACATCCCAAACGAATGCCAATCCGACCGAATGACCATCCTACCGGATGACCATCCGTCCGGACTGTCATCCGATCGAATGACCATCCGTCCGAATTATCATCCGATCGGATGACCATTCGCCATTCAGCACACTCATCCCCGTTTAACGCACTGTTCATCTCTTATGCTATCGTTCTGTAATCAGGCTAACTTTCCAGCGCTCCCTTCAATCCAAGAGAGTGTTTATTTACTAAATCCAGTCAGTGAGTATACTCAAACCCTTTTTGCTTTACGCACTTTTGGGTGTTACATACGTTACTTATTCAAATCACAATCGACACACAATGCGAACACTTTTATACGTTGACCGTTATTGCATGCTATACGTGTTACTCGATGAAGGCTTGTATGTTATGTTTACACAGTGATTGTTGCCTGACACCTTAGCAAAGATAGTACTATAGTTTGGACTCATCACCTGTCGTGGACAGGGGTTGTTAAGGGCTTTACTTCACTTGTCACAGTGGTGATATGTGTTGCGCATTCTACAACTCGCAGTCACGTCTGTGCATATTTCATTGTCGATAACCTACTAGCTTCACTTTGCTACATGTTACATGCTGGTTATGCATAAAACGATTTCGCTATCTGTTATACTATTAAACGTGTATGCTCACCTTTACACTATGTGTATTGACCCCTATTTAAATGTATGTGACAGGTGTTTAGGATGCTATGCTTTGCTTGCTGTCATGGAATCGAGCATAGGAGAGTCTAGAAACAAACAATTAATTTATAAGTGGTATGGGACATGACTTAAGAATATTTGGTAATAATAGTTGTTATGGATTTCTCCTGGACAATCTGTTTCACTCATTGTCGCGCCCCGATGAATATGTTGTGGTATGGGATATGACTTAAGAATATTTGGTAATAATTATATTTGGTCTGTAATAATTATATTTGCTGAATATGTTGTGGTATGGGACATGACTTTAGAATATTTGGTAATAATAGTTGTTATGGATTTCTCCTGAACAATCTGTTTCGCTCAGTGTCGCGCCCCGATGATTCCACCATCGGTTGGGGTGTGATAGATTGGTATCAAAGCCATAACTATAAGGAATTAGGCAAGACTCGACCTAGTCTGGATCGATGTCTTAGAAACGACCTAGTCTATAGTCTATGTACCAACAGAACGCCTTGTCCGAACCCGGTAGGGGTTCCGCGCGAGCCTATTTTCTGCTATTTGATCGACTCGCAATCATACTACACCCTATCACTCTGCCTTTCCGAAGGCAGGCACACTGCACACTATTTTCGAAAATGAACGAGTGATTAGGTCGCGATTAGGTATGAAAGCCGCAAACTCTTGATCAGATCGCCTGTTCAACGCGTTATTTTTACTATAAACACGAGAATTTGCGTTGAATCAGGAGTGAAGTCCGTACTTCGATGCAATTCTCCCTCTATCTCGTAATTCTATCACTCAAACAAGAACGAAGTCGCTAAGTTTGGGGTGAAACCCGAACCTTGATGACACGTTCCGTTCTCTATTTTTGGTTTTACAAAACTTTCACCAAAGTCTCGATGGATTCCAATGACTCGAGTTACGTGAATAACTAAAAGGATGCGTGCCAATCACTGTATTTCGGTGATAGAGCACAGTCTATTAGGCCAAAACGTGTACTCGAAATCCTTGAGAATAGTCGAATCACCTTGGATAGTCGACACCTATCAGCCGAAGACAATCTTTTCTCGATTTCATGTGTTTCGATTCTAAGCCCGCAACTGCTGACTCTGTGATTTATTGTGATTTGTCGCTTTTATGTGAAAATTTTATGTGTTTATGTGGTTTTACATGTCTATGTGTTTCGATTTTTGGTGATTTAAACGCTTTTCGCGCACACAACTCGCACTGCACATCTATCTCAAAACGTTAACAAATCGCTTGCTATGTTACTCGCTATGCTACTCAACGTGTACTCGCTACTCGCAATCGCTACTCTCGAACGCGCTTCGCGAACTTGAAAGATAGGTGAATATGTGCAATATATGTAGGTGAATACGTGCAAAATATAGTGGATACGTGCCTCTGTGCTCTACGTGCTTATGTGTTTACGTGCTTATGTGCTTATGTGCCTATGTGATTACGTGTAGACGTGTTCCTAAGCTTTATTTAGTGGTAGTGCATGTGAGGTGAGATTCAATTATATAGTGTTTGAGTCCTATGGCGATGTCTGTTGCAGACAATGTCGTCATTTGGATCGCATACTTCTCGCGCCGCCCGAAGAAACCATGAGGACAAGCGTATCGCTTCTCTGGTCGCAAAGCAGATGGCGAAAGTCATTCCGTAAATCATCAGTGAGCTGAATGAGAATGCTAGCAAGTCCTCTGAGGAATCAAGGACTGATTTATCTCGAGCTACTTTTAGTTTCAAGCAGTTTAAAGCCTGCGGACCCAAGGAATTCACCGTAAAAGACGGGCCTACTGCCATGTTTCAATGGTTCGATTCAATCAATGTCACCCTACGCCAAAGCGGCTGTCCCAAAACCTTTGCACTGTTAACGCCACCGGCGTTTTCCAGTCCAGGGCTCTGGACTGGTGGACTGCCGAAAGAAACAAGTGAGGGAATGATGCAGCTTACGGGCTTACGTGGGATAAGTTGAAGGACATCATGATGAAGGAGTTCTGCCCTCCCCACGAGCTTCAAAAGTTGGAAGACGAGTTCTGGCACATCAAAAAAGAGGTTGGTGACAACGCTGGTTTAACTGCCCGTTTTAAGCAGCTGAGTATAATCTGTCCGGGCCAAGTTACTACCCTCGAGATAACCATTAACAAATACATCCGTGCTTTACCGGATTGTGTGTTGATTTCGTGCAAGCCGCGAAGACGAAAACCATTGAGGAAACCTTCCTACTCGCTGCCGAGATTAATGACAAGCGAGTTCGGGCTGGTTACTTTGATAAAGCTGCCAAGAGTCTTCACCAAGCTACCGCCGCTCCCATCATTGAAACCGCCGCACCGCAAGCTTCAAAGTCCTCCCGCTGCAAGAGAAAGAACAACAACAACAGTAGCAAGAATTGCGCTGTCACAGCCGCCACTCCATTCCAAGCTGTACTTGCTCACCCGCAACCCCAGAACTGCCAAGCGGCACCGGTGACAAATGCACCGCCGGCCAAGCGTGCATATACTGGTCCTCACCCGCTCTGACCTACCTGTACTTATCATCATCCAGTTGGGATTGCATGTCGATTATGTGTTCATTGCAACCTGTACGGCCATTTTACTGCCAACTGCCGTACTGGTCCACGTCCAGCTCCAGCTCAAGCCCCGGGTCAAGCCCCTGCACCACAAGCTCTCCTTCATGCTCCCTACGGCCAATACACAGTTCCTGCCCCCGCAGCACATGCAAGAGCTTGCTTTGCATGTGGTGATCCCAACCATTTTGCAAACATGTGCCCCAACAGAGTGGTGAAGCAAGAGCCACAGCCGCAGCCGCAGCAACACCAACAGCAGCAGCCCGCGGACGTGCTTTCAACATCAACGCACGCCAGGCCCAATCAAATAACAATGTGGTTAATGGTACATTCCTCGTAAATGGTATATATTCTTCGTGTTTATTTGATACTGGAGTCGATAACTGTTTTGGGTCGTTAGAATTCGAAAAGCTCCTTAATCGTAAGCGCGCCCATCTTCCCTAGATGTTCGATGTTGAAGTTGCCACTGGAAGGACCGTTACTATTCATTATGTTCTCCATGATTGTACTCTTGAACTCAACAATCACGTCTTTCCTATCGACCTAATCCCGATGCAGCTCGGTAGTTTCGATATCATAGTAGGCCTGGATTTTCTTCATGAAAATCGTGTTGGAGTCGTTTGCTTCCATAAAATGTTTCGTTTCTCGCTAGAAAATGGTGATCAGCTCTGCGTTTATGGTGATCGCATCGAAGAAACTCCAACTTATGTCGTGTATCTACCCGAGCAAGTATCATAGTAGCGAAGGAAAAGGAAAAGAAGGCACTGGATAAGGCGCATGTGGTTCGTGATTTTCCTAAAGTCTTTCCTGATGATTTACCTAGTTTAATCCCGAGTCGTGATATTGATTTTCGTATTGACCTCATTCCTGGAGCCAATCCTGTTGCTAAATCTCCTTATCACCTCGCTCCGTCTGAAATGCGTGAACTCTCGGGTCTACTCCAGGAATTGCTTGACAAAGGCTTCATTCGCCCTAGCACCTCTCCTTGGGGGCACCGGTTCTTTTCATCGAAAAGAAGGACGGGTCGTTCCAGGTGTGCATCGACTATAAGGAGTTGAATAAGCTAACTATCAAGAATCGCTATCCCCTGCCCCTAATCGATGATTTGTTTGATCAACTGCAAGGTGCTACGTGCTTTTCAAAGATTGATTTACGCTAGGCGATCACCAGTTACGAATTCAGGAGGAAGATATACTGAAAACCGCTTTCCGAACCTGATATGGCCATTATGAATTCGTCGTAATGCCCTTTGGTTTAACCAATGCACCTGCGGTTTTCATGGATTTGATGAACCATGTGTGCAAACCGTTTCTTGACCGTTTCGTCATCTTGTTTATCGATGACATCCTTATCTATTTGAAGTCGAAAACCAAACACGCGTAGCATCTACGTTTGGTTCTCGAACTACTCCAAGGGAATCAACTCTATGCCAAGTTCTCCAAGTGTGAATTCTGGCTAGAGGAGGTTCAATTCCTCGGTCACATCGTCAATAGTCAAGGTATACACGTCGACCCCGTGAAGATCGAAGCTGTTAAGAGTTGGGTTACTCCAAAATCACCATCCGATGTTCGCTCATTTCTCGAATTGGCGGGCTATTACTGTTGATTCATCACTGACTTTTCTAAAATCGTCGTTCCACTTACTTCTTTGACGCATAAAGACAAGCCTTTTGTTTGGGGAACCAAACAAGAGTAAGCCTTTCAAACTCTCAAGCATATGCTCTGCAATGCTCCTGTTCTTGCTCTACCCGACGGAAACGATGACTTTGTTGTCTATTGTGATGCCTCGGACCTTGGTCTCGGTTGTGTTCTCATGCAATGGGACAAGGTTATCGCTTACGCCTCTCGACAGCTCAAGATCCACGAGAAGAACTATACAACCCACGACCTCGAGCTAGGCGCAGTTGTTTTTGCGTTGAAGATTTGGCGACACTACCTTTACGGTACCAAGTGTACGGTCTTCACTGACCATTAGAGCCTACAACACATCCTCAACCAAAAGGAACTGAATATGCGCCAACGCCGATGGGTAGAACTTCTCAACGATTACGACTGTGAGATTCGTTACCACCCTGGCAAAGCAAATGTTGTGGCTGATGCTCTAAGCAGACGAAGCTATTTGCATATCATTCGTAATACTCACGCCCAACACGACCTCGAAGCCTTGATTCATGATGCCCAGCACGCCTGCTTCGTGGAAGATACCATACGAGAGGAAATGAAAAAGTGTGGTGCTGAATCGCACTTTGTCACCAAATCGAACGGTATTCTCTACTATCTTGATACCATCTGAATTCTAAGTCACAACAACCGTCGAGATATATTGTTGACTGAAGCACACAAGTCTCGATATTCCATCATCCTGGTGACGACAAGATGTACCATGACCTTCGTCTACAGTACTGGTGGCCTGGAATGAAGAAGGATATCGCAATCTATGTGTCGAAGTGCCTAACTAGTTCGAAAGCCAAGGCCGAACAACAAAGACTCTCTAGTGTGACACCTGTGTCACTTCAATCATCAAACAAATGCGAAACCAAAGAAATATTATATTTCATACTTGGGATTTGAATAAATATGTGTATCATTTGCACATATCAATTCTTGTTCGATTTCGGGATCTAAATCGCTTTCTGGAAGGTTATATGTGCACTGATGCGTAAATATAACCAGTTCAATGCAACAAATACTCCAAAACATCAACATAGGCTTAACATACCTTAAATAACCTTTACATAACTTAGAAATAAGTTTTAAAGGCTTTGGTATGGCAAAATCAAGTTAATTCGCTTACAGGGACTAAATTTGACAAACTGCGAAAGTATGCCAATTTGAACTGTAACAGACATTTCGGAACATGACCATAAGTTAAACATACCATAAATATCCTTTACATAGCTTAGAAATAGGTTTTGAGGGGTTCATGTCCACAATGTTTAGGCGTCATTTTAGGGCCTTGAAGTTGGCTTAACGGGCCTTGAACGCGTCGAAATGAGCCTTAAACACCAACAGGGACTGAAACTGTCATTTTTCAAACTTGTTTCTGATCAGACATGCCCAGGCGGGCCGCGTAAGCTTCTGATGTTCCTTACGCGGGCCGCGAGGCCCTCCTAGATCAGTTAAATCAGTTTTAACAGCTGTTAACAGCTGTTATGCACTCCAAACCCAATTGCACTTGCCTCGTCCTGATCATGAGGGGCCAATTTTGGGTACCATAGTGTTGCAACAAGTGTAAGGATGAGATTGAAGCATGTTATTCAAGAAACGATCCTAACGGTTGTCCATTTACTATAAATACCCAACCCGTTTACTTACAAAACCCACAAATCTGATCTAAGAATGCTCTAAGTTGAAGCCATTGCTTCATACCTGAGCTACTTGGATCAAGTTTAGCTTGCGGGGACCCTTTGTAAGTATTCCTTCGTTCTTTTATGCGTTTTTATCGCTTTTTGAGTCCGAAAGTCAAACTATGTTTGACTTTCTGCATTGACCAGTTTATGGTCAACGCGAAGTTCGTTTGAACTTCATAACGTGAGCGTAATCACGACGGTTATAGTCCCTAGTGGCTATACCTACTGATTACCACGTTATCTAGGCTCAGTGACGAGTCGTAGTTTCGGCCAAAATGCGTATTCTTGCGTATTTTGTAACCAAACTACTCTTAGGTATCAAAACCGTTTGTTTTGATACCAAGCTTGTTTTCTAACTTAGTTAAGCATGTTTTAACATGCTTAGCTCGTCACTTTTTAGTTTAGTGCTTGTGTAGAGTCGTAAGTCAAGCGGACTAAACACCCGCTTAGACTTTCGAACACGACCCTTTTGGTCGATCATTAGGATCCGAGCAAACATGTTTAGTGACCATAGTAGCATAGGGAATAACCTTCTGAGGTTATACCTTATGGTCACCTAGTTTAGGTAGTTGTATGATAAGTAGTTTATATGCCTTAGGTAAATTACCAAAATACCCTTTTCATGTATAATTAGTAATTAAGCATATGTAACCTAAACTTTTGACACGTAACTGAATATACAACATGATTAACCATGTATTGGCATGTAATACTTGTCATAGGACTAGTTAGACGTTTCGAACGCGTTTCACGCGAACGACGCGTTAAAGTAGCATAAGCTACCTTAATGGGTCGCGATGGGTCGAAAGCACTCAGGTTAGGTTTCATTTTAGTATGTAGGCTTTGTTAAACCATATTACCTGAGTCCCCATACTCATTTGGTTTACGAGCCCTCATTCTATCCGATCCTCCGATTTAGGTCCGATTTATTAATATAGTTACCTATATTAGGTGCCGTTTGATTTCTGTGATCTCTGGCATTGTTTGGTTGTTACTCAAGGACTACTAAGCAATCTCAAGTGAGTACATAGTCCCCTCTTTTACTGTTTTCAACTGTTTTGGGGTGAAGCATGTGTACCTATCTGTTATTTTCATGATTTCAAAGTATAATTGATTATACATGTTATTACATATCATCTGACAAACTAAATGACTATCTATGGTTTAAACACTGATTTCTCAAAGAACATAAAATAAAATGTTGAATTGTACTTATTTTATGTTCAACAGACCGGTTGGTAGTATGATATAGCGCTATAGGATTAGACACCCCATTCCTGTTGTCATGGAATGTCTGAAACCAATTTGTTTCTCCATCCAAATAGGGATTTCCTTTGTGGTATCCCTATAGTCTCAAAGGTGTATTTTGATGCACTAGGTCTGAATGAATTCTTAAATCACATTATTTTTTGTATATTTAGTTATACTCCCAAAAGTATAGCTTGATATGCTCCCATATGCGATATTGTACAAAACCAACATATATTTTGTTAAACATCCAAAGCACATTTTGATATGTTATTTACAAAACCAAAACATAGTGTAATATGTTATTTATCACATCCAAAGCATATTTTGATATGTTATTTATGAAACCAAAACATAGTTTAATATGTTATTTATAAATCCGAAGTATACTTGTAATATACTACTGAAAACTATTATTTTAAACAACTAAAGTATATTTAATGTACTATCTATCTAACGATTGGGTTTTGGTTAGTGTTTAGATAACGGGACGGGTGTAATGTGATGAAAACATGGTAGATACGCCGCTGGTACTTCTTATATATAAGTGTTTTCATTGCATTACATACCGTGACGTTATTTAGTACACTTGGGTTAACGATATTGGAACTGAAATATATTTTAATATATTACTCATTCGATTCTCTTAAAATCCAAAGTATATTTTCACATATACTATAAGCCTTTTTATCAAAATATTTTTTTTCAAACAATACATTCAATACAAACTCATTTTACATGGTTATTCACTTAACCATACATATTTCTTTTATAAATATATATATCATTGTTTTGTTTATCATTTTTCAAATGATTTATAAAACTAAACATTTTACAAGGATCATGACTGATTTTTGTTAAACAACTTTTTCTAAACTTAGAAGTCATGAATCCTATTTTCACAAAACCTATGTATCTCACAGGCATTTTTATGCTGACGTACCTATTTTTACACATGTTTCAGGTACTGCTCTGTGATAATTGATGATAAATGCTACACTTAGGATGGACTCGTGCCTTAGCGACTTTAAAACTTGGAAGATCATATTTGTACTTATATGATTGTATTAAAACAATGAGTTCATTTATTCAATAAAACAAAATTATTTATTCCATGGTTATGAAACAATGATTCTGTTACAACACTCCCCGACGTTTCCGCCACGTCTTGTTGTTTTACGTGGTCGGGGTGTGACATCTAGCTTACCTGTTCAACCCGAGATCCCGATGTGAAAATGGGAGAGGATAGCCATGGACTTCATAACGAAACTCCCGCGTACACCTTCAGGTCACGACAACATTTGGGTTATCGTCGACCGTTTGAATAAATCTGCTCATTTTCTGCCGATACGGGAAGACTACAAGGTATAACGATTAGCACAAATCTACACCGACGAAATCATCTGTCGACACGGGACGCCTCGTGATATCATCTCTGACCGCGATGGTCGGTTTACCTCGCCTCTTTGGGAAACGTTTCAATCTGCTCTTGGTACTACTCTCAATCTAAGTACCGCTTTCCATCCCCAAACCGACAGTCAGACTAAAAGAACGATTCGTACCCTGGAAGACATGTTTCGCTCGTGTGTCATAGATTTCGGTGGTTATCACACCCCCAAAATACCACATGCGGAATCACCATGGGATGTGTGACGTAACAGGATCCAAGTCACCACTCACATTGAACTACGCATAATATTTAAATAAGACATTCCATTCATTTCAAAATATAAATCCAAGTCATAAGTTTAACCAAAGTAAATGTTCAGCGGAAGCATTATGTAAACGGTAAATCAATTGTTTCAAAACATGTGTTCATAATCAACAAGCAAGTATCCAAGAGTCTCGACCCATGAACACTCCAGCACTCCCAGATAGCAAGTCCATAATCAAGAATCTAACGACATGCAAGCACTCCCAGTTCCCGTTGACTTAGGTGATAGATATGCGAGTATTAACAAACATCCCAATAACCCAGAATTCCTCCCCGGAACGTTTACCAGATGTACCTCCCCGGGACGCATGCTTGGAAAAAGAACAGTGAACTCACCTTGATTTGCTCGGTATGATTAATTACTTGTTCACAAATAATTCAGTCAAAGGCTACGATATTCATGTACGCATAATCAGTTTCACATTATCAAGGTTCACATATTTATTATACTCAGAGGATGCATTCAAGCAACAGTCACCATATAACACATAACAGTTGGTCAAACTCGTACAATTCCACAATTCACGTGTATGCTTTACTACAATACTCAACAGTTAAGTGTGCTACTCATGCAACCAAGTTATATTTCCCTCAGTCAATGTTTATATTATTATTATCAGACAATAATAGGGTTTCGTCAACGATCAATTAACAATCAACAGTATGTGAACTATCCTATGGCAGCGAAACATCAACCGGCGAAACACTGTGGTGTTTCGTTGTCATGACAGGTGACGAAACACTAAGATTTTTCATCGATACAAGGGGTGACGAAACCCCATGTGTTTTATCGATGCTATGGGTGACGAATCTCTATGTGTTTCGTCGACCACCCTTAACAATTTCACCAACATTCCCGTATCCACCTCCCAGTTTCCAAAACCGTTCAAAAAAACAAACCCTGATCATGTCAAGCAATCAATGGAAATCAGTACTCAATCATAAACACACAATTATCATCAAACCAGTGACCAACCCCTAACAATATGAAGTTCCTTGATTATTAACATACAACGAGATCGTCACTAATACAATCAAGTTTCAGAATTTCATAACAAGTTATCTCACGTGTGACTAGATCAATGTTTTAACATACTCCCTAAATGATTACTATCTCAACATCATCAACAGGATACCCATCTACCTCTTTAAAACTATACATAATCATGATTGGTATTGTCAACAAGCAAACAACAGTTCATACACAACCTAGAACAAGCAAAACATATTAAACAAATGTTGTCGCACTCACCAGAGAATAGAAAAGGAATGATGGTACTTGAATCGGTAAGAGGGGAAAGCTTCGTGTGAGAAAGGTTGCCGTCAGTAATAGAGAGGAGAAGATACTAGGGTTCTTAGTTTATAACTGACGATTATCACAACAAGGTTTAAGTTTTAACGTAACATGTTGGGCCGAGAATCTCCTGGGCCGAAAGCCCATATGGCGAAACATCCAAGTTTCGTGAATAGAAGTGATGGCGAAACCCCTTAGGTTTCCTCAAGTACAATTTACGGCGAAACACTTGAGTGTTTCGTCGTGTATAGTGAGTGTTCAATAGTTTATCAAGTTTGTAGTATCTAATCAATTTAAAATGCAATTCATACGCAAATAATATACAATAACAGAGTTTGTAAATAAGTAACGTGCCAAGGAAAGACCTTTAAAACTCGGGTTGTCACATCATCCCCAACTTGAAAGAAATTTCATCCCGAAATTTGATAAGAACTCCAATATGACGCGATGTCAGATCGGGATGTCGGTGTATTTTCCGCGGGTGCCACATCATCCCCAACTTGATTGGGAATTTCGTCCTGAAATTCACCAGTTGTGCCAGACTTAGGTTTGTCAGACTTAGACTTGTCATCTGGGAATAAATGTGGGTACTTGAGCTTCATTTGATCCTCGCGTTCCCACGTGAACTCCGGTCCACGTCTTGAGTTCCAACGAACTCTGACGACCGGAATACGGCTGTGCTTACGAACCTTGACCTCCCGGTCCATAATTTCAATTGGTTCCTCGACAAACTGTAACTTGTCGTCGATTTTCAACTCTTGAAACGGTGCCACTAGCGTTTCATCAGACAAACAGTTCTTCAACTGCGACACGTGGAAGACGTCATGAACGTTACCCAACTCAGCAGGTAACTCCAGCTTGTAGGCCACTTTACCAATTCGCTCCAAAATCTTAAATTGCCCAACATAACGTGGGTTAAGCTTGCCGCGTTTCCCAAAATGCACTACACCCTTCCAGGGTGAGACCTTCAACATGACACGATCATTAACTTCGAATTCCAAAGGTTTTCTACGCTTATCAGCGTAGCTTTTCTGACGGTCGCGCGTTGCTGCCATTTGATTCCTGGTCTGCACAATCTTTTCTGAAGTTTCCAACACAAGTTCAGGGCCTGTGACGTGGCTGTCACCCACCTCAGCCCAACAGAGAGGTGAACGACACTTTCATCCATACAATGCTTCGAATGAAGCTACCTGAATACGGGTATGGTAGCTATTGTTGTAAGAAAACTCTATCAGCGGCAAATGTTTCTCCCAACCCTTGCCAAAATCAATCACGCATGCTCGTAACATATCCTCAAGTGTCTGGATGGTTCGCTCGCTTTGACCATCCGTCTGTGGGTGATAAGCAGTGCTCATATCGAGACGCGAACCGAATGATTTGTGCATCGACTGCCACAAATCTGAGATGAAGCACGGGTCACGGTTAGAAATAATAGATGTCGGCACCCCGTTCCTAGAAACCACTTCCTTAAGATAGACAGCAGCTAGTTGTGAGAGCTTATCTGTTTCTTTGATTGCCAAAAAGTGTGCTGACTTCGTGAGACGATCAACGATTACCCAAATGGTATCATTTTTGTTTTGAGTTCTCGGCAAACCTGTGACGAAATCCATTGTGATTTGCTCCTACTTCCACATGGGTATTTCTGGTTGTTGAAGCAACCTAGAAGGCTTCTGATATTCCACTTTAACTTTCGAACAGGTCAAACACTTACTCACATAAGTCGTGATGTGAGCTTTCATCTTCGGCCACCAATACATGACCTTGTGATCCTGATACATCTTATCCGAACCTAGATGAACAGAGTATCGAGACTTGTGCGCTTCATCCATCACAAGTTCTCTAAGGTTACCAAACAAAGGAATCCATACACGCTCCATGAAGTAGAGAATACCATCTGATCTCTCTATAAGTTGTTTTTCCATTCCCCTTAAGTATTCTGCTTCAATGTTTTCCTCTTTTAACACTTTGGTTTGGGCAGAATGAATCTGATTATGTAGGTTAGAATGGATAGTAAGCTACAAGGCATAAACACGCTTGGGTTTCGATTCCTTTCGACTGAGAGCATCAGCTACAACGTTGGCCTTACCCGGATGATACTTGATTGTGCAATCATAATCGTTTAAAAGTTCTACCCAGCGACGCTATCGCATATTCAAATCCTTCTGGTCGAAAATATGCTGAAGGCTCCTGTGGTCGGTATAAATAGGGCATTTAGTACCGTACAGGTAATGCCTCCATAATTTGAGTGCAAACACCACGGCTCCCAACTCTAAGTCATGCGTCGTATAATTCCTCTCATGAACCTTCAGTTGTCGAGAAGCATAAGCGATCACATTATTGCGTTGCATCAGCACGCAACCAAGACCCTGAATGGAAGCATCACAATATACCACAAAATCTTTTGTTCCTTTAGGTAGAGACAAAATCGGTGCGCTGCAGAGTTTCTGTTTCAATAGTTTGAACGCATCCTCCTGCTTGCTTCCCCAAGAATACACAACACCTTTCTGTGTCAACGAGGTGAGAGGTTGAGCGATCTTCGAGAAATCCTTGATAAATCTTCGATAATACCCAGCGAGACCAAGAAATTGTCGCACCTCCGAAGGATTCTTTGGTGCCGCCCAATTCTTGACAGCATCAATCTTAGCTGGATCCACGTGTATTCCTGATTCATTCACTATGTGTCCAAGGAAGTGTACCTCTCGAATCCAGAAGTCACACTTAGAAAACTTTGCATAGAGTTGCTCCTTCCTCGGAAGTTCCAAAATAAGATGCAGGTGCCACTCGTGATCTTCCTTGCTCTTCGAGTAGATCAAAATGTTGTCGATGAATACTATAACGAAATCGTCGAGATACGGTTTGCATACACGGTTCATGAGGTCCATGAAGACCGTTGGCGCGTTCGTCAACCCAAACGGCATAACTAAAAACTCATAGTGCCCATAACGCGTTCGAAAAGCCGTTTTAGGAACATCCTCCTCTCGGACTCTCATCTGGTGATAGCCCGACCTTAAGTCGATCTTCGAATAAAAATTTGACCCTTGCAAATGGTCAAACAAGTCGTCGATGCGTGGCAATGGGTAACGATTCTTGATAGTCACCATGTTGAGTGCCCGATAATCAATACACATGCGAAAGGAACGTCTTTCTTCTTTACAAATAAAACTGGGGCTCCCCAAGGCGAAGAGCTGGGTCGGATAAAGCCCCTATCCAGTAACTCTTGTAGTTGATTAGACAACTCCTGCAACTCTCCAGGTGCTAAACGGTAAGGAGCACGAGCAATTGGGGCCGCTCCTGGCGCAAGGTCAATCTGAAATTCCACTTGGCGGTGAGGAGGTAAACCAGGAAGTTCCTCAGGAAACACATCGGCAAGTTCGCGTACAACTGGCAGATCCTCGATCTTTCTTTCCCCTGATGGAGTATCAGTAATAAGTGCTAGAATAGCAGGATACCCCTTTGGTAGACATTTCTGCGCTTGCATAGCTGAGATAACACCAACCATCATCCCACTACGATGCCCTTGAATCATTAATGACTCTCCACTAGGGAGAGGAATACGTACAATTTTCTCTTTACACAGAATCTCAGCTTGGTGTTTAGACAGCCAATCCATACCAACCACTATATCAAAACTACCTAGGGTAACAGGAAGGAGATCAATATCAAACACTTGACCCACAAGATATAGTTTACACCCAAATAGGACATGTGAAGCTTCAATCGTTTTGCCATCAGCAAATTCTACTACATGCTTAACTTCTAAAGGTGTTGGGGCTAACCCTAATTGTTGACCAAACTCTAGGGACACATAACTCCAATCGGCACCGGAATCAAATAACACAGAAGCAATAAGATTGTTCACAGAAAACGTACTAGTCACGACATTGTCGTCGTTCCTAGCATCACCAGCACCGATCGTAAACACCCTTCCACGAGCACCATTGCCCCCATTGTTTCCATTATTGTTTTTGTTTCTAGCATTGTTGTTGTTCTGGCAGTTATTGTCGTTGGCATTCTAGTTCAACCGAGGGCAATCCCACTTGATGTGGCCCTCATCCCCACACTGGAAGCACCCATTCTTAAAGCCCTGGTTCTGATGTGGCTGTTGCCTTTACTGATGTTGTTGCTGTTGATTCTGCTGCTTTGGGTACGGGGCTCTACAGTCTTTTGCCTCGTGGCCCAACTTATCGCATCTACGGCAAACCCAGACACACTGTCCATGATGATGATAACCGAACTTGTTGCACTTTGGCTTCCTACAAGCGTAGGAGCCTTGATTCTGGTTGCTGCCCTGGCCTTGGTTAACTGAGGACGACTGACTGAAACTGCGGTTGTTGCTGTTGTCAAGCCTTTTCTGATATTGACTCGCAATGGTTGCTTTATCAGTATCGTTCCACTTGTGCTTGTTATCACTAGCAGGTGTGGAAGCTGTAGCAGTAGAGGTAGTAGCAGATTTACGAGGTGGTAATGAGCCACGCTCGACCTCTTGGTCAGTAATCTTATGTGCCAAATGGATGATCTGTGGAAGATTGTTATGGTTTGCAGCAGTGACATACCCCTTTACAGCTGGTGCTAGGCCCTTGAGGTACAACTCAATTCTTCGAGATGCAGGTCGAGACAGGTTAGGGCACAAAATTGCTAGTTCGTGAGATCGTTTCATGTTAGCCTCAATCTCAGACCCTTCCATCTTCAAATCGTAGTACTCATTCTCCAATTTCTGAATTTCTTCACGAGGACAGTACTCCTCCCGCATTAACTCCTTGAATTCATCCCAAGTAGTGGCGTTAGCCATCTCGATGCCCAACATCTGCACCTGGGCATTCCACCAAGTTAAGGCACCATCCTCCAAGGTGCCTATAGCATACTTCACACGGTCCCCCACAGGACAGTTACACATAGCAAACACTGATTCAGCCTTCTCAAACCAACGCAGTAAACCTACAGCCCCTTCAGTCCCACTGAACGTCTGTGGCTTACAATCCATGAATGTCTTGAATGTGCAGACAGGCGGATTGTTCTGATGTGCTGGCTGACCTAATGGACGAAAGAAAATACAACATAGGGGTAAGAGTTGTGTACGCGACACAAGATTAAAGAGTGTTTGGCACATTTCGTACCAGCTTGGTAGGTTGCCAAAGCCTCAGCCACACGTGTGTTGATTAAGTTTGTCAGCTCAGCTTGGGTCATCGCGATGTGACCACGTCCATGACCTCATCCACTCATGATTCTATATAAGGAGAGGGAACAAATTTAAGAGTCGAGATGAGGTAAGAGTGAAGTATCACGTTGAAATCTACAAACTACCAAGTTTACACACAATAGGGCAGAACCCTTCCCACACTCGTTAAGCCTCGCTGGGACTTACATGCACCTCACGTTATCATTATGTATGCACCCACAATAATAAGGCAATTTGCATGCTTATCTCAGTGCCTCTTAAAATGTGCTAGAAGTTTCCCCCACATTCAAATAGCAAAACAGAAGGTATTATAGGATTATGAACCACAAAAGTCGGGGGTAGTGTCACACTATCAAATCACCATAGTATCTAATATGTCGTTTCATGCAAGCTGTGAGTGTGTGACTACTAAACAAGTAATACCTAAAGTAAACAGAAGACGAACCTTGCAATCTAGAGCTGAGTGTCATGGTCGATTTTCAAAGTTGTTCGGTTATAGTCTGGTTTTATAAAAACGTTTTAAAACCTAGTTCACTATAACCAGTGGCTCTGATCCCAAACTGTCACACCCCCAAAATACCACATGCGGAATCACCGCGGGACGTGTGACGTACCAGGATCCAAGCCACCACTCACATTGAACTACGCATAATATTTAAATAAGACATTCCATTCATTTCAAAATATAAATCCAAGTCATAAGTTTAACCAAAGTAAATGTTCAGCGGAAGCATAATGTAAACGGTAAATCAATTGTTTCAAAACATGTGTTCATAATCAACAAGCAAGTATCCAAGAGTCTCGACCCATGACCACTCCAGCACTCCTAGATAGCAAGTCCATAATCAAGAATCTAACGGCCTGCAAGCATGTAGACAAGTGTGTCAGATGACGCTGGTGAGTTAAAAGTTTGTTAACACATTTTAGTTACAAGATATGAATATAAGACGATTCAATGATTTGATGTTGTAATAACTCGTTTACCGCTGATGGCTTAAAGTTGTTTTGCCCAAACCTCATTGCCTCTATCAAAGCAATGGTCAAGACTGGGATCATTAGTTCACTCCCGACCTCCCCGGTACGGTGTCAGGTTGCCAAACCTAAATAGCGCTATTAACCAATATCCCGTTGCCTCCCCATCAATGATCGGTAGATGGGACTTAGGTGATAGATATGTGAGTATTAACAAACATCCCAATAACCCAGCATTCCTCCCCGGAACGTTTACCAGATGTCCCTCCCCGGGACGCATGCTTGGAAAAAGAGCAGTGAACTCACCTTGATTTGCTCGGTATGATTAATTACTTGTTCACAAATAATTCAAAATTCCGAGCACAAGGGTGTGATTTTTATTCAATATTGACCACAAACAAACCCTAGATCTAAGTTCAAAGATTTTGTTCTACCGGATTTATGCAAATCAATCAAATTGAAACCCTAAACTAGATTTACAACACATTCCGAGGTCATGAGTGTGTTAGTCGTTCATTTTTATACACAAATAAACCCTAGATCTAAGTCCGACACATCTGTTCATCGACAAACAGTCGATTCAGTTCAAATAAACATGAAACTCACCTTCCCCATGATTAATGTTGAGTAAACCAACTTAAAATCAGATAACAATCAACAAACGGGCAAGATCTAGGCTAGAAATCGACGAAATTGGTGTTTCGCGTGAAATCGCCGGAGACTGATGTTTGGTGCAGAATAACAGAAATGATGCCTTCAAGCGAAATCAATCCACTATTTATAGACTTGCCTATTTCGTACGAAATAGGCACTGAGGCGGTTTCAAGCGAAATACCAGTTTCAAGCGAAATAGCTATTTCGTGTGAAATAGTCATTTCGTTTGAAAATGGCAATTCTTTTCAAACTTTTTAACTTTTTGATTTTTTGAATTTTTACCATCACACCCAGTTAACCAAGTCCAAGTTAATGACCTTGGTGAACTGTTTAGCCTGCCAAGTGCAAGTTAATGACCTTGGCTGACCAATTTATGAAGTTGCTGACTTTTTGAAACAAATTTTAAGTTCAAATTAATGAACTTTGTACATTTCAAGCAATTACCAACATCTTTTCACAAACTTTTGCTTACCCAATCCTCATGTTCCAACTTGTTTAGCACATTAAGACTTTAATCATCAGATCCCCAACGTCTGTTGTCGAAAATAAGAAGAAAATCAAATCTTTTTTGATTTTAAGGAATTGGAAAAAATGAAATACAGTAATTGAAGACTATATACAAACATATTTTTGGTGAGCGTGTTAGGGGATCATATCAGCTGCCGACAAGCTACAAGCACCGTTAAGCTTTGATTTCATACTGAGTTTTAAACAATTTACAGTGATTGCCGATATACTGATCCATTTTAAATTTTCACACAATTTTCAATCTGTTCAGGATACGAATTAGTGTTTTAAGGCTTAACTTATACGCGTGTACCACCTCAGAATATACTCCCGTATCCAGATCCCAATATTCAGTCTTACAGGTGAGTATGCCTAGATGATATATGTAAAGGGTTAAATGCGAGGGCCTTGAGAGCTCAGGCTATTGCTTCCGCAAAATCAGAGAGATGACGGCTTCGACTTTTGGTGGGTTCCCTTTAGAGAATCTTTTTTTACAACAGCACATGATTATCATTTTTCAATGTTTCATCATTTTTTATGCTGAGGGGGGGGGCTTTTATTTCAAGCAGCGTAAAGTATTCTCTGGGGACTAGGCCATTGCTTCCGCAAAATCAGAAGTCCCGGGATAATACCCCAGATATCACTAAGTATAAAGACCTAGTATCTCAGAAAGAGGGGTCTTTCAAACAAGATTTCGGGGGTTACCCATATATCAGAGAGATGTTCCCCACGTATAAGCAAGTAATGATTTAGGTTTATATCCCGAACAAACTTACTAAATGTGTAAAAACCTATCGGCATATCATCTGCAAGACTGCTTAATACTTTTAAACTTTACATTTCTTTAGCGTACTGCAACTGTCTAGCTGATGTACTATCATTTCCCCTTTTTACACAAACTCATTTAGACTTTTTTTCAATGTTTTTGGATTTTGAAATTTTATCATGTTTTTGTATTTTCTATAAACTTTCTCCCCCTAAAAACAAAAACATATTTTTGTGTTTTTGGTTTTATTAAAAGCAGAAAATAAACTGTACAGAAACCTGACAACATGACGCTGATCACATCAGATCGCCATCCTCCTCGGCTTCACACTCAACAACCCTCCCAGAAAACAGATTTTTCATCCCGTTTAATTTCAAAAGATAGTTAAATCTCTTTCTATCAAAAGGTTTTGTATAATAATCAGCTTTCTGTTCATCGGTGTGTATATGTTCAATTCGGATCAATTTCTTCTCGTAGCAATCACGGATGAAATGATGCCGAATTTCTATATGTTTCGTTTTAGAGTGGTGAACCGGATTTTTAGTAATGTTTATAGCAGCCTTATTATCCACAAAGATAGGTGTATTCAAGAACTACAAACCAAAGTCCCTCATCTGCTGTTGGATCCAAAGGATCTGAGAGCAACAGCTGGAGGCCGAAACGTATTCAGCCTCGCATGTAGAGAGAGCGACTGAGGTTTGTTTCTTGCACTGCCAGGTGACCAGTCGAATTCCAAAGAACTGACAAACTGCAGTGGTGGACTTCTCATTTTGCTTACAGCTACCAAAATCAGAATCAGCAAAACCAGAAAGAGAGAAGTCACCAGACTTAGGATACCACAAGCCGGTGTTTGGGCAGCCTTTCAAATACCGTAATATTCTCTTGACGATTATCAGGTGTGACTGTCTCGGGCTGGACTAATATCTGGCGCATAGACAAGTCGGATACATGATGTCCGGGCGGGAAGCAGTCAGATACATCAGAGATCCAATTATCGACCGATAATACGTCTCGTCCACTTTCTCTCCACCTTCGTCCGGACAGATCCCGTGATTTTGAGCCAGGGGGTTGATGTTGGAGTAGATTCAGACATGTTGAACTTTTCCAGAACATCGTTCACATATTTGGTTTGATGAATGAAGATTCCTTCAGGCATTTGCTCGACATGTAGCCCTAGGAAGAACTTCATCTCCCCCATCAAACTCATCTCGAACTTCTTCTTCATAACCTTCTCAAAATCTTAACACAAATCATCATTTTTCGAACCAAAAATGATGTCATCAACGTAGATTTGCACGATTAATAGATGTCCTGCAACCTCTTTGATAAACAAAGTGCTATCAACCGTCCCTCTGGTGAACCCGTTTGCCAGCAGATGTTGGGATAGCGTCTCATACCAGGCTCTCGGGGCCTGGTGTAGTCCGTAAAGCGCTTTATCGAGAAGATAGACTTTGTTTTTGTGTACTGGATATGTGAACCCCGGCGGTTGTCCAACATACACTTCTTCTTTTATTTTGCCATAAAGGAATGCAGATTTCACATCTAATTGGTAGACTTTGAATCCTTTCCAGGACGTGAATGCCAGGAAGATTCTTATCGCCTCGAGTCTAGCAACAGGCGCATAAACTTCTGTAAAATCAATGCCTTCTTGCTGACTGAAACCCTGTACTACCAAACGTGCTTTATTCATCACAATCACTCCTCTATCATCCATTTTACACTTAAAGACCCACTTAGTCTTTATCAGCTTCTGATTTTCAGGAAGATCTACCAATCTCCATACTCCCAGCTTCTCAAACTGCTACAGCTCTTCCTACATAGCATTCACCAAGCTTTCTTCAGTTAAAGCTTCTTTATACGTTCTTGGCTCAACCTGTGAGATGAAACATTTTAGTGAGAAATCAACTTGTAAAGGAGCGACAGTTGTATAAAACATGTAAGAGCACTGTTGATCTGATCCCGCGTTTTTACTCCGCTCTGAAGATCACCAATTATCTGCTCTGAAGGATGATAAGACAGAGTTCTTGGCATGACACTGTCAGGCACGTTCACTTTCAATTGCAGATTCGTGATGTCCTGATCACCCATGTGATCCTCAGCTTCTATAGTTGAAACATTTGGATCCTCATCAAAAATCGGACCGTCTTCCGATTCTGAGTCATCGGACTGATCAAATGTTGGAGCTGGTTCTTCTGGGGGTTCGTGCGTCGTTCCACTTGGACCGGCCTTGTGATCGCTTGTACCCACGGTGGGTTGAGAAACTACCAACGGTCTTGGCACCTGATCTTGTGACATGGATTGCTGATGTTAGTATAAAAGTACAAGTTCCTCTACACTCGGCTCAGTCGGCAGTTGGAAAGACTCCCAGAGTTTGTCATAATCGAACAACAATCTTTGTCCGGGAAGTTGAGGTGGAGCTGTATGCTTCTGGCAATCAACATGCTAAACTTGAATTACCATCCCCAGGCATGGAACGAAAACCCTTTTCAGCGGGCTCGCATAACCTACAAAGAAACCTTCATTACTTTTCGCACCAAACTTACCATTTGGATCAATGAAAGTACAAGGTGATCCAAACGGTTCTAAAAACTTCAAATTTGGCTTGTAACGATGAAGAAGTTCGAAACATGTTTTCTTGTATTTCTTCACTGTTAGGACACGATTCAGTGTATAACACACTGCTGCAACTGCTTCACTCCAGAAAAATATTGGCAACTTGGAATCGGCGAGCATAGTTCGAGCTGTTTCAATTATAGTGCGATTTTTTCGTTCAGCTACACCATTTTGCTGTGGAGTGCATGGTGCACTAAATTCATGAAGTATTCCTTTCTCATTACAAAACTCAAGCATGCGATTATTTTTGAATTCCGTTCCATTGTCACTTCGTATTCTCCTGATCGACAATTTGTACAGCGTTTCCATCTTCTTGAATAAGATCATTAGTGAATCAAATGTTTGATCTTTTCTTTCCAGACACATCACCCATGAAAATCTAGTGAAGTCATCAGTGACTACTAGACAGTATAAGTCTTCACTAATGCTCTGCACATTAACTGGTCCAAAGAGATCCATGTGGAGTCTCTCGAGCGGTACCCTGATTGAGTTCAACATCTTTTGAGGATGTGTCTTTTTCGTTTGTTTTCCCATCTTGCACTCTATACAGTCATCATTCAAATGAAAATTTTTAAGATTTACACCTTTAACAAGATCATTGTGTACAAGTAAATTCATTTTTCTCACGTGAATGTGGCCCATCTTACGATGCCACATTCTTGACTCCTTTTCAGTCGCTTTCGTTTTTGTTACAAAACATTGCTTTTTATGATCTGTTGTTGTTGCGACGCTCATATCGAGTATATACAAATCATTTTCCCGAGGAGCTCGCATCAACACCATGTCCTCAGGAATTTTAAAACCAGGTTTTATGATTAAACATTCATTTTTTTGTAAAATGTACTGTAAAAGACTTGTCACAGATCTATGAGATGCTCAACAGATTGTTTTCAAGTTCGATGATATAGTTCACTTTGTCAAACGTTTCGACTCCATTTGTTAGAGTTCCTTCACCAACTATTCTGCCACCATGATTTCCTGCAAATCCAACATATCCTCCGTTGATAGATTTAACATCGTATAGAAGAGCCAACATTCCAGTCATATGCCTTGAAGCTCCGCTGTCCATGATCTACTTCGAGATTATCAACCTCGGAAGCCCCTGTATGCATCAAAGAAATTCATTCAAACAATGAAGCCCATGATTTCTTTACCTTTGGAACACTACCAAACATGATATCACAAGTCACATCAACTTTCGGAATGTTAAAGATGACGTTTGGAACAACAGGTTTAGATTTTGGTTTTAAATCTCCCTCCTTAATTGGTGGGAATTCCTCAAGCAACTTGTCCAGTTCAAATTCCAGTTTTTCAACATCATTTTCAAAAACTTTTGATTCAGATTTTAGCTCATTTTCCATCTTCTTTTCTCCAACTGATTGTTTTGGTTTTTTCATCCATGATTGGTTTTGTAAAATTTTTGTCTTTGGATAAATCTTTGTAGTCTTTTGAGTTTCCAAAGATTCACCAATCTCAAATGTTGATTTCGGCTTGTCCTCAGACTTCAAAGATTCACCTCTTTTCAAAATACGAACGGGGGAAATCATTGGTTTTTTGCCCTTAACATCAGTTGAAATTTTAGGTTTGGATTTTTGCAAAACTGGTTTCTTAAGCTTTTTCACACACTGCTTGGCCATGTGACCAATTTCGTTGCAGCGGTAACAGACTCTTATATCATACTTAACAAAAGTAGATCTGTTTGTCTCATTTCTCAGCTTTTGTGCTGCATTGAAATCATCAATTGCCTTCTGACTAAAGATATAATCTTTCTCGACTTCAGTACTAGGACCAACAACAAACACATCATTTAGTTTCTCCTTTGGCTTAACATCCTTTTTAGCCATTTTCTTTTCAAAACCAATGCCTTTGTTTTTGAAATTGTTTCCATTTCTCTTGTTATAACCACCATTGCCCACCCACTCTTTCTTACCCAAGTTGTTAGGTTGTGAATTCACAAAAGATTTTTTCGGTTTGGAAAGAAACACATTGTTGTTCACTTCTGAAATGTCAATTTCAACCAGTTTGAACACCTTCTCAATATTTTCCATTTTGGCATTTTGAATTGGATACTCAGAATCAGAATAGAGTTTGTCAGTTCCGGTCATTGTGTAAACCACAATGATCGAATCATCATTCACAACTTTATCTGATTTTGGTATAAACTTGTCTAAGAAGTTACCATCTTCTTCAGAATCAGAAATGGAATTTTCAAAATGAGTTTTCACAGAATCAAACTCCAAGTTATCACTTTCTTCATCTAACACTTGGTCAACAACGGTTTTGGTCACTTGTGACTCATTATCAGTGTCGGACGGAGAAAATGTAACATCAATATTCTCAGGTAATTCATTCTCCATTGTTCTTAATTTGAGATTCAAAGCAGTTTCCACCCCATCTGGATATTTTTGTGTATAATGATTCCACATTGAGGGTGGAACACTTTTGAAGACAGGTTTCGCATCAGGTTGTTGCGGAACAATTTGATCAATCACATATGATGAAGCAACATAACTCATCAGTTTCTTGTCAATTCTTTCATCTTCAATTCTCATTAATTCTAGTTCCTTTTTTAACGAAGCAATTGTGTCCAAGTGAATGCTAATTTCCATTTGTTTATCCATGACTGTGGATTTTAGCAAATTTGCGGCTTTATCATTTTCAAAACTTTCCTTTTTAATCATTTTGATTGATCGTGCCAAAGTGTCATATGCTTCTTTTATCTTTACTGAGATCATATTTTACTTCATCAGTAAATTTCTTCAATTCTTGAAATTGTTTGTCTTTTTCAAGACAATCCATGCAGGGTTTTGAACAGTTTTTGCATGGAATTTCATGAATTGAATCAACTTTTTCAGAAATCTTTTCTTCGTTATCAACTTTAAAATCCGGTTTACCAAAACCATCAGACTCTGACTCAGACTCTTCTCCTGATTTGATCTCCTCATTTTCTGATTTCTCGTCAAACTCCTTTTTTACTGACTCCGTTTCGACAGACACACTTTCAACTGACTCTGTTTTGACAGACTTTGTTTCAACAGATTCTGTTTCTACCTCTTTTAGCTTGCCCATCAATTCTTTGTCAGCAATCTCTTTTAGAGTCTCTTCATTCATTTCTTTAGAAACGTCTATTATCTCTTCAACAAGAGCTTTCTCAACATCGTACTGTGGACAAAATCCTGTGGTTGGCTCACTGAAAAAACCTGCAAAAGAATCAAACATATTAGGAGGCATTATTGATTTAAAAGAGCTAGCAATAATCTCCTATTCAGATTGATAGTAGTAAACTTCTGCAGCTGCTTCTTCAAGTTCTGCCAAACTTTCTTCAGACATGACTTCACTGACTTCTTCTGTTTCAACAACGCATTCCGGTTCTTCCACAATCTCTGCCATCATTGCCATACTCTCACTACCAGGGATATACTTATCCCAACTAAACCCCTTTGCAACCTTCTCATCATCTTGATTGACTAGAAGAGCTTTTTCAGGCTTGTTTTCGATCTGAGGTCTTTGAGTGAATGGTTGTTGACTTGTCTTGTGATAAATTGCTTCTCTGTAGTAGTCGTTTGAGAACGGATTTTGATGGTTGTTGACTTCCCGGTTTGGACATTCATGTTTAAAATGTCCCTTCTCTTTGCATTTGAAACATGTGACTTTTGATTTATCAAACCCAAACTTGCTATCCGGTCCTGAAAGACTGTTTCGACCAGTAATTTCCATAAATCTTTGAGCTCTCCTCACCAAGCTTGCCATTCCCCATTTGATATCGATCAACACCAGATCCTCTGGATCGATCTGATCATAATCTTCCTTTGTCATATCAGGGTTTCCAATTCTTCCTGCAACCAAACTTTCATAAGATTCAAGCACCGAAGCAAGTAGTGTTATGTGTTGTTTCGCTGATGATTCAGTAAAGTCTTGAGCATTCTTTATGTTCACCACTATGTTGCACAGTATTCCTGGACCTTGACTTTGACTGTTTGATCCTGACGAACTTTGGGTATAAGATTGATCTGGTGAGCTTTGAACCTTTGGATTTGGTTCAAAACTTGCAAATAGTGAATTATTTCTGCTTGATGTGCCAGGTGAAACTTCGGATGTTGAATCAGCACTAAAAGCAGTCAGGATCTTTGGACTTAGATTCGATGTTGCTGATGTGCTTCCTTTGTAATACAATGAAACATCTTGTTGCACACTTAAAGAGTTCATTTTTCTAATCTTTGCCAGCTTAAGCTCATGAGATTCTATTTTCTCAATGACTGAACTAAGGTTGAATCCCGCATATTCCAAATTATTTTTCAACACCAACAGATAAGTGCCCATTCATCGTATGGTAACGCATCCGCTAGCTTATCAACCCATTCTTCATCCGTTTTGGTTATGCTCAATCTTTTCATCTCAACGACCAGATGGCAATATCTCTCGATCAACTGTTTTGTTGTTTCTCCCTTCATACCCGTAAAGATATCAAACTCCTTCTTCAACAAAGCAGTATTGCTTTTTATCATAGACACACTTCCCTGAAACTTAACCTTCAATGCATTCCAGATGGACTGTGTGTCTCCCTGATGTTGCAGCAGTACTAAGATATCCTCTTTGATGGCTTGCTGTAGGATACTCATCATTTTCTTTTCTGCTTTGAAATCTTCTTGTTCATGTGGAGTTAAACTTTCGATAGATTTCTCTAAACCTGAACCATTCTTTGGAGGAACATATTTAGACTCGATTTTCATCCAACATTCGAAATAGTTGGCTTGCACCCAAGTCTTAAATCTATCAGCCCATCCGGAATACTCGTCGATGTTCATCAACTTCGGCGGTTTCTGCATTGTGCCGAGTTCATTTTCCATGTTCACATTTTGCACGATACTAGCTGGGGTTTGGACTGCCGTCATCATTCCCCCACCGGCAAACAAGTTGTAAAACTCTTGGTTATCCATTTTACGAAAACAGTTTCGAAAAAATTTTCAAGTTTTTGAAAACAGTCACTTTCACGCGAAATAGCTTCTACACACGAAATGAACTTCCGTACGAAATCACACAAACGAAATGGACTTCAAGCGAAAACAGTTTTATGTGAAATCAACTTTTCATGCGAAATAACACTTTCATGCGAAATCAAATTTCAAGCGAAATGAGGTGTTATTTCGTACGAAATCAGCAAAAACCCTTCTTTTCGTGCGAAACACTCAAACGAAAAGACTTTTCAAATGAAAAAGTCTATTTCATGCGAAATAAACAGATGTTTTCAAGCGAAATAGCAACCTTTCACACGAAATAGCTTATTTCGTACGAAATAAACTCAGTTTTTCAAACGAAATAGTGTTTTTTCACACGAAATCAAATTTTTTTCCATTTTTGTCACTTTTAGACTGAATTTAGGTCTGATTCTTTCAAGGATTTGTTAAAACTGTATTTTACACGTTATATCAAGAGATCAGTCCATTTTGTCCGTGAATTTGTACAGAAATCCAAGAATGAGTAGAAAAACAGAATTCTAAGCACTGATTCAAACGAATTGACTCATCCTGAGCTCTGATATCACTTGTAGGATCGTTTTGCGACCTATATGAGTCGTTCATAGTCAAAACTAAGCTGTTTGAAAGGCGGAAATAGTCAAACAACTGAGAATCAGTGATAGAATGGTGTAGAAACAGAGAATTATACTTAAAACAGGTTTTTCATTGATATTCAACTTGATTACACGGTGAAAATTAGGCAGCACTTCGTTACACGTTCACCTATTTCGTACCAAATGAAAAACCAAGACAGCCTATATATAGGCAACTGATTTCGCATGAAATAGCCAACTTTGGTTTCGTACGAAATAGCCAAATGCTATTTCGTGCGAAATGACTTCTAAAACATATAAAATTACATTTTGACACTTTTAACCCTACTACAAGCTACCGACATGACCTAGACTGTTGACGTAGGCTATAGACATTATGCACCAACAGAACATTTAAAGTATCATGAAAAAATCATTACCTTTCTTAGCCAGCCACTCTTTAAAGTCAGGGCATTCCTTCTGCATATGTCCTGCCTTTTTACAGAACTTGCAGTGGATTTTGCCTAAAGAGTTCTTAAAGCTGGAATGTGCACTTGTATTAGGATTGGGCCTTTGGACCTTGGAAGCATCCTTTCTTGGATAATTATTCTTCCTTTTCTTAGAATTGGAGGTAGTGAAGTTTGCAACATCAGTAGTGCGACCCATCTTCATACGCTCTTCCTCTTGCGCGCACATAGCGATCAGCTCACTCATCGTCCATTTGTCCTTCTGAGTATTGTAATTGATCTCGAATGCTTCATAGAATTAAGGAAGCGAAGTAATGATGAAATGAATGAGGAAACCATCACTAATTTCCATGTCAAGCCCCTTCAGCTTTATTGGCCATGTCATTCATCATCATGATGTGTTCACGAATGCCGCTCCTCCCATCATACTTAGTTGTCACCAGCTTGAGGATTAGAGTACTAACGTGTGCTTTAGACGTCCCCTTGAATTGCGCCTCCACAGAAGCCAAGTAGGTTTTAGCTTCATCAGAATCAGGAATGGCTCCTCTGATTGCATTGTTTATGGACTGCTTCATAAACATGAGAGACATTCGGTAACACCTAGTCCACTTTTCATGTGTCATCTACTCAGCAACAGTACTTTGAGGAGTAAGGTCTGCCGGCTTATTCTCCCTTAAAGCATAATCGAAGTCCAGCAAAGCAAGAGTAAGCATGAGAGAGTCCTTCCATGCAGCAAAGTTATCACCAGTCAATAGCGGAATCCCGCAATTTGGTGCTAATAGTGGAAATAAAATGAGCAAATTATGATACTAAGAAAAGAAGTCCTAATGTGATCTAAGGTCATGTTATACTAAGGCAGGCATAAATAATGACCATTTTAATTATGAAGCTGTGATATTGTCTATTACTAACATCAAAATAATAGACTTAGTTAAAATTCTACTTAAATGAAGACAAATTAGCTTTGGCCAGAAGTGTAATCATTTAAGCATGTGTGCAAAGTGATCATGACAAATCAGCTTTGGCCAGAAGCGAGACATTCACTTTAGTTATGCACTTGTTAAGTATGCTAGACATAAATGAATTAAATCAGCTTTGGCCAGAAATAAGACAGTCACGTTCGTAATGCATACTTAACATAGCTTTTGTAATACTTGAACAATAAATAGATGCATCAAATCAGCTTTGGCCAGAAGTGATACATCAGAAGCTCATTCAAGTTAAGCTATTTTGGTTTTGTGAAAAGTTATCTGATTCTGATTAATTAAGTATTTACAAAACCAAGTATTTAATAGCAAACCACCTGTTAGTTCACATTAACAGATTAATAAAGTAATGAGATTTCGAGTTCACTTGAGATTTCGAGTGAGATTTTGAATGAGATCTCGAGTAAGGTTTTGAGTAAAATTTCGAGTCATTATGAGTTCCTTTATGATTTCGAGTGGCCTTTTAATCTCGAAATCGAGATCTTGTGAGATTTCGACTTCTGAGTGGGGTTTCGATATCTATGGTGATTTCGAGTCACTAATGTCAGTCGCAACCTCATTCGAAAACTTGAGGTTTCGAGTGATGAAGACTAATGCCTTAATGAGATTTCGAGTTCATTATGAGATTTTGAGTCGCAACAACCTGATTACGAGTCAAAATCTCAGTCACAATCTCAGTTCTCCTCGAATTTTAGTGATATTTCGAGTAGAAAACTCAGTCGGAAACTCAGTCGAAACCATCTAATCTCGAAAACATATTTTCCAAGTCTCAAAATCTGCTTATCAACAGCTGTTAGTGGAGATATGATTGAAAATTCGAAATTTTAGGGATTGTGGGATAGTGTTTCCTGTTTTAGTACTGATCTAAATTTATCAAAAGATTTCGAAATAATATCCATTTAATTTTTATAACAGATTTCAAAATTTTAAGAGATAAAATTTAGATCAAAACAGTAAAAACACCCAATGGTCTAAATTACATTCCAAAACATACAGGAATTTTCAAAATTTCCTAAGAGCACATGATGAACCCTAAAATAAAACCATAATTTCTGGAACCCGAAACCTGAATTTTTAACAGTTTTATATAGATTTCGAAACATTAGGTTTACCCATTTGATGTTCGCTTAAAGAGAATTTTTTCTATGATCAGATACGAATCATGTCATACATGAGCAGGCTCCGTAAGATCTAGTTCACTTAACTTCAGATTATTTAATAGTATAGTATAAAATGCATTCATTTCCTCTGCATTGACGCAATTTATGATACTATGAGAGTGAAAAAGGGGTCTAAAGAAGAACAGAGACTGGGCTGTATTAGTAACAAGTAAATCCTTTGTGTGTTTATAAAAGGTCTCTAAAATTTTTGGGATCAACACCAATCCTAAGGTCTGAGACGACCCAAAAAGCAATTGATCAGATCATGATCTCTTTTATAAGCCTACTTGGGTATTGAGTATTTATTTGTAAGAACTGAATTTTTTGCACTCGAGATACATTTCGTTTCTGAGCAGAAGAGATGTTTGCAAGTAGTGTTCGATCGATTACGTAACCCATTCTTACCACAAGCTTTTAATAATATGGTCGTGATCTGTCATTACGTGCGACTATCTCCACTATAGAAAGAAAAAAGTAAAGAAAGATCAAATTCGCTAGTAAATACTAGAAATTTTTTTATTTCCAGAGTTTTTGATACTTTATCATAAATATAAAGAATTTAGAAGTCAAGTTTCATTTAAAGTAATTAATCATTTTGACTGACTGTTTTTACGTAAATTATAAGTAGAAAAGCAGTAGGAACTAAAATGAACAGTGCAGTAGCAATAAATGCAAGAATATTTACTTCCACAATCTCATCGAATTATTGATTAATCGCCAGAGATGGCTTAGAACCAATCGTTCATTATCTAATGGTTCTTTTTTTCTTTCAAATTTAGCAAATCCCTGTTTATTTTTTTCCTAGTGAAATGTGTGGAATAGCTAAAATAAAATATTAAGAAAATTAAGCAACAAAAACGAAATTTTTATTTTATTCTTCACGTCCAGGATTACGTCCTGGATCATTGGATAGGAATCCAAAGATGAAGAGAGAAACAAAGAATATAACTACTGTGTCTTTGGCTTTACTCACGTCAGTGGCATATTTCTATGCAGGTCTTACCAAAAAAGGATTGAGTTATTTCGGGAAATATATTCAACCAACTCCAATTCTTTTACCTATTAATATCTTAGAAGATTTCACAAATCCCCTATCACTTAGTTTTCGACTTTTCGGAAATATATTAGCCGATGAATTAGTAGTTGTTCTTGTTTCTTTAGTACCTTCAGTGGTTCCTATCCCCGTCATGTTCCTTGGATTATTTGCGGAGACAGAATTTGAACCCGTGACCTCAAGGTTATGAGCCTTGCGAGCTACCAAACTGCTCTACCCCGCGCCGAAGAGAATAACTGAAAACTAATATACAAGCAAGGATTGAATGCGCCCCTCTACCATATTTGTACAAATAGAATAGCCTATTTATACAGAATGGTAAAGAGGCCGTCTATGATCATAGAAATGAAATAAAGAGATATTTTAATCCTTACCAACTCAATCTTGTCGCCCCTGGCAACAAACATGCATGAACCATTTCACGAAGTATGTGTCCGGATAGTCCAAAGTCTCGGTAGTTAGCTCTTGGCCTTCCAATTGAAAAACAACGTCGATGAAGCCGCGTAGGTGCACTATTCCGCGGTGGGGATTGTAACTTTCCATAAATTTCCCATTTGTCACTCAATGATCGAACTTTGCTTATTTCTTCTTTTGAGGATCGACGAATCAAATGATATTTCTGTTCCAATTTTTGCCTCTTCTTTTCCCTCTGATTCAAACTTTTTTTTGCCATACTCGTTAAGTTCCTATTAGTATCCATGATACAAGTCGGATCCTAGATGTAGAAATATAAGATAAGAAGGTGGATCTCTTCTTCATCGAAAGAAATGAGATTATCGCGGATACAAAGCATTCAATGAAAAAAATGAACCAAATTTCCCTTATGTAGAGGCAATCAAGAAAGCTGCATAAGTAAATATATAACCTACAGAAAAGTGGGCTAATCCAACCAATTTTGCTTGTACAATGGAAAGTGCCATCGGTTTATCTCTCCAGCGAATCAAATTGGCCAAAGGTGTGCGTTCATGAGCCCATGCTAAAGTTTCAATCAATTCCTGCCAATATCCACGCCAGGAAATTAAAAACATAAATCCAGTAGCCCAAACAAGATGTCCAAATAAAAACATCCATGCCCAGACGGATAAACTATTCATACCAAAAGGATTATATCCATTAATAAGTTGTGAAGAGTTTACCCATAAATAATCTCTTAACCAGCCCATCAAATAAGTGGAAGATTCATTAAACTGTGAAACATTACCCTGCCATAATGTAATGTGCTTCCAATGCCAATAAAAAGTAACCTATCCAATGGTATTTAACATCCAAGGCAGGGCTAGTGACTGGAGTGAAGTCGTAACAAGGTAGCCATACTGGAAGGTGCGGCTGGATCACCTCCTTTTCAGGGAGAGCTAATGCTTGTTGGGTATTTTGGTTTGACACTGCTTCACACCCAAAAAGAAGGGAGCTACGTCTGAGTTAAACTTGGAGATGGAAGTCTTCTTTCATTTCTCGACAGTGAACAAATATAATTCATCGTGATAAGCAGCTCTATTTATTTCCGTCCCATAGGTTTTCTCATCCCATTCCAAAAATGGAAACAATTGGGATTTTTTTAGAAATTGGATGTAGTTACTAATTCATGATCTGGCATGTACAGAATGAAAACTTCATTCTCGATTCTATGAGAATTTTTATGAAAGCCTTTCATTTCTTTTCTGAAAATAGTGATTTCGGTAATTATAAAGGACTCGAAACCGGCTGTTTATAAGGCTTAAAAAATTTTGTTTTCCATATTTCAATCCCAAAATTAATGGATACGAAAACAGAACTGATTTATCAACATATGCTCTGATACCACATGTTGATCAGTTCTGTTCTAGACATTATGGAAAACATGAAAACATACCAGTGATTGCAGACAGGCCAGCAGAGAATCCAGTAAGAGATGCAGCCATCGAGTTCGACATGCTTGTCAAGATGATATGGTTCCTCCTTATGGTGCAATCTAATGATGATGGTGAAAACCGAATAGGGTATTCGGCTGAGAGAGAGAGGCGAGATTGATGTTAAGAATAATTAGGTTGTCTAACCTTGTAACCTCTATATTAGTCTCCTTATATATGCACCCAAGAGGAAACCCAATTAGTTAATAAGGGTAATATGGTCCATCAACAATTACCAACTAATTATTTAATAGGTTGTTATATATTTTGATTTATATAATGTAAATGATTATAATGGCTACTAGATTAAATACAACACCATAATATATTTAATATTACAGTCCCCAATAGACAGAACTGACGCCTTCCAAAGATTGAGTCTAGCCTCGAAAACTTCAAAAATAGGCCTCCAATTATTAACCCTATTCATATTCGCCCCTACCGTCAGACCAAGGTAGTTGAAAGGTAGAGACCCAGCCTTGCAACCCACCACAGCGGCCAACGACCCCACGCTTGACCCATCCACCCCTAACCCGTAAAGGTTGGACTTAAAAAGATAAATTTTAAGACCAGAACAAACGTGGAAACGCCGTAAGAGCCGGACAACACTACACATATTCTCTCTCGACCATTCTCCGAAGATGATGGCGTGATTGGTGATAGCAGGTGCAAAATATTGGTGTAACAAATTTGGATGTAACAAATTAGTTCACTGTATGTTATTTTTCTAGCCTCAATGTTTATATTCTTTTGGTGATGAATGAGATTGCAGTTTGCTGCTAAAAAAAAAGTGCAAAATATTATAATTAAATATCTAATAGATAAAATCATAATTCTGAATTTTGATTACGTGTGCACCAATTTTGAGGGCTAAATGCCACTCCTGTGATAGGTGATCACATTTTACAAACCAATGATACTTTAAAAGAAAAAAGTCAATGAATAAATGGAATATTTTGTGAATACATATACTTTGGATGAGGCCAACCCAATGATGGAAAACAACAACAAAAAAAGCAAAGCAATTAATAGGTCACTTAACTAAATTCACACAATTCAAAGTAAATCAATTTACCCGTATCATCATGAGATTGAGCCTTTTAAAGATACAAATATTAGAGAAAAGGTATAACTGTTTTTTTTAATAAAATCTATCATTTTATAAGTTAAAATAAATAATGAACCTAAAATCTAACTGTTATTATACAATGTAAAAAAAGGAATATTACAGTAAAATGGGATTGATATGATCCTTAAGAAAAGTAGATGAATTTTAAGGAAAAAAAAAAACTATTCACTCTACCATTAAATTCTTTTTTTTTCAAGGTTAGACTATATCTTGTAGGAATGATAAGCCTCGCCATTAAGCATCCTCGTCAAAGGACGCTACCCCAAGAGGCGTGACTAGTCTCACATGTTCAAGGGGCGATAGCCCCACCACATCATCCCTCTTTGTCAGTGGCGGATCTAGGATTTTTTTTTCACTGGGTTCACTTTTTAAGGTGCCCGAATTTTGGTCAGCCCGACGTTAGTTTTTTCGGGTCGGGTCGGGCTTTATCACTAAAGTCACATTTTTCCTATGATGCTTTAAAGGGCATTCCTATCCCACTATCTATCTTTGTCTCTAAAAACAAATTGATTTGTAATAAACTTTTACAGAACGAATTCGAGTTAGAACCGGTACATCTAAAAATGATCATTTTAGTTCGAATTACAACGACAAAAGCATAAAACTTGACCAAATGAGCATTTATTTGAGCCGGTTTGGCAGTTCCAACGACAAAAGCATCTAACTGAACCATGTCCATTGCTTATTTCTCTTAATTGGTTAATAGAGATTAAATGAAATTAAATTAATTTATATCTAATAGCCACCAAGAAAACTAAAATGAATTTTCAAGTACATAACAAAAAAGCTCAGCCATAACCCAGACCTGCAACAAACAAAATAGTTTGACTAACAATAATGAACTAAAGCTCAGCCATGTTAACTCTTATAGTTCACTCTTTTGTTTAACTCTAATATTATTTTAAAATTAAAAAGAACAAAGAACAATAAAAAGGAGCTGATTAAGAATATCAAATGGCAAAATTAAGAATTCAAGCTGATTAAATACCAAATTTTACATCACTAATCAAGAATTCAAGCTGACTAAAACACAATACTGGAGGAGGACGGCCGGAGGAGGACGACCGGAGCCTGGAGGAGGACGGCCGAAGGTGGAGCGGAGGAGGATGGCCGGAGAGGCGGAGACAGACGAGATTGAAGGTGAAGGCTGAGAGAATCAGATGTGTGCGCTATTGTTCTGTTAGCTCTGTGTGCGCTACTACTACCGTTCTTAACTTCTAACCCTAATATGGGTTCATTAAATTTAAAAAAAAGGGAAAAAAGAAAAAAATCCGAAAAAAAAACATATGGAAAGGGCTGGAGCAGGATTCGAACTAGGGGTGTCAAGTATGGGTTCATTAAATTGAAAAAAAGGGGAAAAAATATATGGAAAGGGCTGGAGCGGGATTCGAACTAGGGGTGCCAAGTTAAAATAGTGCACAATTAACCAGTGGAACACAAGAGGATTTGTGTTATGGGTTCCCTCAATATTTTACTTATGGGTTCCTTTTCAGTTTATCCTATACATTTACACTAAAAATAAAAAACCGAATGGGTTCCTGGGAACCCGATCTTTATACATAAATCCGCCCCTGCTCTTTGTGCATAGTATCATTACACTGCCAATTCATTTTCTAACTCATTATTCCATTTATTTAATTTAAGACTACCATAGCACACATAGGTGAAATTAGTAATTTGTCGTGTGCCTTGTCGCGGCATTGAAACGTACAGTACCTCAAATTTCTACCATCTAATGGAAACATATTATATTTGACCCGACTGGTTTCCGGAAAAAATGCATCAAAACGTAGAACAACTGAAAACGTACATAACAATAAGCACGAAAAGGTGTATATTTGATCCAATGTGTTTTCAAAGAAAATTTATGTCGAAACGTAAAACAACTTTAATTTATAACAACACGTGCATAAAAATAAGCATGAAAGAAAGTAGTGTTTTTTAAGTTAAAGAATGGTACGACGTGTTGCAGCGGTGTCAAAATGAAAAGTGACTCGTATTTATATCGTCTAATAAAAACATATTATATTCCCTACTTGTTTCCAAACAAAATTTACGTCAAAACGTAGAACAACCAAAAACGTACATAAAAATAAGTACAAAAAAATATTATATATGACCCGACTCATTTCTGGAAAAAATAAAATTTACGTCAAAACATAGATGATCAACTGAAAACGTACATAATAATAAGCATAAGAACATATTATATTTAACTCAACTCATTTCTGGGATATAATTATGTCAAAACGTAAATTAACTTGAATTTATACCGACATGTACATAAACTAGTAAAACTCGATTACAAAATATTTAGAAAGTTAATGAGTTGTAAGTGTTAATGTTAATGTTGAAAGTTGAGGAGTAAAAGTATACCAAAATACAAAAAACACAAAAAGACAAAAAGAGTCAACTTTTACTGTTCATGTAAGTTGGTAATTATAATATTATTATTATTATTACTAAGGGGGTCAGGGTGGTTGCATGATACACAACCATTACGCTAGTGATGGCATGATACACCGCCGCAAGTGGGGTGTATCACTTGGTGATGGGTTTCTCTGCGATACGTATCACGATGATGATGGGTTTATGTCAAACGGTCATATGAGCGTTGGTAATTAAAAAAATTCATTCCCCACCTATTTAAATCGAATCTTCTTCCAATTTTCACACACACCCACTTCTGAGCATGCAAAGCTTAAAGATACGAAACGATCAAAGAAAAAAGTTTTCCAACGAGTTTGCGAGGACAATTTATGAGGGTGACTACAAAAAACCGATAGTCATGTTCTAAGAGGATACGTCGAATGATTTATGGATTTGGTATACGTACTTTGGTGCTCCCGGTCCAAACGATGACATTAATGTTCTACATCAATCACCCTTATTTAATCCCGAGTTACAAGGAACCGCATTGTCGCGTCCGTCTGTGATCAATAAGTATAGATGTGGCTTCTATCTTGTTGATGATATGTACCCGACTTAGAATGTTTTTGTAAAGGCTTATTCATTTTCGACGAATGCCATAGAAAAAGTGTTCAAGATGTTATAGGAATCAGCGAGAAAAGACGTTGGGCGGATGTTTAGTGTTTTAAAAGGTTAATGGGGTATACTTGATCGACCAGTGCATACAATCAGACAACCAAAAATAAGGAGCATGGTGTACTTGCGTATGGTTGCCGCTAGTGCCCTAATGTGAGATGTGAAAACACTTATACCCACGTGACACCTACGTGGCAACATTTTTTTTCCACCATTCACCCCACCATAACACATAGCTCATACAAACACTTTTTCTTCCGTATGCATATAACAAATACACCATGACGCTTTTAAGTCATACTATCATATCCGAACTATTAAACCAAACACGATTTTGGTAACACAATAGTGGAATCACATCACCATCATGAAAATGAAGTATTATCTTTAAAATAACACCAACACATATTTATCTTGACTGAGAGAAATTAGATGATGAAACCATAACTTAAAAAGCCTAAATTGTCCCAAGCAATACACGAACCTCAAATTATGTTTTATGTGGGAATTGTTCAGAATATGTGGAATGTGGATCATATTTTGACCAAGTCTCCATCAGCTAAGGATGTTTGCAGACATGTTCTCATATGAAGCAACTTCACAGACGCAAGTAAACTTAGGTGCTGTTTGTTTTTTCTGTAGGAAAAGGTCTGCAGTCTGCGGACCACATCTGCAGGCATCTGCAGGAGAAGAGGTGGACCAAATGTCTGCAGTCTGCAAGGAGAAGATGTTTTGTTTTTTTATATAAAACCTCTTCTAGGTTTAAAACACACAAACAACACACAACACACAGTCACACACTGATCTCTCTCTACTCTCTCTCTCTCTACAATCTGCACCACCGCCATCATCACCACTGCCACCACTTCACCACCGCCACCACTTCACCACCGCCATCATCACCACCACCGTCACCACCTCCGCCTTCACACCTCCACTTCTCCAGCGACCACCACTTCACCACCAGACCGATGATGATGATGATGATACAGATCGATGATGATGATGATGTAACAGATCGATGATGATGATGATGTAACAGATCGATGACGATTTGGGGGTTTTGTTTCTGATCGATTTGGGGTGTTTTGTTTGCCATCGATTTAGGGTTTCGGAGGTGGAGGTCGATGGGTGTCGGCGGAGGTGGGGGTTTCGGAGGTGGAGGTGGTGTCGATGATGATGATAACAGATGTGATCGATTTGGGGGGGTTTGTTTCCGATCGATTTGGGGGTTTTGTTTGCCATCGATGATGATGATGATGATGATAACAGATGATGATGATGATGGTGTCAGAGCAGGGGTGTCGGAGGTGGAGGTGGTGGCGGAGCAGGGGTGTCGGAGGTGGAGGTGGTGGCGGAGTGGAGGTGGTGGCGGAGCAATGGTGTCGGAGGTGCAAGTGGTGCCAAGAAGAGGTAAACGTCTGCGAGGAGAAGACTTGGGTCCATGTCTGCTCCAAGAAGAGGTCTCGCATACCTTTTTTAATGAAAGGTCTGCGAGAAAACAAACAAGCTGCAGACATCAAACGTCTGCGCGCGTCTGCGTCGCGCAGACATAAGTGGCCAGAAGTACTTCTGGCCAAAAAACAAACAGAACCTTAGTGAAGAAAAATCTGTAGCATGTTAATTCCATGTTCCCAAGAAAATTAAAAGTGAGCTCTTCACATAGTTATACGGTGCAGGTAGTGAGCTAGAAACGAGAAGGTGTTCAGCAACAAGAAGGTGTACTTAAAGAAAATCATGAAAGAGATCCAAGTAGTTTTTTTTATGGTTAAAAAGTAGGACAAGTATCAATTGGTTGAAATGATCATGTGGATCCGACATAATTCAGTAGTGTAATAGTGTGTTCCATTTGATTTGCAATTCTTAGCCGTTAAACAAATACACCAACCTCAAAGATTGTTGCACATATTGTATCTCATAAATTCATTCAATATATTATACTTTTTTTGAACCGCAATATATTATATTTAGACCATACGGAGTGGTGGGTGTTGTGGTGATGTGGAAGGCTCCATTATGTCGTAACATCACCTCTGCCTTGGTGTGGTGATGGGGTGGTAGAAGTCACACCGATGTGGCGTGGAGGGCAAACGGTGTAGTGATGTGTTGGCGTTTCATTGCGAGGTGAATTTTGATTGGTTTTTGTTTTTTTAATAAAAACACCACTTTCACGCTTCTCCCACCCTATGTTTTTTACTATGCCCCTTACTTACGTGACGCTTAATACCCTATCTTCATACAGTTCCACACTGTATATTGTTAATATAATCTAAAAATGTAGGTATGATAATTTATAAATGTGGTATTGAAGAAACAAAGAACTAATTTGGGGTTTGATTAGTTTGGTTTATGCTTCTATCATAGTGGTTAATCTTCTTAAGGCTTTCTGAGCTCCGTAATGAACTTTTAATCCTGCAAAACAGAACACAGTTACTCGTTAAGAGGGGAATATGGGGTTTCCCTCTTAACCGGGCTCCGGCGTGAGAATAAGCGACTACTTTGAGGAGATAAATGTGTATTAAGAGTGAGAGTAGAGGGAATCGAATGTTTAACCTGTGGACTGGGGTCTCTATTTATAGCCGGAGAGGTGTAAAAGGGTGTGGGCTGATGGGCCTTGGGCCGGAAGGACACAACTTAGACGATATGCTCTTTGTCTCACTGGTTCCGACCGTTAGTGGCTTCTAGGAGTTCCCTGGTGCTGGCGCACCGTGATTGGAGCCACGTGTCATGGTTGTCGGCTTGGCCGCCCTTCTGCCAAGTGGAGATCGTAGGGCAGTTGTCTCTGCTCTGTGATTGGTGCCACGTAGGCGTCCTTAGGTACTTTTTGTCTCCTGCACGTCAGTCAATCGTGGAGCACGATTGGGCAGAGCCTGGAGGATGCGGATTGGCTCCTCTCACCTGCCACTTGTACCTTTGTACCTTCTGAAGTAGTCTTGCGCTACAGCTTTTATGCGTTCCTTGCTGAGCACAAGACTAGCCCGTGCAGGATTGTAAGTGTTGAAAACTCTTCTCAAAATGCTAAGTGTTGATCTTAATGCTCTTTCTTGTCTAGACCTCACGCGAGCTCAATCCTTGGTGAAGTATCCCGCGCGAGGATGAGATTGAAGATCTTGCTGATTTAGGAGTGTGGTCATGCGCGCGACCTGGTGGAAGGTCTGCGTGGCTTTTTGGGACATATAGCAAGGCCTAGAATAGTTACATATAGCACTTGCGCAGTTGTTGCGCATTCCATGTGCGCGAGATGATGTGTCCATCCAGGGTGCGCAATTTGTATGCCTCTTTTCCTAGCACTTCGTGAACCAAGTATGGGCCTTCCCATTTGGGTGCTAGTTTCCCGGAGCGTTCAGCGTTTGAAGCTTCATTGTCTCTAAAGACACACTCTCCTGGAATGAAGGTGCAAATACGTACTCTCGCATTGTAGTACCTTTCCAGTTGTGTCTTGTACTTTGCTTCTTTAATACGCGCAATCTCGCGTCTTTCTTCCAGTAAATCCAAATCCAGACGGCACTCCGCTTCGTTATCAACTGTGTTGACTGCTGTCAAGCGCGGTGAGGGGAGTCCAACTTCAGCCGGGATAACTGCATCAGAGCCGTCTACTAGGCTAAAAGGAGTTTCGCCGGTGCTTGTCTTCGGCATAGTTCGGTGAGCCCACAGGATGCTTGGGAGCTCATCTACCCAGCCCCTTCTCTTTGTGCCTAGTCGGGCTTTCATCCCTTCAACGATACTTTTGTTAACACTTTCCACTTGACCATTGCCTTGAGGGTGCGCAACGGAGGAGAAAGTGTGCTCAATCTTCATTTCCTTCATCCAATTTTGAAGATCCTCGGAAGCAAAATTAGTACCGTTGTCTGTGACGATTTTGAGTGGAATACCAAATCTGCAAATGATGTGCTCCTAGATAAACTTGCGCACCATCATTGCAGTAGTTGAAGCGAGAGCCTTGGCCTCCACCCACTTAGTAAAATAATCAACGGCCACGATTATGAACTTCACGGCTCCCAAAGCATCAGGGAAAGGTCCCACCATATCAATTCCCCACTGTTGGAAAGGCCAAGCAGTGGATACAGGAATGAGATCGTTTTTCGGGCGCAGGGTTTTCGGGGAGTGACTTTGGCATGAGTCACATTTGCGCAACTCCCTTAGAGCATCGACATGCATCCCTGGCCAGTAATAACCAGCATTCATAATCTTCACGACAACCATGCGCGGACCTGTATGGATGCCACATATGCCTTCATGAATCTCTCTGATCAAGTAATTCGTGTCCTGGGGGTCCACACAACGCAATAAGGGCCACAAGAAGGACTTTCGGTATAGAATACCACCATTCATCTCATAATGCAGGGCCTTGTTTTGAATCTTCCTTGCCTCTGCTTTGCTCTCCGGGAGTATTCCTTCTTGCAGATATTGAATTATAGGGGTCATCCAAGATGGCTGCCCTGTTTCGATCACATTTACTTGGCGCAGCAGGACTGATGGATTTTTGAGTACTTCAATCCTTACATCTTTTGCGAAATGTTGAAAGGAAGTTGAAGCAAGCTTGCTCAAGGCGTCTGCTGGTTTGTTTTCGGAACGATTGATGTGTACTACCTTGTATGACTTGAATTTCTGAAGCAGTTCTTTCGCCTGATCCAAATATAAGGCCATAACTTCGCCTTTTGCATCATAGATTCCGTTGATTTGACTGGCGATCAAAAGTGAATCAACATGCGCTTACAGATTTTTAGCTCCCATTTTTATGGCGAGGCGTAAGCCTGCCAGAAATGCCTCGTACTCCGCCTCGTTGTTGGTCTTCTTAAAATCCAACTTGATGGCGTAAGTAAATTCATGCTTTACGGGGCTCACAAGGCACAATCCGGCTCCTGCGCCGTCTTCGTTTGAGGCCCCATCGGTGTACAGCAACCACAACTCATTAGATGTATCTTTCACGGGAGTTTCGACAATCTCGCAATCCTTGTTTTTTTCCGCTGGGACTTCTGTGATAAAGTCCGCAAGGACTTGACCCTTGATGGCTGGGCGCGGCCTGTACAAAATGTTGTGGCCCCCCAGCTCGATCACCCACTTTGCTAATCGCCCAGATGTTTCTGGATTTTGCAATATCGTCCCAATGTGGAAATTGGTAAGTACGGTGATGACGTGGCCTGTGAAGTATCTGCGCAGCCTTCTGGAGGCATGTAGCAACGCCAATACCAATTTTTCCATCGTTGAATATCTCGTTTCTGGATCTGTGAGCACTCTACTGATGTAGTAGATTGGAGTCTAAACTCCATTTCTCTCTACAAGCAATACCGACCCTACTGCCTTATCCGAAGAAGATAAGTACAGGATGAGTGGTTCCTTCTCTAGCGGCGCGGTCAGGGTAGGAAGCTCAATTAAACACTCTTTCATTTGCTGAAAAGCGACTTCTGCTTCGGGCGTCCATTTGAATTCTTGCTTCTTCACGCAATTGCGTAGAGTGCTGATAAACAGATATGACTTCGCGACATGATTTGACAGAAAACGGTTGAGCGCAGCTAGACGGCCGGCCAATCGCTGCATCTCTTTGATTGTTCGAGGCGACGGCATCCGCTCTATGGCTTGAACTTTTTCTGGATTCACCTTAAAGCCGCCATTTGTGACTATGAAGCCCAAGAATTTCCCTTATTCCATACCAAAAAGAACATTTGGCTGGATTCAATTTCATATTCACGCTTCGCAACGAGTTGAATGTTTTTTCGATGTCTTTCAACATTTGGTCCTCTTCGGGACTTTTGATCACCAGATCGTCGAAGTAAACCTCGATATGCTTCCCAATATCTCCAGCGAAGATCTTATCCATTAGGCGTTGATATGTTGCGCCAGCGTTTTTGAGGCTGAAAGGCATTTTTGTGTAGCAGAAGATCCCTAGATCGGTTCGAAAAGCTGTCTTGTCTTCGTCTTCAAGCTTCATTTGAACCTGATGGTACCCTTTGTAGCAATCTAAGAAGCATTTCCATATGTATGGCGCGAGAGAGTCTATCTTTTTGTCGATTTCAGGCAAAAAGTAGCTATCTTTAGGGCATGCCTTGTTGAGATCTGTGTAATCGACGCACATTCTCCATCCCCCATTAGACTTCTCCACCATCACAGGGTTCGCAACCCAACTTTGATAGCGCACCTCCCTTAAGATTCCTGCTTTTAGTAGCTCACATACTTGCTCGTTCATTGCTTTGGTTTTATCCTCCCCTAAGCTGCGCCTTCTTTGAACTTTTGGTTCAATGGAGGGATAAGTGTTCAGACAATGTTCAGTAATGCCGCGCGGGACACCGGTCATGTCTGCCGGAGTCCAGGCGAAAATTTCCATGTTCCTGAACAGGAGTTGTTTGAGGTGCGTTCTGATGTTTGGTGAGATTGTGTGGCCTATCGTCACTGTTTGCTCTGGGTACTTTCGGTTTAAAACCCACTTTTCTGGTTCGGTTGTTGAAACCTTCGCCGCTTTTGTTGGGCGCATCTCCTCCGTCGACATTACTTCTTTCTTGGCATAGATAATTGCCACCCCCGTCTCAGTTGGAAACCCTATCGCTGAGTGGGGCGTGGAAGTTACCATGTTCAGTTCGCCTTGGGTTTCTCTCCCAATCAACACATCATGCCTCGATTTGACAGGCATCACCATGAAGTTTACATTCGTTGTTCTTGAATGCTTCCCGTCAGAGAGCGTGACGGGGAAGCTAATTTGGCCTAGCGGGAAAACCATTTCGTTGCAAAATCCTGACAGTGGATAATCAACTGGCTCAAGTCTCGCTTTATCTTCGTCATCAAACTGATTAAAGCATTGCTCATAGATGATATCAGCCGTACTTCACGGGTGAATGAAGACATACTCTGTTTCATAATGGCCGATAATACCGGTAATGACGACGGGTCGAGTGGCACGAGGACCGCCGCGCACTACCGGGAAAATGACCTGTTGCTCTTGCCATGAGGGTTCGTAAGGGCGCTTGCCTTTTTCCTTTGTGCTGTATCTTGGTCCATTGACCATATGGGTTCTAGGCGTCGGACTTTCTTGTGATTCCCCTCATCATGGCGTTGGATCTGTCGAGTTTCTTTGCGCACGTTTTTCACCAGGTGGCTCAGCTTCCCGCTTTTTAGCGCTCTCTCGATCTCTTGACGTAAATTGATACAGTCATCCGTCAGGTGCCCTGTATCCTTATGGAAGTCGCAGTACAGGTTGGGGTCTTGCCCCTTCTTGTTTGTCATAGGCCTTGGAGCCTTGAAATCGTGATTCTCCGTCATCAGCACCTCTTTTGGTGTTTTTATGAGCGGAGTCCAGTGCTTCTCGCGGTTATCGTCCCTGACTGCTTTTCGGTATCCGATTCTATCAATCGTTTCCCGCGCATCCTCTCTGTAGCGCGATCTTTCTTCGTAACCCCTTGATTTTCCGGAATTCCAATCATGACTTTTGCCTTTGTTGCGCTTGTCGAAGTCGCACGAGTTTTTCTTGGAAAAACGATCGTCGGTGTATGTGGACTTGGCTCCAGCTAGTGATTCCTCTGTTTGCGCTACTATTTTTGCCGCTTCCATCAGCTTGCTCCACTCTTTGGGCATACCATCCTTCCCAGTGATGGTTCTGATGAGACTATCACATCGGATAGCTTTCTTAAAGTGAGCGCGCATGAGTTGTTCACTTACACCACAGATCTCTAAGTACTCCTTGTTAAAGCAAGTGATAAAGTCTTCTAGACCTTCATTTTCTCTGCGCCAGATATCCATTACTTCCGACGTATCTCGTTGATAGCGCCTTTGCTGGCTGAAGTGGTCTAGAAACTTAGTTCTGAAATCGACCCACGAACTGATTTTTCCAGGCGGTAGGCTGTCGAACCACACACGAGCAGCCCCGGTGAACGTCTGGATAAACAAATGACACCACATTGGCATATTCCATCCTCCCATGCAACCAACACTTGTGAATACTCTGACATGATCGTCGGGATCAGTCAGCCCATTGAACTTTCCCATTGTGGGAGGCAACTTTTCTCTTGATAGCGGCGCAAGAGCGATCTTCGGGATGAATTTCGAATGTTCTGCAGCTTCAGCTGGTCGATAGGCGAGGCGGAAGTCGCGCTCTGCCTCTTCGTTGTACCCGACGTGTTGTCGTGGTCTATAATTTTCATGGTTCCTTTGTAAACGATTGAAGACTGAAGACCCTTCATCGTCTTGCCAAGTTGGGTCGTTTGGATCTGTGTCATCCCAATCATTGTTCAAATTGCGCGGCACGAGCCGGCTCTGAACTGGACATCTTTGGAGGTTTGACGGATGATCATAATAACTTTATGTCTCTCCCCGTGTGTCGCGCGTGTCATGCACGCTTGGTCGTCTCTTGGGAGGAGGCCTGTTGATTCTCCCTTGGAGGATTTGCTATGGGGGTATCTGGCGCGCCCCCTAACTCGGACCCAAGGGTGTGACTAAGGATGGTTCTGCTTGCAAAACTGTTTGCTGTGCGCTCAAAGACTGACACGCAGCGTTGATGGTAGCAATTTGCTTGGCGTACCAAGAGGCTAGAGTTTCGCCTTCTGGTTCCGAAATGTGCTGACGTGGTGGATTTGAGGGTCCAACACCATTGTTTCCCGGGGTTACCGTTTGGGTGATGCGAGTGATGCTGCCGCGAGGTCCCCCGGTGTTAGTTACTTCGATTTCACCGATTTCTTCTACATGTTGGGCTTGGACGTTTAGATTGTCCTCCCCCACCACTGCGTTAGAGTTTGCTCCGAACCCAAACTCAGGGATGATTCCTTGACCAGCCATGATCGAAGGACAAACAACGAAAACTCAGAAAAAAGAAGATGAGAGTGATTTGTAGAAAACCGGTGGGCGCCAATGAAGAAACAAAGAACTAATTTGGGGTTTGATTAGTTTGGTTTATGCTTCTATCATAGTGGTTAATCTTCTTAAGGCTTTCTGAGCTCCGTAATGAACTTTTAATCCTGCAAAACAGAATACCGTTACTCGTTAAGAGGGGAATATGGGGTTTCCCTCTTAACCGGGCTCCGGCGTGAGAATAAGCGACTGCTTTGAGGAGATAAATGTGTATTAAGAGTGAGAGTAGAGGGAATCGAATGTTTAACCTGTGGACTGAGGTCTCTATTTATAGCCGGAGAGGTGTAAAAGGGTGTGGGCTGATGGGCCTTGGGCCGGAAGGCCACAACTTAGACGATATGCTATTTGTCTCACTGGTTCCGACCGTTAGTGGTTTCTAAGAGTTCCCTGGTGCTGGCGCACCGTGATTGAAGCCACGTGTCATGGTTGTCGGCTTGGCCGCCCTTCTGCCAAGTGGAGATCGTGGGGCAGCTGTCTCTGCCCTGTGATTGGTGCCACGTAGGCGTCCTTATGTACTTTTTGTCTCCTGCACGTCAGACGATCGTGGAGCACGATTGGGCAGAGCCTGGAGGATGCGGATTGGCTCCTCTCACCTGCCACTTGTACCTTTGTACCTTCTGAAGTAGTCTTGCGCTACAGCTTTTATGCGTTCCTTGCTGAGCACAAGACTAGCCCGCGCAGGACTGTAAGTATTGAAAACTCTTCTCAAAATGCTAATTGTTGATCTTAATGCTCTTTCTTGTCTAGACCTCGCGCGAGCTCAATCCTTGGTGAAGTATCCCGCACGAGGATGAGATTGAAGATCTTGCTGATTTAGGAGTATGGTCCTGCGCGTGAGTGGATCGAAGGTCTGCGCGGCTTTTTGGGACCATACCCCTTCAGGTATAAAATCATGTGAGTAATATGCAAAGAGATGACACATGGAGATTGATGATTCATTAAACTCACCTCCAAAGAGTCACCTCGTCCTCGGTCTCCAGCTCCAGGCCATCCATCATCATGTCATCTCATCTCCTTCAATTCCCAATAACCTACTCACTTTCCCATTCTACCCCTACTCCCTTTTCCTTGGCTCCCTCTCCTCTTCTTTCATTCCCAATATTCCCACCTTGTTGCCTTTTGTAGGGGTGTTTTCGTCTTTTCATACTCTCCCATTTTAGCCGCTACCCTCCATGTTTTCAGAGATCTCTGCACCAAAAAACAACATATATAAACTCAACGAATATATGATTGTTTTCAAAACTGAATTTGCACTTCGCCACCCTTTACTTTCGTCTTTGAATTTTTCCAACCCCAAATAATCAACACTAAATTTTTTAAACGAATTCAAGACTACACTTAAGCTTGTTTAGTAAAACAACCTAGAATTCAAGCTTATGTATATTTATTTTTTCATCAATATATGTCTTTACCATTTAATCAAACAGTGTTCGTCATCTAACGCCCTGTAAGAACATATTTCATTGATATATAGTGACAAATTCAGATAGAGTATTATAATGAAAATACCCATTATACTAACTTTTTTCTAATACATATTAGGCTATCTCAACTGTTTTCTTGTGCCTTCTACATATATCAACACTTATACTTAGATGTAGATACAGTTTAGTTTTTTTTATAGCGGCTAATTTGCAAACACTCACTAATCCTCCTTTTAAATATGTACTTTTTATCCGCTACAGGATTGAACGTCTCAACTCCACAAGGACGGACGCGTTTCCATCACATCTTAGTGATGTCACAAGCACATTGATAGGTTGAGTTTATATAATCTTGGTCATATGAGATGAACCATAGTTAAACATGGACATATATGGTTCATTGAGGCCCATCATGTCATGTTATGACTCCTTACGACCCATTACGATATGAATGATGGAACATGACCTATCAAACAAGACAATATACACCAAATGATATAGATTTATAGAATTTACAATGCATATAAAAATTAGTGACTAATTTTGTTATGTGAGGATTGTTTCTCGAGTTAATCGTCATTCCGAAAAACAAAAAAGTAAAATTTGTTAACTTGATTTAGCCTTCTGGATTTAATCTAGTATCCTTTAAATCCATTGAACACAAGAAGACCTTCACAACTAAGTAATGCATGTACATCGACAGAGACCATTTTATACGATAATTTTTCTTACTTCTAAATACTACTTAATTAACTTGCATTTGATTTAAACCCACCGGAGCAATTATCAATGCCACTAGACGACAAGGCGATGTACATACACGTTTTTATCTATTATAATTAAACATATTGAGTTTAGTTTTATGTTCGTTTGGATTTTGGAAATCACTTTAGAGATAATATTCCACCTACACCTAAAAGCATAGGGGGGGTTAAAGTGCTAAAAGAAAAAAAGTTCAAGGTATAGTTAATAAAAAATCTAAACCTTAAACTTAAATGATCATTGGTTCTCTCTTTTTCTCTATAAAAGAGGAGTAATATTTCGTAAAGCCCATGCAAACACTAAAAAGCTAAAGAAACCAAACAGTCTCAATCTTTCTCTGTGGATCATGGAAGCCAATAGCAGCAAGGAAACAATGATTACGGTGGCCGGAAAAGAAACCACCACCACCGCCGCACCCACGCCATGCAGGTGGAATCCGACGAAAGAACAGATAGACATGCTGGAGAATTTATATAAACAAGGTGTGAGAACACCAACAGCTGATCAGATTCAAGAGATTACAACCAAATTACAAACTTTTGGTCACATTGAAGGCAAAAATGTGTTTTATTGGTTTCAAAATCATAAGGCAAGACAAAGACAGAAGCAAAAACAAGATCATCTGTCTTACTTTCATCAATATTATCTGCATCACAACCACCATCACCACCACCCTGCGGTACCCCCCGGGATCTATCCGGTACCCCATCATCCAAACGGTTCGTATTATCGTTTCATTTTTTTAACGGTGAAAATTCTATATAAATAATATAGAAAAAACGGGCTAGCGAGCAGCTAAAGCGAAAAAAAAAAACGTTAAAGTCACACCATTTGTCGATCTAAAAAAATAAAATTTAGATCATGTTAGTTTGTTTTCATTTATTTATTGTTTTACATGATCAGATGATGAATTTATATTACTGTTTACCTTTTCAAGGTCTTATATGCTGCAAATGTCATTGTACTAGGTAGAGTACAAGGTCTACCATCTAACTATCTAAGTACATTTTCGAAATCTTTAAGTTAACCTAATTAGTTGTTAATATCTTTCTAGGATAAAACTAATCTACTTTTAATAATAAATATGTATAATTGATTTTTGAACTTTGTATTCTGTAGTTAAATATTTGTATAATTGTATTAAAAGTATTTATTATGTGTAATGTAATATTAAATATTTAAATAATCATATTATGCTTGTTTAGTTTATGTGAAATTATAGCAGAAATAATTACAGATTAATACTGTCAGATTTTAATATGTAATACAATATTCTGGATTTCTGGTAACGTAACTAAATAGCAGCAATTGTTACTGATAATTAGTACGTACATTCTATAAATTTGTATGTCAGGAAAAAAGTTATATTTCCAATATATTAGTAATAAAGATTAATCATTTATATTTTACAATTATAAATACGGTTTTATATTTATGATACTTGTATCAGTTTTAAATTTCAAAGTGTGTCTGGTGACCTTTAAAAGTTAATTACAACCGGTAACAAAAACTAGATGAAAATAACAATATATTTACGTGTTATTAGGCTATACTATCTATATGTAGTATAGTCATCTTTTTTTAGTATAATCATCTAACATCTAACCAAGTCTTTTAAAATGTAAACATTCTATAAATTTTTATGTCAGGAAAAAAGTTATATTTCCAATATATCAGTAATAATGATTAATCATTTATATTTTACAATTATAAATACGGTTTTATATTTATGATACTTCCATCACTTTTAAATTTCAAAGTGTGTCTGGTGACCTTTAAAAGTTAATTACAATCGGTAACAAAAACTAGATGAAAATAACAATATATTTACGTGTTATTAGGCTATACTATCTATATGTAATATAATCATCTTTTTTTAGTATAATCATCTAACATCTAACCTAGTCTTTTAAATTGTAAACATTTTAAAATTACTAATCCTTTAATAAAGGTAATTAATTAATTAATTATTATAAAGAATAATACATTTTTTAACAGCCTTACAATTTCAAATATATATTATACATCTCAGTTATTTTAAGCAGCTAAAATCAATTTCTAATAATTTAATGAATATTTCTTGAGTCAGTATTGTAAAACACCAACTTTATTTCATAATTTATACGACAAAATCTTTTCAACAGTTTCATTTGTTGCATTGAAGTTTTTAAAACCTGATTAGCAAGAACGTGTATTTTATTTTATAAATGTTCAGTAATTTTACTATATCAAGTTTCTTTAATATGTTTTTTTATATGTAAAAAACTAATTTACTGTTTTTTATTTAATCCATAAAAACTATATGTCACGTGTGTATAGTAACATTGAATTTTGAATATAAACTACCATAATCCTTTGCAAACATGTGATCAAAGTTAAACTTATTTACCAATAAACCAAATAATTAATAATTTATTTATTTGCAAAAATCTAAAACAAAAATTATCAACAAACGAAGAATCGTAGTCAATAAGAACAGTAGCCAGCCAGTGTGACTGCATTAGGGTTAATAAATAATTTAGTACTTTGTCAAATGTTAAAAGTCTGCCTGCCGTGTCTGTCTCTATCCATCTGTTAGTTTGTACTGTAAATGTAATCCAAAGGTTTCTGATTTTTGTTTGTTTATGGCCTTTGCTCATAAGCTTTGTCAATCTTTGTCAAATTATTTCCACTCTCAATACCAACAAATCTACCCATATTGTCTGACAATTGTTTTGTTTTGTTTTTTCAAGATTTCTTGTGTACCATGTATCTTCCTTCAATCAACTTCACTTAACAACCCTTTCTACATTTTTTTTATTTTTGCAATTATTTTGGGGCTTTATTCCTAACCAAAAGTTTGTAATGCCCCATGGTGGGGGCATTATTTTGATTTACCATTACACATGGTCTTAGTTGAGTATATTAGTTCTATATTGGAGCTCCTAGATTCAAATTTATATACCAAAACTTTTTAATCAAAACCAGTTCAAACACTGAACCGCATGACAGTGACGATCTAGAAAATCCTTATAGAGCCACCATTAAAAAAAAATGGGTAACGAAACCGAAAAAACGTTATTTTTTTTCAAAATTTACACTACCGTCGGAGCGTTAAGGAGCAACGGAGGTTACCCCTTGTTATAAGGTAGGTCCGCCCCTGCCGCATGAACCACCACTCTTCAAAAACCAACGAGTTCAGATTAACCCATGCAAACCGATCCGATTAGAGGTTAGATTTCCCGGTAACCAGTCCGCTTTTAGCAACATTATATATTTTATATATGTATGTGTTTCACTTTCACACCTAACTAGAAACTTGTTTCTATAATATTTGGACTTTGTGTTTGGTTGTTTGTTCAAGATGAGCATTAGAATCTGAAAACGTGTGTTACATGCACTTGTTTACTATACTTAAATTAACTAATTGTTAAAATGTTTAAAGAATGGTTATATAAGCATTTAAATCTGAATAAAGTATTGCATTGACCAAAACTTATTTTATTGAATATGTTTCAGTCCAAGTTGAACCAACTTGATTCTTATAAATAGCATACTTTAATATTTTTCACCAAGTAGTACAATTTCAGTGAAAACCAGGCTTCAGTCTTTTCTTCTGATTGATTTTATATAATATAAACTGTCCTTTATATAATTTAATTTATTTTATTTTCTTGGAATATTTCTCCAGTTTTATATGGCCAATGCTACATACCACAACGTGACATAGGGTTCTACAATCAGTACCCAAAGATGCTACTACCTAGTGCCACCACAACCAAGAGAAGATCACCACGGACCACCACCCGAACCAAGGCGTCTTTCGGTGCAGGAACCATCGCCGGAGGGAATAATATGGTCAAGTCAAAGATGGTCAATGGCAAAAACTGCAATCATCAAGAGACTTTGGATCTTTTCCCACTTCACCCGACCGGGATATTGCAACAAAAGGAAGCCAATGCAAACAATGTTAACGTTTGTGATTCGAATGCTTGTACGTCGGGTCCCTCTGTTCGTTCACAAGACCAACATTTTTTTGACTTTTTCTCTATTTGATTTAATGGCATAAGAGGTGACATTTGGTTCAAAATCGGTCTAAGGAAATGATTAAAGCTAATTCTTCATTAACAATGCATGCAAATGTGTTGATTTATGTTTTATATGTTCTAATCTAATGCAAGAGAAGAAAAAAAATAAGTAAATGCGAGAACTTTGAATACTTGTAAATTATACTTTTCAAACCTAATGCAAGAGAAAAAAAAAGATTTGGTTTTGTGGGTACATAACCACCTCATATATCGTGATTAATGTATTGTTTATAATGGTTTAATACAGAGCCAATAACGTTAAGTAAATAATCATGAGAACTATAAAAACACTTGTAAATAATACTTTTTAGATATATAGGAAGATAAAAATAAATAAAAAAATGTGGTTATGGGATGTGGTTTTTGTAGTGATGAGCACTTTTTACCCATAGCTGAATGGATAATATTGAGGGGCTATTTGTTTACATCTAAATGGTTTCATTAAGAGGTTTTCTCTGAACCGATCAGAGGTACATGTGTTTGGTTCGTGGGGTCTGGCAAGTTCATGGGGTCTGGTTCGTGGGGTCTGGCATCTCCTATATATATGTGGTCTTGGGTCTTCATTTAGAACTTTTGAACTTTTGGAGAACTTTTGGATTCCGGTAGTGAAGCTCTGCCGAAGTGTCGCCAGCTCATGTAACTTTGTCAAATCAATACAATCGACATTTAAAGTGATTCTTCGTGCAAATCTAGCTGATATAACATATGTCACACCCCCAAAATCCACCATGCGGAGTACCACCGCTTGGAGGCGTGACGTGACCAGGATCGAGCCACCAATCATATCGAACAACGTATTTTAGTAAATAAAATTAATCACAATACAATTGGTGACCAAAAAGGAAGTTAACCAAGTTCAATTTAAACAGCGGAAGCATAAGACGTTAAACCAAAACATAAGTTTGTAGTTTCATAAGTTTAAAGACCCCAACATAAGTTTCATAAGTTCATAACGTTTATTTAGTAAGTACGGGACCTATTAGTTCGCATTCCACAACGACCACCTCCATGTGCAAGCTCCACAGCATCTAACGACCTGCAAGGCATGTAATAACTAGTCAACAACAAAGTTGAGTGAGTTCACGTTTGGTTGTTTAGTTAATGAGTTCGTATCAGGAATCGGAAGTTCGTTTCATAACCAAGTATTACCCATTATCCTTGATTCCCAAACCTTTACGATATTTAGTGGGGGCTTCCCATTATGTATGTTACTAGACTAGGCGTATCCATAAGTGTCCTTCCCAATCCGAGGACGGTGTTAAGTATGAGTGTACGTAGGTTTTACGTACGTGCCCTTCTCATCCGAGGACAGTAGTGAGTGTGAGTGTACGTAGGTTTTACGTACGTGCCCTTCTCATCCGAGGACAGTAGTAAGTGTGAGTGTACGTAGGTTTTACGTACGTGCCCTTCTCATCCGAGGACAGTAGTAGGTAGTCTAGTAGTGTTGGTAATATAAACAGAGTGATAGTACGAGTAGTTATTCAATCCCATTCCCAACCACCGGGAATCCCATGCCTTAGTAAGGGTGTGAACTCACCTCGGTTTGCTCGGTTAGACTCTCAGATATAGCTAACAGTCAAGGTCGGTCAATCACGTCCTAGTATGATTTACCAGTTAGTCATTTAGTGGTTTTCAAATAGAACACAAAGTTCCTACACGTATCTATCACACAACATGCATCACTGTAACGGTTTATGCCCATCTAAGTTTCCCATCCATTCCCCACTCAAAATCAAACATACAATAATGCACGTAACATATATAACATGTTAAATCATTCACAGATAGCATACTCGACATTTAGACACGCAAGTCACAACTTATGTCAATTCAGCATTAATACTCAAAACCGGCTGTTTTTCGGACATTTAAATAAAATAGTTAAATTATTCCAAAAATTCCCAACTTTTTATAGAAGGTCAAAAACATTCCATATTTTATTGTGTAAAAATATCGGGGTCCGGTTCATTACCCACATTTTATAAAAAATCATATTCGGGACTGAACTCAGATTTATGTATTTCTGACCACAGTCCGCGAAACAATTTATTAAAAATTCATCGAGTGTCCGATTTACGAAATTCCAGTGGGGTAATTACAAATACATAGGTTGTTATTTACTGTACGAATTTCATTGTCCGATTCATCACAAAACTCGGGTTATGACTGAAAGTACGACACCCATTTATTGCTGTCAAAATTCAGCTTAAGTTGCTGTTACAAATTAACACTTTAAAAATAGTAAACGGAGTCCAAAAATTACAATTCCGGTGCCATTAGAACCGTATTTCATAATAACATATTTTAGATTCAAAATATCGATTTTTCGTTGAGTTTAAGACCTGTTTACAGCCAACTGAAGTTGGCTGTAAAGTATGGACAGATTTCTGTTTTTAGTGTTTAACCTCCTAAATCGTGTTCGATCGATTCCGTTAACAAGTTTAGTGACCACAACAACATGACACATTAATATTAATCAGTAAAACATCAGATAATCAACCAATAGTCATAATCACACCAGATCTACATGATTTTCACACATATTCATCCATTAACCACCTTGTTCATCACTTTAGTAGACTTTTAGTTGGTGATCTTATATGTTAGTGATTTTTAACCGACGAAACTCTTATTAACCACTCTAGACAAGATCAAGAAGGCGTTTAGAGCAACTTACTACTAGCTCGAGGCTAGGGAAGATTCTAGTCGAAAGTCGAGTGGATAAAAGCAATGGGGTGAGGTCCTTCGCCTTCCGATTGCACCAAGCTTCCTTGTAGGTGATCCTTAACACTTGTGTGACCTTGGAATGAGGAGATCAAAACCGAAAATGGATGGGTGCTCAAGGGGTGTTCGGCCGTAGCTCTTAGAGAGAGAGAGAAAGTGTTGAGTTGTGAGATGTGTTAAGTGAAGTGATTAGAGTGCTAAACCTTGAACTTATAGACAATTCATAAGTGTATTACCCAACGGATTATGTGTCTTCTTGATATAAGACAAGTGAGATTATTTAAATCAACAAGGACAAGAGGTGTCCCCCTTCTTGGGGACGGTTTGTAAGGGGGGGGGGGTACTAGTTCGATTCCAACTAAGTGTTTAGGTTATAGTTAGAAAGTGTTGGAGGTCAAACCATTTACTAGTGTGTAGTGTGTTATGACGGGTGTTAGGGTATTCAGGGACCCTAACTGGCTCAGAAAAAGAAAACAACGTTACTGGCAATATTTTTGGGTTCCGGGTGAAGTCCGGTTGTTCGGTTCGATCCTGTTCCGTTAAACCGCTAAATGAATCCATAAAGCGTCCTACTTATATATTTTTGCAGCGTTTTTACTTTCTAACACTTAGGAAAATATAACGGACTATTTAGTGACCTTTCTGTACACTATTAGTATATTAACAAATACGTGTAAGCATAACACAGATATCAGAAAGCAGTTAAGTGATGCCACACAGTCGTCAAGCACATTAATTATTATTAATAAACTGTACGGTTACATGGGATTATGAGGGTTGTCACATTCTCCCCCTGTTATGAGAATTTCGTCCCGAAATTTAGCGCGTGGTTACTGAGGAAGCTAGTTAAGTTGCGTTGTTTTCCAGATTTTCCTGGGGTGTCACATCATCCCCCCGTTGATTTGGAATTTCGTCCCGAAATTCTGCAGTAGCTTCAGCCTCAGTAGTGGTTGCGTTTTTCTTAAACAGTTGGGGATACTTGAGTTTCATCTGGTCTTCTCGTTCCCAGGTATACTCTGGGCCACGACGAGCATTCCAACGAACTCGGACCAGAGGTATCCTGGTATGCTTGAGGATCTTAACATCTCGATCAGTAATCTCTACAGGTTCCTCGACGAATCGGAGCTGGTCGTCGATAGTGAGTTCCTTCAGAGGAACTATGAGGGTCTCATCTGACAGACACTTCTTCAGATTCGACACATGGAAAACATTGTGAACTCCGCTGAGTTCTTCAGGTAGATCCAACATGTAGGCGACTTGGCCAATTTTCTCAATGACTTTGAATGGTTCGACATAACGCGGATTGAGTTTGCCTCGTTTGCCAAAGCGGACTACACCTTTCCAAGGTGAGACTTTGAGTAGCACTCGATCCCCAACCTGGAGTTCGAGTGGTTTTCTTCCCTTATCAGCATAGCTTTTCTGACGGTCACGAGCTGCCGCCATTCGCTGTCGTATCTGAGCAATTTTCTCGGTGGTACCTACCACATGTTCTGGGCCAGTGATTTGGCTGTCACCAACTTCTGCCCAACAGAGAGGTGATCGGCATTTGCGTCCGTACAATGCCTCAAACGGAGCGGCTTGGATGCTGGTGTGGTAGCTGTTGTTATATGAAAACTCCACTAACGGGAGGTGCTTTTCCCAGCCATTGCCGAAGTCGATTACGCATGCCCTAAGCATGTCTTCCAAGGTTTGGATGGTGTGTTCCGATTGCCCATCCGTCTGTGGGTGATAAACGGTGCTCATATCTAAACGTGAGCCAAAGGACTTGTGCATTGCTTGCCACAGTTCAGAAGTAAAACGTGCGTCACGATCAGATATAATAGAGATTGGTACTCCGTGCCTTGATACCACTTCCTTTAGGTAAATGTCTGCAAGAGTAGAAAACTTATCCGTTTCTTTGATGGCCAGAAAATGTGCAGACTTGGTCAGTCGATCTACGATCACCCAAATGGTATCATTTCCGCGTTGAGATCTAGGCAGGCCGGTAACGAAATCCATGGAAATTTGCTCCCATTTCCATTTCGGGATCTCTGGTTGTTGAAGTAGGCCTGATGGTTTCTGATATTCAGACTTGACTCTCGCACAAGTCAAGCATTTACTGACGTAGGTTGCTATGTGGGCTTTCATGCCAGGCCACCAATACGTAGTCTTGAGGTCGTGGTAAATCTTGTCCGAACCAGGGTGTACAGAATAACGAGACTTATGTGCTTCATCCATCACAAGCTCGCGTAAGTTGCCATAAAATGGAACCCAGATGCGCCTTGTTACATAGTAAGCGCCGTCTTCCTTTTGTTCTAGCCGCTGCCTCGATCCTCTTAGGGATTCAGCCCTGATGTTCTCTGCTTTCAATGCTTCGACCTGGGCATCTCGAATTTGAGCGGGAAGGTTGGATTGGATGGTAAGCTGTAAAGCACGTACACGCTTTGGTAAAGTATCCTTTCGACTGAGGGCGTCAGCCACAACATTGGCTTTGCCCGGATGATACTTGATAGCGCATTCGTAATCATTCAAGAGTTCGACCCATCGGCGTTGTCGCATGTTTAACTCCTTTTGCTTGAAGATATGCTCGAGACTCCTGTGGTCGGTGTAAATGGTGCACTTTGTACCGTACAGGTAATGTCTCCATATCTTTAGTGCAAAAACAACTGCTCCCAGCTCCAGATCGTGAGTAGTGTAATTCCTTTCGTGAACTTTAAGTTGGCGCGATGCGTAGGCAATGACCTTGTCACGTTGCATCAATACGCAACCAAGTCCTTGGATGGAAGCGTCGCAATAAACTACAAAATCATCTGTGCCTTCAGGCAATGAGAGGATAGGCGCGCTACAAAGTCTATCCTTTAGGTGTTGAAAAGCGGATTCTTGTGTATCACCCCAACGATAGATGACACCCTTCTGAGTCAGTGAAGTGAGAGGTTGCGCAATCTTGGAGAAGTCTTTGATAAACCTTCTGTAATATCCTGCCAAACCCAAGAATTAGCGGATTTCTTTTGGTGTGCGGGGTACAGGCCAGTTCTTGATTGAGTCAACCTTGGATGGATCAACATGAATCCCATCCTTGTTTACTACATGGCCTAGAAAGTGGACTTCGCAAAGCCAGAAGTCACATTTCGAAAACTTGGCATACAACTGTTCTTTTCGAAGAAGTTCCAACATAAGACGTAGATGCTGCTCGTGTTCCTCCTGACTCTTGGAATAGATCAGGATATCGTCGATGAACACAATAACGAACTTATCCAGGTAAGGCTTGCACACTCGGTTCATGAGATCCATGAAGACCGCTGGTGCATTCGTTAGCCCGAATGGCATAACCAGAAACTCGTAATGGCCGTAACGAGTTCTGAATGCTGTTTTGGAGACGTCCTCATCTCGGACCCTCAGCTGATGGTATCCCGATCTCAAGTCAATCTTGGAGTAATAGCTCGACCCTTGCAACTGGTCGAACAAGTCGTCAATACGTGGAAGAGGATAACGATTCTTCACAGTCACCTTGTTAAGCTCGCGATAGTCAATACACATTCTGAAAGTACCATCTTTCTTCTTCACGAATAGTACTGGAGCTCCCCAGGGCGAAGAGCTAGGACGTATAAAACCCTTTTCCAAGAGTTCTTGTAGTTGTGTGGACAGTTCTTCGAGTTCTGATGGAGCTAGACGATATGGTGCTCGAGCTACGGGCGCTGCTCCAGGAGCTAGCTCGATTTGAAACTCAACTTGGCGATGAGGCGGAAGACCAGGTAATTCCTCAGGAAATGCCTCGGGAAAATCGCGCACAATAGGGATGTCTTCAATTCTCTTCTCTTCCGTTGATGTGTCAGTAACGAGTGCCAGAATGGCAGTGTGGCCCTTTCGCAAACACTTCTGGGCCTTAAGGAAAGAGATGATGCCTTCGACAGCACCACTCTTGTCGCCATGAATCACGAGAGGTTCTTCACCAGAACGAGGAATGCGGACGATTTTCTCCTTGCAAACAATCTCCGCTTGGTGATGAGATAGCCTATCCATCCCAATAACGACGTCAAACTACCCAGTACGATGGGAATAAGATCGATAGAGAAGGTCTGACCAGCTAAGATGAGGTTACAACTCTTAACTATGTGCATGGCCTCGAGACTTTTACCGTTAGCTAGTTCTACCGTGTGTTGGTGTTCAAAAGTGTTGGAGTGCGCTTAAGCATTTGGCTAGCTTTTAAGGACACATAACTAGTATCGGCACCCGAATCAAATAAAACAGTAGCAAAGAAGTCGTCCAGAAGGAACTTACCCATTACCGCGTTGGGATCGTTCTTTGCATCACTCTGAAGGTTTCAAGGAGTGATCACCGAGGATCGAGAGTTGAGCCTTCCAAACTCTCTATGCTAGAGGGTGTTCATTTCAGTGTCTTTGAATGGTGGAGCGAGAACGAAATGTCACTGTGGTAAGAGAATGACGGTTTGGTCTAAGAAAATGGTAGAAATTAGACATAACATAAACCAATAATCATGTGTCGGTACAAAAGCTAGTATAAAGATTACGCGTTTTTAAGAAGACTATCATGGAATAGTACGACTTCTTGTAGTGTAAGGCGGGTCAGGTAGGCGTATAGATTATCGTGTTCGCCTGTAGGTTGAGTGATCCATATTTCCGTCCTTGAGCGTCCTGAAGACTATCACATCAGTAAGGGCATCCATTCGCTAGGTTGGGTTTACGAAGGAGTAAATCAAGTAGAAGAAGCATTAACCACCCAACAAGGTAATGAGGGTAATCTTGTGATTGGTGGAAATCGTGGTATGGTTGTTGGTGTTTCATTAAATCGGTTGTCAATCGAAGCGATAGGGAATTAATGAGGTTCATGTGAAGAATCGAGTGAAGACAGGGGTCCAACAATGACCGAAGGATTTGACCAGCTAATCTGTTGTCTAGAAGTAACCTCTAGTAGTGGTGCGGGGCAGCATGGCACAAAAGGGGAGTTCGTTGCATCGCGGTTGCGCGAGTGTATCACTCGTCCAAAACAGGGCAAGGTTTCGTGTTGCATAACGACAAACGCGTGTAACTGTGACTGCTTCACTTCCGGCGACGATGACAGGTGAAGGTGATAAAGTTCGTCAACCGGGATGCGTGGGTTTTGTTCTCCTAAGCCCGAGTTCGTGCAAGCCAAGTCTGGTCTTCGCGGATGTTGACGTACGAACCGGCTGTACGGAGGGTCAGATGGCGACGTCATGTCGAGGTAAACGTGCGAGTAGATAGAATGCATAAACAGTCGTTGTAGCGGGGTGACGAGAAATCAAGAAAGAATTTGACCACCGTTTGTCAAATTTCAAGTAAACAATTGTGTGTCATAAAGAACACAATAGGGCTAATAGACAACATGCTGCTTTCCTAATTAAGCATACTATCACATCACACTATGCAAAAGTAATCTAGCAAGTAGATAATATAAACTCAAATCATACCACCTAGTGTGTTGAGCCTTGCACGTGGAGCGAAGCGTCGTTGTGGATCGTTGAGCACTGTACTGGTTATAGTCTGGTTTTTATCAAAAACTTTTCCCTTTTTAAAAACCAAGTTCACTATAACCAATGGCTCTGATACCAATCTGTCACACCCCCAAAATCCACCATGCGGAGTACCACCGCTTGGAGACGTGACGTGACCAGGATCGAGCCACCAATCATATCGAACAACGTATTTTAGTAAATAAAATTAATCACAATACAATTGGTGACCAAAAAGGAAGTTAACCAAGTTCAATTTAAACAGCGGAAGCATAAGACGTTAAACCAAAACATAAGTTTGTAGTTTCATAAGTTTAAAGACCCCAACATAAGTTTCATAAGTTCATAACGTTTATTTAGTAAGTACGGGACCTATTAGTTCGCATTCCACAACGACCACCTCCATGTGCAAGCTCCACAGCATCTAACGACCTGCAAGGCATGTAATAACTAGTCAACAACAAAGTTGAGTGAGTTCACGTTTGGTTGTTTAGTTAATGAGTTCGTATCAGGAATCGGAAGTTCGTTTCATAACCAAGTATTACCCATTATCCTTGATTCCCAAACCTTTACGATATTTAGTGGGGGCTTCCCATTATGTATGTTACTAGACTAGGCGTATCCATAAGTGTCCTTCCCAATCCGAGGACGGTGTTAAGTATGAGTGTACGTAGGTTTTACGTACGTGCCCTTCTCATCCGAGGACAGTAGTGAGTGTGAGTGTACGTAGGTTTTACGTACGTGCCCTTCTCATCCGAGGACAGTAGTAGGTAGTCTAGTAGTGTTGGTAATATAAACAGAGTGATAGTACGAGTAGTTATTCAATCCCATTCCCAACCACCGGGAATCCCATTCCTTAGTAAGGGTGTGAACTCACCTCGGTTTGCTCGGTTAGACTCTCAGATATAGCTAACAGTCAAGGTCGGTCAATCACGTCCTAGTATGATTTACCAGTTAGTCATTTAGTGGTTTTCAAATAGAACACAAAGTTCCTACACGTATCTATCACACAACATGCATCACTGTAACGGTTTATGCCCATCTAAGTTTCCCATCCATTCCCCACTCAAAATCAAACATACAATAATGCACGTAACATATATAACATGTTAAATCATTCACAGATAGCATACTCGACATTTAGACACGCAAGTCACAACTTATGTCAATCCAGCATTAATACTCAAAACCGGCTGTTTTTTGGACATTTAAATAAAATAGTTAGATTATTCCAAAAATTACCAACTTTTTATAGAAGGTCAAAAACATTCCATATTTTATTGTGTAAAAATATCGGGGTCCGGTTCATTACCCACATTTTATAAAAAATCATATTCGGGACTGAACTCAGATTTATGTATTTCTGACCACAGTCCGCGAAACAATTTATTAAAAATTCATCGAGTGTCCGATTTATGAAATTCCAGTGGGGTAATTACAAATACATAGGTTGTTATTTACTGTACGAATTTCATGGTCCGATTCATCACAAAACTCAGGTTATGACTGAAAGTACGACACCCATTTATTGCTGTCAAAATTCAGCTTAAGTTGCTGTTACAAATTAACACTTTAAAAATAGTAAACGGAGTCCAAAAATTACGATTCTGGTGCCATTAGAACCGTATTTCATAATAACATATTTTAGATTCAAAATATCGATTTTTCGTTGAGTTTAAGACCTGTTTACAGCCAACTGAAGTTGGCTGTAAAGTATGGACAGATTTCTGTTTTTAGTGTTTAACCTCCTAAATCGTGTTCGATCGATTCCGTTAACAAGTTTAGTGACCACAACAACATGACACATTAATATTAATCAGTAAAACATCAGATAATCAACCAATAGTCATAATCACACCAGATCTACATGATTTACACACATATTCATCCATTAACCACCTTGTTCATCACTTTAGTAGACTTTTAGTTGGTGATCTTATATGTTAGTGATTTTTAACCGACGAAACTCTTATTAACCACTCTAGACAAGATCAAGAAGGCGTTTAGAGCAACTTACTACTAGCTCGAGGCTAGGGAAGATTCTAGTCGAAAGTCGAGTGGATAAAAGCAATGGGGTGAGGTCCTTCGCCTTCCGATTGCACCAAGCTTCCTTGTAGGTGATCCTTAACACTTGTGTGACCTTGGAATGAGGAGATCAAAACCGAAAATGGATGGGTGCTCAAGGGGTGTTCGGCCGTAGCTCTTAGAGAGAGAGAGAAAGTGTTGAGTTGTGAGATGTGTTAAGTGAAGTGATTAGAGTGCTAAACCTTGAACTTATAGACAATTCATAAGTGTATTACCCAACGGATTATGTGTCTTCTTGATATAAGACAAGTGAGATTATTTAAATCAACAAGGACAAGAGGTGTCCCCCTTCTTGGGGACGGTTTGTAAGGGGGGGGGGGTACTAGTTCGATTCCAACTAAGTGTTTAGGTTATAGTTAGAAAGTGTTGGAGGTCAAACCATTTACTAGTGTGTAGTGTGTTATGACGGGTGTTAGGGTATTCAGGGACCCTAACTGGCTCAGAAAAAGAAAACAACGTTACTGGCAATATTTTTGGGTTCCGGGTGAAGTCCGGTTGTTCGGTTCGATCCTGTTCCGTTAAACCGCTAAATGAATCCATAAAGCGTCCTACTTATATATTTTTGCAGCGTTTTTACTTTCTAACACTTAGGAAAATATAAGGGACTATTTAGTGACCTTTCTGTACACTATTAGTATATTAACAAATACGTGTAAGCATAACACAGATATCAGAAAGCAGTTAAGTGATGCCACACAGTCGTCAAGCACATTAATTATTATTAATAAACTGTACGGTTACATGGGATTATGAGGGTTGTCACATTCTCCCCCCTGTTATGAGAATTTCGTCCCGAAATTTAGCGCGTGGTTACTGAGGAAGCTAGTTAAGTTGCGTTGTTTTCCAGATTTTCCTGGGGTGTCACAACATCAATACGTCTGATTCCGCCTTTCGTATTGATCAAGAACTCTTCTGATCGACTCGTTTGATCGAATCCCGATCCTACAAGTGGTATCAGAGCTCAGGAGGAAGAGTTCTTACTGTTTCAGCTAATTTTCACGGATAAATCTGATTTCTACTCACTTTCTACATGTTTTTCTCAAAATTAACCGTGAATTCGTGGTTAAAATGGAATAAATTTCACATATAACATGTAAAACACTGTTTTGAACAATTTGTGAGCTAATTTGACCGTAAATTCAACCTAAAAACTGATCAAATTTGACAAAAGGATGAACTTTTGGACTTAGAAGTTTCAAACGGAGTGAATCTTGTTCAAATCGCGTGAAAAACCCTCCAGGTCGCTTGAAATTGTTCCAGGTTGCACGAGTTAACTCCAGGTCGCTTGGAATTGACTCCAGGTCGCACGAGTTGACTCCAGGTCGCACGAATTGACTCCAGGTCGCACGGGTTGACTCCAGATCGCACGAGTTGACTCCAGATCGCATGGGTTGAATTCCAGGTCGTTTGAACTTCAGACCGCACGAACTGATCTTAGATCGTGTGAATTACCAGATCGTTTGAAAACTCAGTTCATTTGAACAATCTGTTATTGTGAACTTTCGATACCGAAACATGGAAAACGAATTCTATAACGCGTTCAGTACTACCTCAGCTACTGCAAGTACAGTTGCTTAGAACGTAAACATGGAGAATGAAACAGGAACGTTACAGAAACCTCCTAAGTTGACGAGCATTGAAGAATATTACAGTTGGCAAGAACGGTTCGAGAATTGGGTTCAAGCAAATCATCTAATGTCTTGGGTTTGTATTGAAACTAAGTATGTTCGACCTCGTTCTGATGTGGGAGTTATAAATATTATTTCTGAATTTTCGGATAAAGAGAGATACATGTACAAGGCAGAAAAAATGATGATCAGTTTACTTCAACAAGCTGTGAAAGAAGACATTTTCGTATTAGTTCAACATGATGGTAGTGCACGTTCGATTTGGGAAGCACTTCGCACAAAATTCTAAGGAAGTACGGAGATGATCAAGAATAAAAAATCATTATTAAAGAAAGAATTTGAATTGTTTTCAAGTTTGCCGGGTGAAACTACAAAAACTCTTATTGAGAGATATTGTCATTTAGTACGTTTAATGACTCGATTGGATATCAATAAAGATCGAGAGGAATGGGTTGAAAAATTAGCCGATGCTTTACCTCAAAATGAATGGGGTACATATATTATGATTTTGAAGAATACCGGAGAGTATGATAGATTGTCAATTGCTCAATTCATTGAAAAACTTGAAGGACAAGATCTTGAACAACAAAAGATCGCTAGAATGAACAATTCAAGTGGTCAACAAGATATCAAGATGTATTTCAAAGGTAATATTCAAAACGTTGAAGCTAGTCCAAAGATCCAGACCGCTTTCAGCGCAGAAAACTCATCCGGATCACTTATTCAAAAGTTCTAAATGAAGACCCAAGACCACATATATATAGGAGATGCCAGACACCACGAACCAGACCCCATGAACTTGCCAGACCTCACGAACTGGCCAGACCTCACGAACTGGCCAGACCTCATGAACTTGGTCAGACCTCACGAACTTGGTCACCTCGTGCGAGGTGGCCTAGCCACTTCGTGAGGGGTGGCTGGTTCAGATCTGTTTCCCGTTTCTCTCGTTCAACGTGTCCTGATCTATCTATTCTATTTACATGACTCGATACAAGACATAAGACGAAGTCATCAGACACATGCACTAACAAACTCCCCCTTGGATGATGACGAGTCTTCAGTGTGTCGAGTCTTCCGTCTTGATCGGTCTTCACGCTCTTTCCAAAGTATTCTCCATTGTACGCATCTTTATCAAACTCTCTCTTACTCTTTCAGAATCTCAACCTTACTCTTCGAACTTTCTAATTCTCTTAATCAGATCTCTTGATTCATTAAGCTCTTCAGCATTAGCAACTTCTATCTCGAATGTTATTCCAAGATCTGAATCTGGCTCTTACGTCTTCAGTCTCCCCATTTTTATAAGCTGGGATCGCAATCTGGAATTCACTATCTGCAAGCTTTGGATTGGAAACCTGGCTCTAATCTGCATACGCTTATGCAAAAAAATCCTCAGGAGTCGAAACCTAGCTCTTTCAAAGCTTTTTACCTGCACATACTCTACCCAAAACATAAGGTTTTTTTATTTACAACAATTTCAGAAACTATTTGAAACATTCTCAAATCAACATGATCTCTGCTTAATCACTTGTATTTGTAACACTCAAATTTGTTTCAAATTAATGAACCATTTAATCATTTCAAAATCATTTCTCATTTCAAACAAACTCTCCCAACCCTGTTGTCGTTCATCATGTTTAGCACTTGGAATTTTGAAAATCAGCTTTTCAAACATCAGTTGTCGAAAATAATATGAAAAAAAAATCTTTTTGAATTTTCAAAATTTTATGCTAAAACATACTGAAAATCTTTTTGGATTTTGGGAAATAAACTATAACATCAATACGAAGTCAACAGACATATCAATCAAAGTTCAATCAACAACAATGGATTTTCTTCATATCCGAGTGTTAATCCTAATGTTTCAACTTCAAATTATCAGTCTCAAAGCTCCAACAATGGTAATGGTCATGTGCTACAATGCAACATCGCGTTGCATCTTCAGAACGATCAGAATTTCTCTGAAGAAGTCGCTAAAGGTCATATGGCATTATTAGTTACTGTGTTAGAATCATATGAGAGTTTGGTTGCGGGAAGGATCGGAAATCCTATGTTAACAAAAGAAGATTACGATCAGATTGATACTGAGGAAATGGAGCTAATGGATATTAAGTGGTGTTTAGCGAGCGTGTTGAGGAGAGCTGAGAAATTTAAGCAGATTACTGGAAGAGATGACTTACGTGATGCTAATGTTTCTACTTAGGTTTTGATAAGTCTAAAGTTACTTGTTTTCGATGCAGGAAAAGGACATTTCAAGAGGGAATGTACCAACCGAGAAGCAGGTGGAGCTCAGAATCCTTTCGGGAACAATGAATATTATCGGAAAGCAATATATCATTAGGTAGCTCAACAACCGTCATCATCCCGTGCTATTCCGATTGAAGATGGAAAGAAGAAAGCTTGTATTACTATGCCTCCAGATCAAGAAGATGAAAGATTGCCAGAGGGATTTAGCTAGGACAAATATATTCCGGCTGATAGTAACTCAAAGTTTAGAGCATTTGTTGCACAGATCATTCAAGAGCCAGAGTTGATGAAAGAATGGATGGATGTGTTTGCAAATGATGAGAAAAGTCAAGATGGAGAGTCTGTCTCTTCAGAAGATAGTTCAGAAAAGACACCAGTCTTTGATCAATCACCAATAGATAGCAGTGATAATGATGAAGAAATTAAACAAATAAACATTGGTAAAATTCATTTATCTCCTGAAAGTTTCAAATTTTATTTTGCAGAAAAATTGGAGAAGCTAAAGGAGAGACAAGCTGCAAAAGAGAAGAAAAAGGTAAAATGTGAGAATGTTGTTCATGTGGAAGAGAAGTATGAACAGAGTGAAGAAGTTAAAGTTGTTGAGAAGATTGTTGTTGTGATTGAACCCTATCAGAGGAACAGATAATTAAAGCCAAAACTGGATCAGAGCAGTGGATCCAGAATAAGCAGATGATTACAGTTGGTTCATACAAATCTCTCCCCTTGAAAGTGGTTTCATATCTGTTGACCACCTATCTGTTGATCTTACTAAGTGCTGACCTACAACTGCTGCCTTGCATCTACTGCCTATGTCAAAGACTGATGGAAGACCAAAGCCCTGCTGACTCAATCTACTGCCTTGAGTCAAGTACTGCTGATCCGGACAAGCTCTGCTGGGTTCACAGCAGTGGAAGGATGCAGCAGCTGTTTAAGTGTCTTTTATTTAAAGAAATGTAATAGCAGTAGTTAGTACATCAGTGTTTGTGTAAGGACAGTAGATACAGGTTGTTAGGCTGTTAAACGTCGCTTTCATGGTGACGTCAGCTGAGATACCTCAGTGGTTTGGTTTGCCTATAAATGTAACAGTACCCTGTACTGTTACATTTGATTGACTGAGCGGGTTCTTCTCCTCATGTCTAATCCTTTCATCTTGTGTGCAACCAACCTTGGGGCATCAGGCTGAGGGGGAGTTTAGTTTGTAAGCATTTCTGTAATCTTTTGCTTTTGATTTGTAAATCCTTTGACTCTATGAGAAGCAATTGTTTATCAAACTATTTTCTCCTTTGATTGTGTTTACAAAGTTTGTTTTCATTTCCGCTGCACTTTACATGTTTTCATATTCACAAATTGTTCAAAACATACAAACAAACATAATCATGAGAGCCTCCGATCATAACAATTGGTATCAGAGCCTGGACAGTCAAATTCGATCTAACAATCAATTTGACATAACAGTTCAGCTCAAAATTCATTGATACTAAGGTTGGTTGTATTTAGTTGAAAAATAGAGTATCGAGTATATCATGATCAAAATGGTTATTCAACAACTCTGTATATCAACCAAGATGTCATATGACACACAAAATTTCACACAACAAGTGAATTTATGCACAAAACACTCATGGTTTCTAGATCTGAAATAAATATTTGTTAAACTATGAGATTTCTTCTTATTTTCTAAATTAATTTCAACTGTTGATGTGTAATTTGTGATGTTTTCCATAAATACTAAAGTCTGAACCTCAGATTAACAAAACATATGTTCATAAAAACATTGATGTTTTGCTAACACAAAAAGAGGGAAATTATAACTTTAGTCATTCAGATCTTATGTGTTGAAAACAGGTTGAGATCTTCAAAAGGAACAAATCAACTCTGTTAATAATACATTAAGAAAATCAAGGGTCAACAGAGTCCGCATCATATGTAGTGTGAGATTGGTTGAAAAGTTATGAAAACATGACCAAGTCTCTCAAAACATTACTGCAAAGTGATTTTGGACTAATATTCACAAAAACTCTGAAGTGTGTTTATCTCAAAAACTTTTGAATTCAAAAGAGAAGAGTATAAACTTAAAAACATTTAAGAGTCAAAAGCTTGGGGTAACAATGGTCATTAAGCAACTGTTTGTGCTCATCGGTTCAAGAAAGTTCAGGTGACATTAGTGTTCCCAGTGATTGAACTTACAAAAGGACTAGACAAAGTTTCAAAATCATCACATAGTAACTAGATCTACAACAGGATCTTCAAAACTCATGTGTTCTTGTGTCCTCATGTTTGAAATCAACTGACAAAGAAAATGGTACCAAGTAGTAGTCAAAATGTTTTTAAAAGTATTCTACCACTGCTACCTCAACAGTTGTTGACCAAAGTAGCCCATCAACCATTGCTTCCACATCCTCAAACACTGCTGACAAAAGTCCTCAAACAGTGGATAAAAGTCAGCAGTTGTCCACTTCATTACCTCCTATTCCACCACCTTTTGAAGCCACTGCTGGATCATCAAAGTCCCCAGCAGTGGTTAGCTCAGATGATACACATTTGCAGCCTTCACCAACCAATGCCATCATACCATACCAAGGAGATTTAATCTTCTTGCGATCTCATCCACCTGATCAAATTATTGGCAACATAAATGAAGGGGTGCTCACAAGAAGCCAAACCCAAAACATTTGTCTTTTTGCTGGTTTTCTATCACTCCATCAGCCAGTCAAGTACCAAGAGGCACTGAAAGACAATAGCTGGGTAGAAGCCTTGCAAGAGGAGCTCCAACAGTTTAAAAGACAACAAGTATGGGAGCTTGTACCACTGCCAGAAGAGGTTAGTCCCATTGGCACAAAGTGGGTCTTCAAGAACAAAACTGATGAAAGGGGTATTGTTGTCAAGAATAAAGCCAGGCTTGTGGTTCAAGGTTACAGACAGGAAGAGGGGATTGATTATGATGAAACATTTGCCCCTGTTGCAAGATTAGAAGCAATTAGACTGTTCCTGGCCTTTGCTGTCAACCACAAGATGAAGGTGTTTCAAATGGATATCAAAAGTGCTTTCCTCTATGGTACAATTCAAGAAGAGGTATATGTGTGTCAACCTCCAGGTTTTGAGGATCCATTTTATCCAGATCATGTCTACAGGCTAAACAAAGCCTTGTATGGCTTGAAACAAGCACCAAGGGCCTGGTATGAAACTCTTTCCAACTTCCTACTCTCAAATGGTTTCAAAAGAGGTACCATTGATAAAACATTGTTTTTAAAATGGAGAGGGAAGGATTTAATGATTGTCCAGATTTATGTGGATGACATTATTTTTGGAAGCACATGCAACTCAATGTGTGAAGAGTTTAGAGAACTCATGACAGCAGAGTTTGAAATGAGTGCAATGGGTGAGCTGCAATGCTTTCTTGGTCTCCAAGTACAGCAATTGCAAAATGGAACTTTCATTCATCAAAGCAAATATGCTAAAGAACTTTTAACCAAATTTGATATGAATGATTGTAAACCATGCAGCACACCCATGGCAACAAATAAGCTGGTCATGTCTGATGAAAAGGATGAGCTGATTGACCAAACACTTTATAGAAGCATGATTGGGTCTTTATTGTACCTAACTGCATCTAGACCAGACATCATGTTTGCAACATGTGTCTGTGCAAGAAGTCAATCAGCTCCCAGAAAATCAAATCTCATTGCTGTCAAAAGGATCTTCAGATACATAAAAGGTGCTCCCACACTTGGTATCTGGTATCCAGCTAATGGGAACATCAAGCTTTCAGGTTTTTCAGACAGTGACTTTGCTGGTTGTCACACCACAAGGAAATCCACATCAGGAGGGTGCCAGTTTCTAGGTGATTGCTTAGTTTCATGGCAAAGCAAAAAGCAAGCAGCTGTTTCAACATCCACTGCTGAAGCTGAATACATTGCTGCTGCAAGCTGTACAGCCCAACTCCTGTGGCTTCAAAATCAGTTACTGGATTTTGGTATCACTGCCTTAAAGACACCACTCATGTTGGATAGCCAGGCAGCAGAAAATATCATCAAAAATCCAGTTTCCCATTCAACTACCAAACACATCGACATCAGACATCACTTTGTGAGGGATTGCTATGAAAAAGGTTTGATTTCTCTGCATCATGTCCCAACTAAAGATCAGCTGGCAGATGTGCTAACCAAAGCACTTGATACAGCCACTTTTGAAAGCTTGATCTCTAGAATTGGGATGCTGAACATGGAATAACAAGCAACATCTTGTTTTTCTATGAATAAAAGCAACAAAATGTTTTCAGAAAATCAAAACTCCATCCTTAAAAATAGCTAAAAATGATATTTTTCATTAAAATCCTTAAAAGTCTGCCATTAACCACTGATTGTTCAAAAGTCTGCTCTACTTCAAAAAGTCTGTCCACTGCTGAAAGTCAACCCCTGTTCTCTCATTCCTTTGATAAACTCTGGTGTTCAAAAGCAGTGTATTATCCACTGATATGCTATCCACTGATAGTGAAAATCATCCACTGCTTTCATACCACTGCCTTCATTAGTCACTTTCATAAAAGTACTGTCCTTCACTTTCACCAGGGGTTGTCACGTAGACAGTACATATTGGTCAGACCTTTTGTAACGGCTGCCACCTCAGCATTCACTTTCTTCCCTATAAAATCCCCCACTCACCACCAAAACAGGGTTTTACTGTCGAATTGAATTCTTAAAAATTCTCTTCTCAAAACAGTTTTTCTTCTCATCTCTCACAAATTTCTTCGATCATTCATCTTCAAAATGACAAAATCGAAGTCATCTTCAAAACCCTCCTCCAAATCATCTTCGAAAACAGCCTCTCAAAAGGCAATCTCCACTGAAATTCCACATAAACCATCTCACAATCTCCTTGGTCTTCTCACAAAACCAGGAACCACAAATGTTTTCGATTCCATCATTGATATCATGGCAAAATCAAAGTACAAAACTTTGTTCACCGCCGATGCACCAATCTATTTGGCAACCCAAAGGGAGTTCTGGAAGAATGCAACCCTTGAAACACAAGGAGACACTGCAACCACCATAAACTCTTCTATAAAGGGTAAAGCTGTCCAAATCACACCACAGTCCATTTCAGAGGTCTTTCAACTCAATGATCAAGAAGGTAAAATTTCTTTCACAAAAAATGAGTTGCAAACTGACTTCATTGAGAGAGGGTATGAAGCCACAATGATGAAGAAAATTACCTTAGAAAAAGGTTATTTTCCTTGTTCAACCAGATTTTTATTTCATACCCTCCTACTATGTGTTTCAAACAAAACCACTTCTTTCAATGAAATCCCTTTAAAGATTCAAAATCTGGGATATGCAATTCTTCAAGGAGAAAATTTTAACTATTCTCGGGTAATTTTTAAAGATTTGGTTAATAATGTTGAAACAAAATCATTCTTACGGTTTCCAAGGTTTTTAAGTTACTATTTTGCAAAGAAATTCAGTAAGGATGATTTAGCTGTAATAAACCAAGGTGATCCTACTCAAATAAACAGTTTAACAACTGAAACTTTTTCAAGGATGTTAGCACCTTGCAAAACACATGCAGAGGTGCCTGAGCAGACTTTAGCAGTTACAACTGCTCCTCAGGTATCTGCTGCTGAGCCCACTGCTCAAGGTGATCAAAGCAGCAGCACAACTGCTTTGAAACCCACACCTAAAATCTCCAAAAAGCCAAAAAGAAAAACTCAAAAACCCACAAAACCCATCAAAAAGGCAACTCTGGATGATGAGATACCAGAGCTTCTGCCTGTGACAACACAAATGTCACAAGAAACCACTGCTGCTACTTCCTCACAGCAGTTGGTACAAATATCTCAACCCATAACCACAACTCCTCCTGCTTCTTCACAAAAAGAACAGGTTGTACAAATAGGGTCTCCACATCATGATGCTCTGGAAACACTCGTTTCTATCATCCACAGCTCAATACCCTATCAGAGGAACAGATAATTAAAGCCAAAACTGGATCAGAGCAGTGGATCCAGAATAAGCAGATGATTACAGTTGGTTCATACAAATCTCTCCCCTTGAAAGTGGTTTCATATCTGCTGACCTCCTATCTGCTGATCTTACTAAGTGCTGACCTACAACTGCTGCCTTGCATCTACTGCCTATGTCAAAGACTGATGGAAGACCAAAGCCCTGCTGACTCAATCTACTGCCTTGAGTCAAGTACTGCTGATCCGGACAAGCTCTGCTGGGTTCACAGCAGTGGAAGGATGCAGCAGCTGTTTAAGTGTCTTTTATTTAAAGAAATGTAATAGCAGTAGTTAGTACATCAGTGTTTGTGTAAGGACAGTAGATACAGGTTGTTAGGCTGTTAAACGTCGCTTTCATGGTGACGTCAGCTGAGATACCTCAGTGGTTTGGTTTGCCTATAAATGTAACAGTACCCTGTACTGTTACATTTGATTGACTGAGCGGGTTCTTCTCCTCATGTCTAATCCTTTCATCTTGTGTGCAACCAACCTTGGGGCATCAGGCTGAGGGGGAGTTTAGTTTGTAAGCATTTCTGTAATCTTTTGCTTTTGATTTGTAAATCCTTTGACTCTATGAGAAGCAATTGTTTATCAAACTATTTTCTCCTTTGATTGTGTTTACAAAGTTTGTTTTCATTTCCGCTGCACTTTACATGTTTTCATATTCACAAATTGTTCAAAACATACAAACAAACATAATCATGAGAGCCTCCGATCATAACAATTGGTATCAGAGCCTGGACAGTCAAATTCGATCTAACAATCAATTTGACATAACAGTTCAGCTCAAAATTCATTGATACTAAGGTTGGTTGTATTTAGTTGAAAAATAGAGTATCGAGTATATCATGATCAAAATGGTTATTCAACAACTCTGTATATCAACCAAGATGTCATATGACACACAAAATTTCACACAACAAGTGAATTTATGCACAAAACACTCATGGTTTCTAGATCTGAAATAAATATTTGTTAAACTATGAGATTTCTTCTTATTTTCTAAATTAATTTCAACTGTTGATGTGTAATTTGTGATGTTTTCCATAAATACTAAAGTCTGAACCTCAGATTAACAAAACATATGTTCATAAAAACATTGATGTTTTGCTAACACAAAAAGAGGGAAATTATAACTTTAGTCATTCAGATCTTATGTGTTGAAAACAGGTTGAGATCTTCAAAAGGAACAAATCAACTCTGTTAATAATACATTAAGAAAATCAAGGGTCAACAGAGTCCGCATCATATGTAGTGTGAGATTGGTTGAAAAGTTATGAAAACATGACCAAGTCTCTCAAAACATTACTGCAAAGTGATTTTGGACTAATATTCACAAAAACTCTGAAGTGTGTTTATCTCAAAAACTTTTGAATTCAAAAGAGAAGAGTATAAACTTAAAAACATTTAAGAGTCAAAAGCTTGGGGTAACAATGGTCATTAAGCAACTGTTTGTGCTCATCGGTTCAAGAAAGTTCAGGTGACATTAGTGTTCCCAGTGATTGAACTTACAAAAGGACTAGACAAAGTTTCAAAATCATCACATAGTAACTAGATCTACAACAGGATCTTCAAAACTCATGTGTTCTTGTGTCCTCATGTTTGAAATAAACTGACAAAGAAAATGGTACCAAGCAGCAGTCAAAATGTTTTTAAAAGTATTCTACCACTGCAGTCAAAACACTGACCATTTTCAATTACTTGAGTATGATGAGATTATATGCTTTTTGAAGTTATACCAAATCCTTTTGATGCTGTTCTCAGAAAATCCTTTAACCATTTTTTTCTCAAAGGAATTTCTCGAATAACCAGGATATATCATTTATTTTTTTTAAGGATATATTTGGAACTTTCGCTTGTTTTTGTTGGCAATAGTTTCAGTTCCTGTCAGGATGTAATATCTTATTTTTGATGGTATTAGTGTCCTCATAATTGGGTCAAAAGGAAATGGTACATATGTCATGATCATGTCATACTCAGGTTTGCTCCTAAATTTTCATCAAAAAATTGATTGCAAACTATGCTTGAATTACTAAGGTACTCATGTTTTTTATTAAATATTAAACGAAAATGAGTTGCTTTAGCAAAAAGTTTTCATCTTCTGGGGTACTAAACCACTGTCTTACAAAATTGACATGTGGCAAAACCTTGAATGAAAATCTTCAAAACTGTTGCTGAAACACCTGTCCTTCAAGATCTGTACCATTTACCCTAACCACTGATTTGTTCAAATGTCTGATCTCTAAACACTGTCCACTGCTGAAAGTTAACCACTGATCCCTCATTCTCTTCAAAAGCACTGATGTTCAAAATCAGTGTCTTATCCACTGATATGCTATCTACTGATAGTAAAAATCATCCACTGCCCACAATTTTTACCGTTGTAACCACTGATACTTGATACGTCAGTGGTTCCTAAAACAACTGTTCTCCATACTTCATCCGTTTCATCTGTGCTTGACACGTGGTCAGTTTTTTTTTGCCCTCAGATCGTAATAACCGCTGCCACATCAGCGATCATTTTTTTTCCAAAATAAAACCCTGCCCTAAACCCCAAACAGGGTTTTACACTGTCGAATTGAATTCCAAAATTCTCTTCTCAAAGCAGTTTTTCTTCTCATCTCTCACAAATTTCTTCGATCATTCATCTTCAAAATGACAAAATCGAAGTCATCTTCAAAACCCTCCTCCAAATCATCTTCGAAAACAGCCTCTCAAAAGGCAATCTCCACTGAAATTCCACACAAACCATCTCACAATCTCCTTGGTCTTCTCACAAAACCAGGAACCACAAATGTTTTCGATTCCATCATTGATATCATGGCAAAATCAAAGTACAAAACTTTGTTCACCGCCGATGCACCAATCTATTTGGCAACCCAAAGGGAGTTCTGGAAGAATGCAACCCTTGAAACACAAGGAGACACTGCAACCACCATAAACTCTTCTATAAAGGGTAAAGCTGTCCAAATCACACCACAATCCATTTCAGAGGTCTTTCAACTCAATGATCAAGAAGGTAAAATTTCTTTCACCAAAAACGAGTTGTAAACTGACTTCATTGAGAGAGGGTATGAAGCCACAATGATGAAGAAAATTACCTTAGAAAAAGGTTATTTTCCTTCTTCAACCAGATTTTTATTTCATACCCTCCTACTATGTGTTTCAAACAAAACCACTTCTTTCAATGAAATCCCTTTAAAGATTCAAAATCTGGGATATGCAATTCTTCAAGGAGAAAATTTTAACTATTCTCGGGTAATTTTTAAAGATTTGGTTAATAATGTTGAAACAAAATCATTCTTACGGTTTCCAAGGTTTTTAAGTTACTATTTTGCAAAGAAATTCAGTAAGGATGATTTAGCTGTAATAAACCAAGGTGATCCTACTCAAATAAACAGTTTAACAACTGAAACTTTTTCAAGGATGTTAGCACCTTGCAAAACACAAGCAGAGGTGCCTGAGCAGACTTTAGCAGTTACAACTGCTCCTCAGGTATCTGCTGCTGAGCCCACTGCTCAAGGTGATCAAAGCAGCAGCACAACTGCTTTGAAACCCACACCTAAAATCTCCAAAAAGCCAAAAAGAAAAACTCAAAAACCCACAAAACCCATCAAAAAGGCAACTCTGGATGATGAGATACCAGAGCTTCTGCCTGTGACAACACAAATGTCACAAGAAACCACTGCTGCTACTTCCTCACAGCAGTTGGTACAAATATCTCAACCCATAACCACAACTCCTCCTGCTTCTTCACAAAAAGAACAGGTTGTACAAATAGGGTCTCCACATCATGATGCTCTGGAAACACTCATTTCTATCATCCACAGCTCAATACCCGGGGCAACTCCACTCTCTACACCACCTTTCACATCCACAATTCCCCCACCAACTAAATTGCTGTTGGATGCAATTGATTTGAACCAGGCATTAACCAGTCCTTCTCAATCACCTATCAATGAGAATATGCCTCAACCACTAACTGGGTCTGCTGTATCAATCTTTGCTAACCCACCAACACAACCTGAGGAGGTTACACCCCTTGAGTTACAAGTAACTCTTGGTGGTAATCCAAGTGAAGCAGCCACTACAATTGTTACACCCACTGGGTTACATTTGGACAGTGGTTACATTAATAAGACTTCCTTGGAGGCAATTCCTTATATAGCACCTCTGCCAACCACCAGTGGATTTATTTATCCTACTGGAACCATCAAAAGGTTATCAAGTGTTGAAGGAAGAAGACCCCAGTACCAAGACAAAGGGGCATCAGTGGCTAATGTTTGGAGTATACTTCCTACATCAACTACTGATAAAACCACTGCTAGTGGGAAATCAGATGATCCCATTAACTTGGGTGATGATTTAAAGTACCAGAAATTGACGGATCGTATTGAAAAACTTGATAACTCTGTTGCAGAACTCAAAGATATGCTACAACAGGTGTTACAAGTACAAAAGGTACAATCAACTGCTGTTCCATCTCAAGCATCTGCTCCACAAATGGCATCTGCTACAAATGAGCTCTGGAATTTGTTTCAACCTTTTCTCCATCAACAAGCACAATTAGCAGATCAGCAACATGAGAAACATGTCCAACAGCTGAGAAATGCAATGGAGTCAAGGTTCAAAAACACTCAGGCTGATTTAAAGGCTCTTAAAACTCAGATCCTGCAAACCACTGGCACTGCTCCTCCAACAGTACTTTTCATTGATCAACTCTCAGACGATAATGCCAAAAAGGGGGAGAAAATTCAGAAGTGGAAGAAGAAAGGAATAGATGATGGTCTCTACATTGAACCTGAAAAGGATGCTATGACCAGAAAAATTCCTGTGCCAGATGGTAGTAAGAAGGTTGATGCTACTCAAGAAGCACTTGATGAAGGAGTAGCAAGTGTAAAAAGAGATAGAATGGCAAAGGATATTTCAAGGTGGAATAAGGAGAAAAGAGCTTTCATGGAGCTGTATGAGCAGGGTTGTTCTGGTTCTAATGATTCTAAAAATCTGAAGACAAAAAGAAAACCTAAGTCCATCCCATCCAGATTTCCAAAGCCTCCAAAACCACCATCCAAAAGCCATCAGCATAAAACCTCCATTCAAACAGCTGTTGTAACTCCTGCTATATCAACTACTGCTGGTACTTCAGTGGTTTCAACATCTGTTCCCACTTCAACACACACTACTTCAACACACACCAAAATTACTACATTATCATCACCACTGTCACCACCAAAAACAATCTCACCACCACTTCCACCTGCTGACAAAAAGCAGAAGACAACAGATGTTATAACATCTGTTGTAATGACAACAGTGGTTGAAGCACCAGTTGTTTCAACAATTGTTAGTCAGACACAAACCACTGCCACTCAATCTACTACCACTGTTCCATCTCAGACATCATCAGTCTCTCCTAAACCAAAAAGGAGAAGGCTAATTTTAAAAGATGATGACACATCTCCATCACCAACATCTTCAAAATCCCTGTCACTTGTCACTATTCCAAAACCCATACCTCTCTCTTCAGCTCAAATTTTAAAACCACTACCTCCTGCTGGTGTCTCATTTCCTCTAGAACTCATTGCAGTTAGAGAAGAAATAAAATCCTTTTATTATGAGGATGACCCAGCCAAAAGGAGTTTGCCATCAATTGCAGGATATCCCAGGCCCAACAATATTGAAGAATACTTGAAACTCAAGGCCAAACAAGCAGAGGATACTGCAATCAAAAACAGAAAGGGGAAATCTGATAGAGAATTTCAACAAAACTATCAGTTTCTACTCTCACAGGTCAATGCTATAGAGCGTTTTGCTAAAAATGTATGTCAGCAAATTTCAGAAAGGGCAGATGAGTCCTTGAGGAGAGACTACATTGAGAATATCATGACCTACAAGAAATACAAGGGGGAGAAACACATGTACAAGAACTGGACCATTCCTGAGCTTGAAAAAGAAGCAGCCAGGATTCAAGACATGATTAAAAATAAGGTCAAGCAGACTCCTCCTGAAAAATTCAAACAATTTGAAGCTGAGAAGATGTTAGAGTTGAGGAGAATGAAAGAGGAGCTGATTGCAGCTGATTATGGGTCAAAGAACTCTGTGACAAAGTGGGGAGAAGATAGAGTCAGGGCCACCTACAAAAGGTTGGAGGAACTAAGAAAGAAAGACCCAAATGTTCCTCAAAAACCTGACTATTCTAAAGCAGAGGTTTCTAAAAGACCACCAAAGCTGCAAGTCAAAAGAACCACTGCTCCAGCTGGTGCTGCCATCTACAAAAGAAGGAGCAAAAATCAGTTTAGCATGGAAACAATTCAAGATCTATTAGCTGGAGATGCCATTGTAAAAGCAGGCACGGAAGTAATGATAAAAGAAGATCTTGAATTGGAACAATCTGCAAGTGCTGCTCAGCCAGCTATGAACAGGCCAGCCTCACCAAATACTTCTGCAAATAAACATCTCCCAAGAAACCCACCAGGCTCAAAAATACAAAAGTGGGAGACTGACAAACAGACCTGCGTATTGACTTTGCTCAGGTCTGGTGGAGGAGTGGAGAAAATATCAAGGGAACAAGCTCTTGGCCTGAGTCTTGAAGATTTGCAGGATCTCCTTGATATTCCACTTAGCAGGGATGATGAAGATACAGATGCCCTAGACTTTGAATTACAATTTAAAGGTCAGATAAGGGAACTGTTGATGAGGCAATAAAGACTTCCACAAATAATGAAGAGTTTTGGCATTATCTGTTCCAGGGGGAGATTGTTGTGATTGAACCCTATCAGAGGAACAGATAATTAAAGCCAAAACTGGATCAAAGCAGTGGATCCAGAATAAGCAGATGATTACAGTTGGTTCATACAAATCTCTCCCCTTGAAAGTGGTTTCATATCTGCTGACCTCCTATCTGCTGATCTTACTAAGTGCTGACCTACAACTGCTGCCTTGCATCTACTGCCTATGTCAAAGACTGATGGAAGACCAAAGCCCTGCTGACTCAATCTACTGCCTTGAGTCAAGTACTGCTGATCCGGACAAGCTCTGTTGGGTTCACAGCAGTGGAAGGATGCAGCAGCTGTTTAAGTGTCTTTTATTTAAAGAAATGTAATAGCAGTAGTTAGTACATCAGTGTTTGTGTAAGGACAGTAGTTACAGGTTGTTAAGCTGTTAAACGTCGCTTTCATGGTGACGTCAACTGAGATACCTCAGTGGTTTGGTTTGCCTATAAATGTAACAGTACCCTGTACTGTTACATTTGATTGACTGAGCGGGTTCTTCTCCTCATGTCTAATCCTTTCATCTTGTGTGCAACCAACCTTGGGGCATCAGGCTGAGGGGGAGTTTAGTTTGTAAGCATTTCTGTAATCTTTTGCTTTTGATTTGTAAATCCTTTGACTCTATGAGAAGCAATTGTTTATCAAACTATTTTCTCCTTTGATTGTGTTTACAAAGTTTGTTTTCATTTCCGCTGCACTTTACATGTTTTCATATTCACAAATTGTTCAAAACATACAAACAAACATAATCATGAGAGCCTCCGATCCTAACAATTGTTGAGATTGAAAAGATTGTAGAGGTCACAAAACCTTGTCTGAAATGTTTGGAACCACGCAAACATTGTGAAGAGAAATATAAGAAGTCTAGTGAGCTGGACAAGATGAAAGAAAAATTGTTGTTCGATGTTAAGTACGTAAAAGAATCGTATGATGTGTTGAACAGAACGGTTAATCAATTGGAAAAGACAAACTCAGAAAGGGAAGATGCTTTGACAATGATGAATGCAGTGATGATGTCTAAGCAGAAGGCCATCAATCACTATATTGATGAGTGTGCAAAGTTGAAGCAAGAGTTAGAGACTGAAAAGATTGAGAATGAAAGAATTAGACGATTGCTGCTGAGTTACTCAAGTTCTGATTACTTGATTGATAGAATCTATCCGACAGTAGCAGGTTTTGAAGCCTTTCAAGATAAGAAGTCGGAAGATACGGATACTGGTAAGAAACAAAGTGCAAATTATAACAAGTGTCCGCCTCCGATCTGGGAAGGTTATTCTCCCAGAAAACCAAATTCGGAACAAGTCAAAAAGGCAGTCAATATAAAGTTAAAGTCTGAAACAACTGATGAGTTACCAGACAACATTGATGTCACATTCACATCGTCTGACACTGATCATGAGTCTGAGTTAATAAAGAAAGTGGTTGATCTGGTGTTGGATAAGGATGAGGAGTCAGAGTCAGAGTCAAAGTCTGAATCTGAGAGCTCAAGTAAATCAGTTGACAGTTCGAAATCATCAGTCAAAAGGGTTTACAATAAAGATTTTCTGATATCAAAAAATAATTTGAATGACGAAACATTCAAAGTAGCATATACTTTGAATGACTCCGACAAATTATATTCTGATGAAGAATTTCCAATAAGAGGTGTTAAAACTGAAATGATTAACAAGGTTTTCAAATTAACAGAAATTAATATTTCTGAAATAAAAGATGTAAATCTTACTAAAAAACCTAAAAAAATACACTTCAAGAGTTCAACAAAGATTGAACAAGAAAAAAGGTTACAGTTCTGGTTCTGGTTATCGAAAGAAACCAAACCATAACAGTAATTTCAAAAAGAAGGGATTGGGTTTTATTCCACCCAAAAATCATAAAAATGAGAAAATTTATAAACCAAAAACTAAATTTGTTTCAGGAGCAAGTTCTGAAGAAGAGAAAAAGAGCTCATTCTGGAAGCAATCAAACAAAGCGTTTCTTGCAGAAAAACAGAAACAAGAGAAGAATGAAGCTAATCAGAAAAGGGAGACAAGAACCTATTACCGATGCAAAAAAGTTGGTCAGATCGCCTGTCACGGCCCCCGGCCTGGTTTGACCCAGTGCAGAAGCCGCGGGACAGAAACCCCGTGGTATTTATTTAATTTGGCAGCGGAATTATTAATAGGATCGTTTAAAACTTGAAAATGCCCGATTATTTTATTTCATAATTAGAGACAAACCACGTAGTTTACAATAAGGGAATTTCACTGGGAAACCCCTATTTTACAAAAACATGTTTCTTATTTAATTGAGCCACTTCTTCAAGCGTGTAGTGCTACACGGCACTTTGTCCTGGATCACAGCAGATCACCTGAAACATGTTTTAAAAAGGTTTTATCAGCAGGGAAATACTGGCGAGTCATTCAAGTTGCACAAAATGACACATTGTTATAATATACAGTATTAAGGGTGATTACATTGTTTTTATCAACCAATTACCCCAAATCGGTATTTGTCACTCGACTGTATCTATGACTATGGTCAGATCACCCATTGGCTAACCCATTGTCCAATGGTGACGGGTATCAAGTAATGTATACAAAACCCCACATACCGGCAGTAATTGAAGATTACAAAGACTTAATCCCTGTAATTATAACCTTAAAAAAATTTAGGGTTTTGTAAAGCAATTTGATAAAAAGAGAATGACTCACATTGCAGATTTAAACGGGCAGAGTTTAGCCTACTGATTTTTAGCCTGGTTAACCTAAATAAACAAAAATGCACACGAAACTAGGTCAGTAACTTAATACAACTTTTACGACAACTCACGAGATCTAAACCCTCACGACGAATGACAAAGTATAGCCCACTTAAGGGCAGCACTTAAACATCCATAGGACTGGTCTCCATCGATCGGACATTAAATCGTATCAGTGATCGAGTTATTACCCTGTTGTTGCGGCAGCGTTTCATGCTGTGTGTGTGTTTTGAACTGTTTAGATGATATCTTAGTGTACGAAATGAATTTTAACGTCGAACCAACGCCAAACTTCAAGTGTCACACCCCTCTATATATACTGAAAAATGGGCTCCCTCGCGTGGCGCGAGGGCCTATCGCGTGGTGCGAGGGCCTGTCGCGTGGCGCGAGGGCACCCCCTCTAGCATAGGGTAGCCTCGTGTCTTAGTAGCTTGGGTGAGTCAACGGTTTGTTCAATTTTGACTTCTATCGTAAACTGTTTAGATAATATCAACTAGGAAATACCCCCCCCCCCCTGAGTTTTAGGGGCCCTGATCCTGATTCCAACTGTTCTGGAATTTTTAAGGGTCATGCAGTATCACTTGGGGATCTCAATTAGGGTTTCCTATTGGACAAAATAAAATAAGAAATAATAGTTTTGGTGAGAGTTGTTACATCCTCCCCACCTTAATAAAAATCTTGTCCTCGAGATTTATCGGAACAAGTAGGGATACTTTCGCTTCATCTCTGATTCCAGTTCCCAAGTGTACTCAGGTCCTCTCTTAGAATCTCACTTGACTTTGACCAGTACTAGTCTTTTGTGCTTAAGAAACTTGACCTTTCTGTCTTCTATCTGCAGTGGCTTCTCAACAAATTTTAACTTTTCATTTACCTTTACATCTTGAAGAGGTACTGCCAGGGATTCGTCAGATAGACATTTCTTGAGGTTGGATACATGAAACACGTCATGCACCCCGGCTAGCTCTTCTGGTAGTTGTAAACGATAGGCAACTGGTCCTATTCGCTGGATTATTGGGAATGGTCCTACGTACCTTGGACTTAGCTTTCCCTTTTTCCCGAACCAAACTACTCCTTTCCAAGGAGAAACTTTCAAGAGTACCTTATCTCCGACTTGAAATTCCAGTGGCTTGCGTCGATTGTCTGCATAACTCTTCTGGCGATCTCGAGCCGTTTTCGGTCTTTCCTTGATTTGCATTATCTTATCAGTGGTTTCTTGCACAATCTCGGGACCTGATAATTGGTTTTCTCCTATTTCTGCCCAACAAACTGGAGTTCTGCACTTTCGTCCATACAGGGCTTCGAATGGGGCAGCTTCAATATTTGAATGGTAACTATTGTTATAGGAGAATTCAATTAAGGGTAGGTGGTCATCCCAGTTTCCACCAAAATCTATTACACATGCCCTGAGCATGTCTTCCAGAGTTTGAATCGTCCTTTCACTTTGTCCGTCTGTTTGGGGATGATATGAAGTGCTCAAGTTCAGTTTAGTCTCCATGGCTTCTTGGAAACTTGTCCAGAAATGTGAAGTGAAGCGACTATCTCTATCTGATATAATAGAGAGTAGAACTCCATGTAAGGATACTACCTCGTCTACATACAACTTTGCCAACCTTTCCATGCTAAAGGTTTCCTTCATGGGTAGAAAGTGAGCTGATTTGGTTAATCGATCCACAATTACCCAAATCGCATCATTACCTTTTCTGGTTTTGGGAAACTTAGTAACAAAATCCATGGTTATTAGTTCCCATTTCCAAACAGGCATTTCTAATTGTTGAAGTAACCCAGAAGGTTTCTGGTGTTCTGCCTTAACTTGTGAACAAGTTAGACACTTAGATACATATCTAGCTATGTCCTTTTTCATTCCTATCCACCAGAAATTATTCCTTAAATCTTGGTACATCTTATTATTATCAGGATGCATAGTATATCTAGATTTATGGGCTTCTTCTAAAATCTTATTTCTTAATTCTCCTTGCTTAGGTACCCAAATCCTTTTCTTATAGAATCTCCAAATTCCATCAACTCCTTGCTCTAATTCCTTTATTCTTCCTTTCATTCCTTCAGCATCAGCCTTGATTGCTGTCGCTTGAACATTTTTCATTTGTTCCATTAAGTCTAATTGTAAACTTAATCTAAGAGCACGAACTCGCTTTTGCTTTTCGTGATACTTACGACTTAAGGCATCTGCCACTACGTTTGCTTTTCCTTCGTGATATTGAATATCACGGTCATAATCACTTAGGATTTCCATCCATCTCCTTTGCCTCATGTTCAATTCTTTTTGCCCAAATATGTATTTTAAACTCTTATGATTTGTATAGACTGTAAACTTACTTCCATACAGATAGTGTCTCCAAATCTTAAGGGCAAAAACTATCGTTCCTAACTCTAAGTCATGTGTCGTATAGTTTTCTTCATGCTTTTTCAATTGCCTTGAGGCATACGCAATTACCTTTGTGATTTGCATTAGCACACATCCTAATCCTAGCTTAGAAGCATCACAGTAAACTTCAAAATCTTCTGTTCCTTTTGGTAAGGCAAGGATTGGGGTGTTTGTTAACCTTTGTTTTAAAATCCTAAAAGCTTCTTCCTGTCTAGGTCCCCATTCAAACTTAACTGATTTGCAAGTTAGCTTAGTTAATGGTACAACTATTTTAGAAAAATCCTTAATAAAGCGCCTATAGTACCCAGCTAATCCTAGAAAACTTCTAACTTCCGTAGCTGATTGCGGGACCTTCCATTTGGTGATCGCTTCTATCTTGGAGGGATCTACGTGAATACCTTCATGATTCACCATGTGACCTAAAAATTGCACCTCCTGTAGCCAAAATTCACACTTCGAGAATTTGGCGTAAAGCTTCTCCTTTCTTAACAAAGTTAAGAGTGCATGTCGGTGCTTACAATGCTCGTCCTGACTTTTGGAATAAATAAGTATATCGTCGATGAAGACAATTACAAATTTATCCAAGTACGGTTTACAGATCCTATTCATCATGTCCATAAATGCTGCCGGAGCATTTGTTAGTCCAAAAGGCATAACTGTCAACTCGTAGTGACCATACCTAGTTCTGAAAGCGGTTTTAGGTATGTCTTCTTCTTGCACCTTCAACTGATGATATCCGGAGCGTAAATCTATCTTAGAAAAATATCTAGCTCCCTGGAGTTGATCAAAGAGATCATCAATCCTAGGTAATGGGTATCGATTCTTAATTGTAACCTTATTCAGTTCCCTATAATCGATACACATTCGCATCGAACCATCCTTTTTCTATACGAACAAAACTGGTGCTCCCCAAGGGGATGAACTAGGTTGTATGAATCCTTTACTGAGCAATTCATCTAATTGCTTTTTCAGTTCTAACATTTCAGTGGGGGCTAATCGGTAGGGTGCTTTAGCTATGGGTGTAGTACCAGGAATTAAATGAATTCTAAATTCTACCTCCCTATCTGGTGGTAATCCTAGTAGTTCTTCTGGGAATACATCCGAGTATTCTGATACTACAGGAATGTCCTTAAGTTCCATACCCTTAGTGCTAATGATTACCGAAATCGTGTACACTATTCCTTGCTTTCGTTCATAACTAGCTACTTTCATTACTGAAATGAACTTCATGGGTTTACGCTGCTTATCCCCAGTAACCATGATTACTTCTCCGGTGGGTGCACGAATTTCTATGGAGTTCTTATCACAAAGGATTCGAGCATGGTTGGCTACTAACCAATCCATTCCTAACACGACATCGAATCCAGCTAAATTCATGGGTAATAGGTTTGCAGAAAATTTATGACCTGAAAGTTCTATATTTTCTTTTTGCAAAACCGTATCTATGTTAACAGAGTTCCCGTCTGCCGTTTCTACTGTAAAAACTTGCCTAAGTTTTGTTAAGGATAGCTTAAGAGCTTGGCAGAATGAAGTATTTATAAAACTTTGGTTTGCACCAGAGTCAAAAAATACTTTCGCATAAACATTGTGAACTAAGAACGTACCAGCTATCACGTCAGGAATTAGTTCAGCTTCCTGTGTGGTCAATTGGAAGGCTCTTACGTTCTTCTTATTAGTTCCTTCAGCAGGTTTAGCCTTGTTATCTGCGGGTTTGACCAATTTAGGGCATTCTGGTCTAAAATTCCCGGCTTCTCCACAGTTGTAGCAGATTTTTCTTTTCCTTCTGCAATCTTCTTCACGATGTCCTATAGCTTTCCAGAAGTTGCAGGTTTCATTACATTTTCCAAAATGTTTCTTTCTACAGTTACTGCAGAACGGCGGAGTGGAAGATTGCACAGTTCCTCTTTTCTTGAAATTGCTATTATTACCCACACAAAATCCTTGGGTAATTTTCTGAGCCAATTCCTTCTTCCTGTTTTCTTCTCGCGTACGCACCAGTCCGTCAGTCAAAGTGTTGGCTAATTCCACCGCATCATCGATTGTGCGGGGTCTCGCAGCTTTGGCAATATCACGGATCTCGCTAATTAAACCCCAGAAGTAGTGAGAAATAAGTACCGGTTCTGGCGAAGCCAGAGTAGGCACTATTCGAGCATATTCGAAAAACTTCAAAGTATACCCTCGACAATCAACATCCACCATTCGGTGGCTCAGGAATTTGTTCGCCATTTGTTCTTTTTCATATTCTAGGCAGAATTTTCTTTCCACCAGACGCTTAAATTCTTCCCAACTCATGGCATAGGCCATGTCACTTCCCTTAGCTTGTAATACCGTATTCCACCATTCTAATACTTCTTCCTTGAAAAGGTGAGAAGCATACATGACTTTATCCTCCTCGGCACATTTACTTATTTTAATTACTGCCTCGATTTTCTCCAACCAACGCAGTGCAGCGGTCGCCCCTTCATTGCCTGCGAATTCGACAGGTTTACAGGCAATAAATTCCTTGTAAGTGCAACCAGGCGTTGCAGCTTTCATTCTTTTAAAAATTGGGGCTTGCAGTACATCATTATCATTATTATTAATGTTACCGCCTCCATTTACGCTATTACTGAAGTTCTCTTCATGAGTACGTTTGCTAGGAATAATTTGTTGAGGTTCAACTGGATTTCGTGCCGCAGCAAGAATTGCTGGAATAGCATTGGCTATTCCTTGAGCAACGATGTCCTCGATATCTTACCTATTGAGGAAGTGGTCTTCATTGTTTTGCTCAGATTGGGTAACCTCGTTAACGGGTTCATTACCAGCGTGTTCCATCTGGTAATTAATATATATATAAGTGATTAGAACAATTTAAATAACAACTAAACATACTAAAACAATCACACATAACCATATCAACACATATAGCCAAAATTGTCGATTTTTCGACTTCCATATTTTTATATATTTTAATATGAGTCCTTACACACCAGTTATGTTACACAAGTTTTATTTTTAGTTATTTTACACGACTATTTTTATTATTATTATTAAACACACATTCCCACAACCACATACGATCCCGCCAGCTGGCACTTCAGAAACGACGTTCCCTCTCGTCGTATTTCTAGGATATCCTCTCCCATACTTCCCGGATTCTATTTCCTGCGTCCACTAGCTCCTCGCCATAGTGGTGGAGTTCTGCCAAGTTTTCGGAGCTCATAGGTGGGTGTAGTGGAGGCTCCGGGTCAAACTGGGGGGAAAAGGTATTAGGGTTATTTAGGAGATTCTGAAACTGCCAGTCAGTGGTCCACCACTCTTCTAGCTCTCCTGGTAGAGGTTGGGAGTGGATAATAGGATCTGGGATATCAGGCTCTAGATCAACTGGAAGTTGTGCTTCCGCAGGGTAATTGAAGAGGTTTGCATCAGCAGGTCCGATGAGGTCACTAAGTGCTAGTTTACGATCCAGCTCTTCCCATGATGGCATCTCCTGGGCTTGCCCTGAACTTTCTCCAATCTCCTTTCCTTTGCCTTTATCATTTGGATCCTCAATCTTTATAACTTTTCGTGTCGCTGGTTTCTTCCTGCGCACACGCCTCCAGCCCACGAATCTTCTTCTCTTCTTTGGCTTGGGTTTCTCCGGAGGTTGGGCTTGAAATTCCATAGGTTCATCAACGTCGGTCAAATAATCGGAAAAGTTTCTGGAAACTTCCACATTCACAGAATGGAGATTGAGATTCTGAAGAGCTTCAGACAACTCATTCATGCTGTTTAGCATATATGAGGAAACATACAAAATTCTAGGTTAAAATTTTTGTAACTTGAATTTTCACATAATCACAGAATGGCAATTAGAAAAATTAAGTATTTTTAAATACTTAATTGGCTTAAATTAGTGGCTCTGATACCACCTTTTTCTGTCACGGCCCCCGGCTCGGTTTGACCCAGTCCAGAAGCTGCGGGACAGAAACCCCGTGGTATTTATTTAATTTGGCAGCGGAATTATTAACAGGATCATTTAAAACTTGAAAATGCCCGATTATTTTATTTCATAATTAGGGACAAACCCCGTAGTTTACAATAAGGGAATTTCACTGGGAAACCCCTATTTTACAAAAACATGTTTCTTATTTAATTGAGCCACTTCTTCAAGCGTGTAGTGCTACACAGCACTTTGTCCTGGATCACAGCAGATCACCTGAAACATGTTTTAAAAGGGTTTTATCAGCAGGGAAATACTGGCGAGTCATTCAAGTTGCACAAAACGACACATTGTTATAATATACAGTATTAAGGGTTGTAAAACCCGTTAGGATCTTTCAATGATATCAACCTTTAACTTGTGAAGGTGCGGAAAACAATCACAAGCCGATTCAAGAACAAATTATAATAATCAACACAAGACTAATGTATGAAATAACAAACCGAAATCTTGCATTCAATGACTAGCAAAGACGGATACAAGACTTCAATAAGAACCGACTTCTTGTCCCTTGTGTCGCAACCTATCACCTCATCAACTAGCAAAACCGTCTGGTACAAGTTCCTACGCCACCTAAATCGCCTCCCTCTGTAACTCTAGAATTTCTGTAACTGAGGCTCTAAGAAGTTCTAAACCCTAAAACAAGTAGAAAACTTGTTTATATACATAGACAAGCCCAATTCCCTACATGGGCTCCCCTTGGGCCTGCTTGGCCTACATGGCCTAAAGCTTGGCCCAAGTAGTCTATAAAGGTCCAAAACCTAATATAAACTAACCCAGTAAAGCCCAGTTCGTAACCATAGCCCGTTATGTTAATTTGATGCGTCAGTCTCACACTTTAGGGCCTAACAATCTCCCCCTAGACTGATGCCATCAAATTGTCTTCATAGCATGAATTCAGCAACGTCTTCAACGAAGTATATGGTAGACGCTATGCTGCAGATGTTGTGGAAGTTCTTGACTTCTGAACTCTCAGCACTGGGTCTCTTTCTTCAGCTCTTGTGGTTAGCTTCATATCAGGATCTTGATCAGCATTTGCTTGAAAATCTTGTCAAAAAGAATGTGAGAGGAGGATTCTCAGCAGCTCTTTTCTTCTTCAATCTTTGTCTTTCAAGCGGGTTCACGATACTTCTTCAAATGTACTTTCACTGTCAGTCGGCGTTTCGTATCCGGTTCTTCTGACTCAGGTACAACTTGTAGTCGTGCTGCTCCATGCTTCATCAGCAGCTAACAGCATCTCAGTCTTCAACAACCCTTGTTCTTGATTAAAATCAAGTTCTGCACATGCTCACAAACTCATAAGCAAACATTTCTTATGCAACAGGGAGAGTATCACATGAACACTAGGTACATGAAATTTCACAATTTAAATTCTTTTAACTTTTGATGATCAGTCAAATCTTCAAGAACGGTTACATTTTTTAATTTAAAAAAACAAATAAGCACTCTATTTTTTGGATTTTTGGTTTTATAGAAAAGCAAGACACTATTTTTGTATTTTTGAATTTTTCATTTTTTTTAAATTTTTAATATTAAGAACTCAAAATATAAACAACTACCATAATATACAATTACAATTGCAATGGGATCAAAATTCGTTCTCAGGCAGACTAAGGAACACTTTTCAGTACGAGCCTAATCAAACTGGTCTATGCGATTGTCAATATGTTTGTCCACTTAAACTTTAACGCTCAACTTTCAATTTTTTTTCAACTTCGTGATATGCTTTAGGTAATATTATACTATTATACCCGTGTGTCCCATTCCAAGGCATACCCCGCGATCAAGGTAAGCACAACGATTCATCGTAGCAGGTGAGTATACTGATGTCATCCTTTAAGATATTCTGACTGTATCTAGGTCTGCATATAATATGTTTTATCATGTTTTGATTTCTTAACAATGAACACCCAAATAAATACCAATCAAATCCTGGAAATATAAACAGCACACTCTATCATGCAAGTATCTTCCCTACCACATATTTCACAAGTCCAATCCAAATTTCTGAAATCTTAACCGGGAATAGATTGAGAAAAGAACAGAATAGATCTTAAGAAGAGATGGTATAATATACAGATCAAATGAGTTTTTCTCAATTTGATATAGGTTTCTAGGGTTTCTTTTGGGCACTTGAGGGCCTCTTTCGGGTGTTAAATTGATCTATAGCGCGACAACGTACAGCTAGGTCAGCATGTATCTGGATGCAGCAGAAGCTGTCGTTGCCTAGCACCTCCAGGTCAGCATATATCTGGATGCAGCAGAGGAGGTACACGACTTTTTCAGAGAAGATTTCAGAATCAGATCAAAATTGTGTGTATCGGGACAACATACAGACATTCAAATAGAAATGAGCTAATTCCAAGTGACTTTCTTTCCTGGGGTCATGTACAATTTTAGTTCTGAACAGAAGGACAGCCAAGATATCCCCGGATGATTCAACAATATAAAGACCCGAAACCTCAAACGTTGGCTATCTATCAACGCAAGATTTAAGACCATAAAATCATACGCCGTTGGTATGTTACCCACATGGTACATAGTTCGTTATGTTTATATCACTTGGTATCTTTTATCATGTTGAGCGTCAAGCCTATCGACATATCGCAGTAGATCCTAGTCTTTTCAGCTATGGCACCTTACATGTGTTAGTCAAACCCTTTAACACGAACATTTATTTCACTTCCCATATCATGAAATCTTTCTTTTTGGATTTTTCATTTCCTAATGTTTTTGTATTTTTCTCATTTTCTCCCCCTAAAACAATACATATTTACAGCAAACTCTTTTTGTATTTTCTGAGTTTTCTCCCCCTAAACTCTATATCTATCTATATGTTCCTCTCCCCCCCTAAATTTGTGCATAAATCTTGGATTTTTGCGCAAATTTACCATTTACTAGAGAAAGGACACTTTATATACAAAATAATAAACTAAAAAAGAGAGAAAATATTTTTGGTTAACCGTTCCGTCATTAGATTGAAGACTAATCAATATTCAAATCAAAGTACTGAATTTAAATGGTACCTTTTGCTGATCTTATCTTACTTCTCTAATCTCCTCCAAAGGAAACATATCATCTGTAAAAAAAATTTGAACTTTTTGCAACAATGAAATGTTACCCGTTTTATCTCTGGAACAACCGCTATCAACATTCCAGAGATTGTCAACAGCTCCTCCTTGGTTGTTCCTGAAAAATAAGGAGATTAGTAAGACATGGGTACCCAGGCCATCGTGGTCCTGGGATTTCCTGAAGCATCAAAGTAAGACACTTCTTTCAAACACAAGTCCCCTTTCGTTTCAAGGATTGGAAACATTGCTGCTTTGGATTTGGGTTTCCAAATCTGTTTTGGTTTAACAAACGTATTTGTTGCCTTCGATTGAGAAACTTTAGCTGATTCAGGCTTGTTAGTTTTAGAAAAACGTTTTTGTTCTTGAACAGCCTTGCGTTTGTTTTTAGCAACGTTCCAATCCCCATCAGAAGGTTTAACCTTGGGATTCACATTCTTCATTGCCTTAGGTGAAGATACCTTCATCGGCTTGGAATGGTAGTTACCCTTTGGTGTAACCCTCTGATTTTGCATATAATATGGTACGTAGGGACGATGTGTGCAGTTCCGAGCTATGTGACCAGCAATGCCGCAATTGAAGCATGTTTGTCTCTTCATGTAGAAAGCATTCTGATCAGCTGGATTTGCTCTTGCAGACCCTGAAGGACAAACCGATCCTCTTCGTGTTGGATGCGCCTGCACATGACTTTCAGATGAAGACGAATTTGGGTGCTTATATTTGCTGTTTACAGAACTCTTGTTGCTATGAGCACCATTCTTCGTCTTTTCTCCCTGATTGGATCTTTCATTCACCTTGTCACAAGCCTTATGAGGATTATTGCTGCCTTGTCCTTGATGAGCTGACTTCTTATACCCTCGATTTTGATCTGCTCGTTTTGGCTCCTTTTGCGTGTTGTGAACCGGCTCACAAACATCAGCACACAAGTGAGTGTTGGCATTTTGTTGCACTTTTGGATGATGAACACAATTTCTAGCAATGTGTCCAGGAATTCCACAGTTGAAACATGTCTGTCGCTTCAAAGTATGGAGATTCTGATAGCTAGCAGCATTAGCTGATCTGGTGGGTCTAGATGATCGAGCTTGCGTTGCCTGTGTTCCATGTGCCTTTTCTGAGTTTTTCTGTACCTGCTGATCAGAACTAGCACAAGCATGAGATTCAGATGGATGATGTTTTTCGTCTTTTATAATTTTATCAGGATCATTTTGAAAAGACGATTCAGTTTCTATTTTAATTTCCTTTTCAGAAACATTTTCTTGTGACTGTTCATTTATTGTGACCACCTCTTCTTTTACAAAATCAGATCCAGTTTTAATTTCTGAAGATGCAGAAGTTTCATCAACACATGTTTCTTCAACATATGTATCATGTGAATCTTTTTGAGATTTGCTTTCAGCCACGGTTTCCAATGGGGTCCCACTAGATTCAACATTAGGGACACCCACTGAGACAGATTCAGAAGAAGAATCAGGATACTCTTGATTTTCTTGAGAAGAAGTTTCAGTGGTTTCACTGAATATGTCCCGAGGAACCTCACCTGTAACACTGTCAACAACTGAAATATTAGAAACATCACAATCACGTGCATTAACTGAAACACAATCATCACCACAATTATTGTTCAAAGATTCAACACAAACATCATCAGTTTTTCTCAAAACATCAGGCTCAAAAGACGAAACATAAGCAGAAAACGACGCAAACAAAGAACGACTAAAAGCAAGGTCAGATTCAGTTGGTTCAGAATAAGGTTCAAAATAAGGTTCAAAATAAGGTTCAGAAATATTTGTATGAACAACTGGTTCACTCCCAAGAACATCTGCACATTTTACTTCAGATACTTTATCTGCACATGAAGACGAAAAGTTAGGATCAATAGAACCTTTAGAAACAAAATTTATTTGAGCAGACTTCTTTTTCTCAATTTGTCTGTCATTTAATGATGACTTATTGTTTTTGGGACCATAAGTCATTCTACTCTCATTCATCATCTCCTCCTCAGTCATGGGTAAATAAGTATAATTGTCATTGTAAGGAGGAGGAGCCTGATTAAAACCCAAACCACGCCCTTTATTTTCCTTGTATGCGAGCTGTTGATCACACAAGTTTTTGACTAATTTGCTGGAAGAATCAAATTTCTTAATATTAAGCTCATTTATTTGATATCTATCTCTGATATCTTCCAGTTCTTTAGTCAAAATGCATACTTTCTCCTGAGCTTCTAGAAAATGGGCTGTTTTTACACTTACATCATCTTTGAGTTTGATGATGTCTTTTCGCTGAGCTTCAATCTTTTCTTTATAAAGTTTTTCATTTTTCGATAATGTGAAATTTTTATTTTTTATATCTTGATAATCTTGAATTAGCTCAGCGTTGTGTATATGATAAGCCTCAACCCTTTCTCTACATTCAGGAGTGCAAAAGACAGAAAGTATCTCTTCTCTGGTAATTTCTTGAGCCACTGGTTTGTGAAACACAAATGCCATAATTTCAGTAGATGGTTGATACTTTTGTTCTTCTCCTCAAAACACAAACCAAACAAGAACCCGTGTACTCGCTAACTCAAATATCTTTCAGTCGAATGAACCCGTTTTCTGAACCGCACCTCAAAACCTTTCAAAACCGTTATCACGAAACAAACAAACCCCTCCTTTTTTTTTAATTAATATATAAGAAAACTATTTATTATTATTATTATTATTATTATAAATAAATATATAATGATTAGATAATTATGATCCAATGATTAGTCAATTTATTATTATAATTAAATAAAAAACAGTAAACGACAATTTTGCAAATGTCTGTTATCCTCTTCGATCAAACAACACACAATGGTGACGAAGATTGAAACGGAGATGGTGTGACGAAGACGACCGGGTTCTGAAATGTTGATAGACGACCGGAGATGGTGATTCACGGTGGTGAATGGTTGTTCGTTGCAGTGGTCGGTGACGAACGGTGGTCGATGAAGATGAATGAAGGACGATACGATGCAGACAGAGGTTGTATAGAGTTGTACGTCGGAGAAGACGATGATGACCGGAAAGTTGAACGGAGAAGGAAAAGGTTAAGGATGAAGATTGACGACGATGGTGAACGATGAAGATGATGACGTTTGTCGCAAGAGAAGTTTGACCGGAGAAGAAGAAGTTGCAGGTTTCCGGCGACGGTTATCGGATAAGAAGATGATGATGAATGTAATCAATGGTTGCGACTCGTAAACGTCGGACTCAAAAATAAAACGTGATGACTCGAGATCTCGGTTGCGACTCGGAATGATGGTTGCGAGTCGAAACCAAACAGGATGAGCCGAGATCTCTGATGCGACTCGGAACCGAGGTTGCGAGTCGAAATGACTGTGATTGCGAGTGGAGACTGAATGATGATTGCGAGTCGTAACTAAAACAGGATGAGCCGAAACCAAGGTTGCGAGTCGAAGCCAAAACAGGATGAGTCGAAACTATGGTTGTTGCGAGTCGGACGAGTCGAAACCAAAGCAGGACGAGTCGAAACCAAATCAGAATGAGCCGAAACCGTAGATGGTTGCGAGTCGAAACCGTAGATGATTGCGAGTCGAAATCAGATGATAATCTGATATGAAGATGAACGTGGAGATTGCGACTCGAAACCAAAACGAGAAGATGTTGGATCAAATGTACGGCGGTGGTCGGAGTTTGAACGGAGACGAAGATGATCAGAGGATGATGAACTTAATAACGATGAAGGTGGTGACTACCGGAGAAGGTTGATGACCGTGATGTGTGGATCAGTGACTACGACGAAGAAGTTGCAGGTGGTGGTCCTCGGAAGCCGGAGAAGATGACTCGAAACCAAGTATTCGCTGATGGTTGCGACTCGTAATCGAGGTTGCGAGTCGAAATCGTGAAACCGTGAAGAGTCGAGACCAAAGTTAATGATATGTGGCGGTGACTCGAAACCGTGAATGATATGTTGTCGGTTGCGACTCGGAGGTGTGCTGATCACAGTTGTAAAACAAATTTCCGAAAATTTTGAAATATTGAGATCCTTTCCTTTTTTTTTTAAAGTATGCGACAAAAACTCTTTCCAAATTTTTAAAAAAAATTGTTTAATCTTTTAACAGTTTCTGAAAAGATCAAGAAAGCAGATATCTATTATTTTCTTGAATCTTGATGAACAATCATGCAAGACCCGAAGAACACAATGAACATGAAACCAAAAATTTCAAGTTTTTTTTTTTTTAAACAACAGATTGCCCAAACTCGATCCAAAACCCAAAAAAACAATGATTAAAAGCGAAATATGAACTTGAAACACTTTTAAACATCAGAAACTTCGTACCAAAACAAATTCGAAAAACACAAATCCGAGCCGAAAATTTTAGTTTTTCAAAATCTTGAATCTTTGATATCACACCGAGCCTAGAAACAGGTTCTGAAGGCTCTGATACCAATTGTAAAACCCGTTAGGATCTTTCAATGATATCAACCTTTAACTTGTGAAGGTGCGGAAAACAATCACAAGCCGATTCAAGAACAAATTATAATAATCAACACAAGACTAATGTATGAAATAACAAACCGAAATCTTGCATTCAATGACTAGCAAAGACGGATACAAGACTTCAATAAGAACCGACTTCTTGTCCCTTGTGTCGCAACCTATCACCTCATCAACTAGCAAAACCGTCTGGTACAAGTTCCTACGCCACCTAAATCGCCTCCCTCTGTAACTCTAGAATTTCTGTAACTGAGGCTCTAAGAAGTTCTAAACCCTAAAACAAGTAGAAAACTTGTTTATATACATAGACAAGCCCAATTCCCTACATGGGCTCCCCTTGGGCCTGCTTGGCCTACATGGCCTAAAGCTTGGCCCAAGTAGTCTATAAAGGTCCAAAACCTAATATAAACTAACCCAGTAAAGCCCAGTTCGTAACCATAGCCCGTTATGTTAATTTGATGCGTCAGTCTCACACTTTAGGGCCTAACAAGGGTGATTACATTGTTTTTATCAACCAATTACCCCAAATAGGTATTTGTCACTCGACTGTATCTGTGACTGGTCAGATCACCCATTGGCTAACCCGTTGTCCAATGGTGACGGGTATCAAGTAATGTATACAAAACCCCACATACCGGCAGTAATTGAAGATTACAAAGACTTAATCTCTGTAATTATAACCTTAAAAACATTTAGGGTTTTGTAAAGCAATTTGATAAAAAGAGAATGACTCACATTGCAGATTTAAACGGGCAGAGTTTAGCCTACTGATTTTTAGCCTGGTTAACCTAAATAAACAACAATGCACACGAAACTAGGTCAGTAACTTAATACAACTTTTACGACAACTCACGAGATCGAAACCCTCACGACGAATGACAAAGTATAGCCCACTTAAGGGCAGCACTTAAACATCCATCGGACTGGTCTCCATCAATCGGACATTAAATCGTATCAGTGATCGAGTTATTACCCTGTTGTTGCGGCAGCGTTTCGTGCTGTGTGTGTGTTTTGAACTGTTTAGACGATATCTCAGTGTACGAAATGAATTTTAACGTCGAACCAACGCCAAACTTCAAGTGCCACACCCCTCTATATACACTGATGTTGATGCAGATTTTGTGTCCGATGCTTGTCGAATAGATTAGTTTTATTTTACGCTGAATTTGTAATAGTTAGTGAAACGGTCTATCGAACGTGTATAGACCCGCTCGTTTGAAGTGGTCAAACGAGAGGGTTATTCGGTTGACCGTGTGTGTTTGCAAGACAAGGGGTGTGACTATAAATAGAAAACCCTTGCCATTTCAAACACTTGGAGATTTTAGGAGGTTTGAGACCTCACCAGGGAGAGATCACCACTTGGTCCCTGCCCGGATGTATACTTCTTTGGTATTAGTTCGGTTATCATGTAATCGGGCCGATTTGTAATGTTTTACTACCGGATTAATACAAAGTTGTTTGTTTATCATCTCTAATCTCTCCCGTCTTGAACCGATCTCACACGAATCACGGTTTCGGTCACGAAACTCGGTCCTACAATTGGTATCAGAGCCATGGTGCCCGATTTAGTAAATCTAACCGTTTACTAAGTCACATGTGCTCTAGATCTGTGATTTTTGTGCTTTTTGTTCAAGATGTAAAAATGGTGAAAATGGAGAAAAACACAGATCTGGATCGAGATATTCAGATCTAGCTGAAACAGAACATATACGAGTGTTAGTTTTTCTGTTTTACACCAAACAAATCAAGTTTTCATCTTGTTTCTAAAGATTTTTCGTCAGATCTGGGAATAAACAGTGGCTCTGTTCTTGATGTTCTTGGCGGCTGTTAAAGAAATTTTAGGGTTTCCGACGAAACCCCACTTCCCATGACGAAACGAAACCCTTCGGCGAAACAGATCCTGTTTCGTCGACTTCAGACATCATTCTGTTTCGTCGACAAGAATTCAAGATCCGTTTCGTCGTTCAACACACTTCAAATCCCTTTCGTCGACCAGAGATCTGTTTCATCGGGTCCTTCCTTTCGTCGGCTGAAGTCTGTTTGCTGGGTATCGCAGAAATGTTTCAGCTGGTATCGCTGAGAAAGAGAGACAGAGATGATGATTATCGGCTGGTGTGTTTGAGGGTACCAACTGATTTGGGGGTTTGTAGGTGTGAATCGATGATTGAACTGATTTTTCATTTGGGGTTTTTGGTTCTTTGGGTATCGAAGACACAGAAAGGGTTCTGGATGCTGCTGATTGTATCGCAGAGAGTTTGAATAAGATGATTGCTGCTTCTGTTATTCATCAAAGGGTGAAATTAAGGATGATGGAGGTTGTACCAGGTTGTTGTCGGCTCCAGGATTGATCAGCTGTTGTTGTGCTTCAAGGTTGATGTGTGAATCGCAGATAGTGAGTGACCACGAAGATGATGTCTGCGGTACAAGGTGGATGTCGACACCTTATTTGTTTGGCAGATAGGGTTTCTGTTGGGCCAACCTTAATAAAGTTTAATGGATAATGGGCCGATGACATCTATTACAAAGTGAATTGGATTTTAGTTTGCAACTTGGGCCAGCATCTCATTCTTTAAAAAACAACAATATTGGGCCACTAAGTTGTGAAATTAATTTGCGTGGGATTTCAAAATTAATCCAAAGAATTTTGATGCCATCAATCCTTTTACAAAGTGGGGTCGGGTTTTCGCAAAGGATATTTGAATCGAGCTTCAATGTCAAAATTCGTACGGATTTTGGGAGCGCGCGGGATGATGAAGTTTGATGAAAACAAATGATTTATTTTGAATGTGGGGTAGTCACGGTTACCGATGCAAACGTCAAATGATTTATTTCGTAAATGTTCGAAAGCATTTTGTTTAGTGTCATATTCTCGCATTTAAAAACGAACGTATGAACCTGGAATGTCAATACCGGTCCTAACGAGTTCACAAAGTCTTTGGAGGGATACAAGTCGGATCCTACGGGGTACTAGGCGAAATTTCTTTATCAACTAGAATATGCAACGAAGAAATCTTTTTGTTTATTGTCATATTCTCGCATTTGGTAACGAATGAATGAACCTAGAATGTCAATACCGGTCCTAACGAGTTCACAAAGTCTTTGGAGGGATACAAGTCGGATCCTACGGGGTACTAGGGGACGTTCTTATTCAACCAGAATATGCAAAGAAGAAAGTCGTTTTCGTGATTTTTCGGAACCAAGAACATTCAGTGAAGATTGACGACAGTTCCGCTAAGTGAAGGGAATTGGTGAACATTTGAAAGTTGACGACAGTTCCTTTGAAGTGGAGGGAATCTGTTAAGGTTTAGAGATCTTACCAAAGAAATGGGGGAATAAAATGTATGATGAATTTCTTCGATAAATTTCTAAACGCAATCACAGGTGGTAGAGTTTGTGATTTTTTGGTGATACTAAAGGTTCGGCGTGGAATGTTTTGCACAGACACATATTTGAGGATTTTAATTAATTCTCCAGCCAGCGTGAAGGGTTTTGCACGGAAACATACAGGTATCTAAAGTTGACAGTTGTTTCAAAGCGCTGTTTACTGAAGACCTGGGGGAATCTTTATGAAAGCTGATAGTTCAAGGCTGAAGACCTGCAGGATTCGGTTTTGGGTTTGATGTTTCTTTGGGATTTTACAGGGATCTGGGGGTAACTCAATTCGTTGAGTTTACAAACGATGTACTTGGTCAAGCTGACTTCCTGAGTACTGATGCTGAAGATCCGTAGTGCATTACGTGGTCAACTTCACAAAGGCGAGACAATAAGATCTGGATGTAGTTCAACTAAGCGTGCCGTTTGGTTGAGCTTGCAAGGGATACACTTGGTCTAGCTGACTTTCCTGAGTGTTGATGCTGAAGATTAAAGTGCGTTACTTGGTCGATTCCACAAAGACGGTTTACAGAAGACAGTTCACCAGAAATCTCTATCAATGTAGTATGCTTGTATGAAATAGAGTTCTTATGACAAGATCAAGACTTGATGCAGTTTTTAAAAGAACGGAACCCTTATCAAATGCCGGTTGGAGTATTGGAAGATCAGCGGAAGATCGGTCAATTGAGGAAATTGCACAACACCCAACACGGATACGCGTACTTTAAGGGGGAAATATTTTACAAGGAGCGTCAAGATACTACTTACCTGGATCATCGGTCAAGGGGGAATTTGTTAATACAGAGAAGATGAATACTTGACTGAAGATCGATTGCAGTTGCATTTTCAGCATTTGACAGCAACGGACAAGGGGGAATTTCTTGATGCAGATTTTGTGTCCGATGCTTGTCGAATAGATTAGTTATTATTTTACGCTGAATTTGTAATAGTTAGTGAAACGGTCAAACGAACGTGTATTGACCCGCTCGTTTGAAGTGGTCAAACGAGAGGGTTATTTGTTTGACCATGTGTGTGTTTGCTAGACAAATGGGTGTGGGTATAAATACCAACCCTTTGTCTCATTTGCAAATAGAGAGAAGGGGAGCTCATTTGAGAGCTCCCTGTGAGCTTCATTGTGTGGGGGAGAGATCACCACTTGGTCTCTCCCTGGATGTATACTCCTTTGGTATTAGTTCGGTTATCATGTAATCGGGCCGATTTGTAATGTTATACTACTGATTAATACAAAGAAGTTGTTCGTTTATCTCTCTAATCTCTCCCGTCTTGAACCGATCTCACACGAATCACGGTTTCGGTCACGAAACTCGGTCCTACAACTGAAAAATGGGCTCCCTCGCGTGGCGCGAGGGCACCCCCTCTAGCATAGGGTAGCCTCGTGTCTCAGTAGCTTGGGTGAGTCGACGGTTCGTTAAATTTCGAATTCTATCGTAAACCGTTTAGATAATATCAACTAGGAAATACCCCCCCCCCCCTGAGTTTTAGGGGCCCTGATCCTGATTCCAACTGTTCTGAAATTTTTAGGGGTCATGCAGTATCACTTGGGGATCTCAATTAGGGTTTCCTATTGGTCAAAATAAAATAAGAAATAATAGTTTTGGTGAGAGTTGTTACATCGCCTGGAACTGTCCAATGGCAACCAACATAAAACAAGAAGTTCTTTCTCAACTTAAAGAAAAAATTGTTGATGAACAACGGACAAATTCAAAGTGTTTAAAAATTCTACATTTGAAGTTGGTGAGAGTTCAAGACGTTTTTACAAAAGAAATGTGAATCTTAACAATCAAACGTGGGTTGTTAAGAAATCAGATGTTAAATCTGGCAATGAATTTGTTTCTTTGGAAGCAAAGGAGCCACTTTCTGGCGATGAATCTGACTCGTCAAACTCAGAGGAGCCACAAGTTGAGCTAAAAAGAGAAAAGTCAGTACCGGCAATGAATGATGTCAACTTTCCACCATTGCGGGCTGCAAATTTAAGATCAAAATTTGGAAAAGTGGAAATTTCGAATCAATTCTATTCTGAAAAGAAAGAATTCGATGTCGAAAAGGCTTTCAATGGGAAAGTAAAACATATTTTTGGAAAAATGGTCGATGGTAGGGCCAAAGGGGTAAAAGAATTTTATGAATCAAAGAGGAGAACTTACACACCGAGTGAAAATAACTCGGATGCACCCAAATCTGGTCAGGCTTGGGTGTCAGCATTCTTTGTTTGAAATCCTGACTTGCCGGATGTCACACCCCCAAAATACCACACGCGGAAACATCCGCGAGGCGTGTGACGTACCAGGATCCAAGCCACCAATCACATTGAACTCTTAGATAGGTTTAAATAAAACTTTCATTCATTAATATAAAGAGTTACAAACGTTACATATCATTCATCTTATACAGCGGAAGCATATCTCATTTGTTAAGTGTATCATAAACCGTTAAGCTCGTATTGAGATTCCAAGTATAACGACCCATGACCACTCCAGCCTTCCAGACAGCAAGTTCCACAAGATATAACCCTATAGACCTGCAAGCATGCAGACAAGTGTGTCAGACGACGCTGGTGAGTTCAAAGTTTTGTTAACGTGTTTAGTTACCAGATGTGTGTATAAAACAGTTCAACAGTTTGATTTGATGATGTTATTAACTCGATTACCGTATGTGGCTACTAGATGTGAATGCCCAACCCCAATGCCTCTATCTAGGCATTGGTCAAGTGGTCAAGGTAATTAGTTCAACTAACAACCTCGAGTAGATGTAAGGGGTCTTATATATATACGATGTGAATGCCCAACCCCAATGCCTCTATCTAGGCATTGGTCAAGTGGTCAAGGTAATTAGTTCGCGCCCGTCCTTTCGGCACGGTGTGAGGATGCCAATCCTAATAGCGCTATCAACTAATAACCTCATTGCCTCCTCAGCAACTGTCGGTAGATGTAGGGGGTCTTACATAATAGAAACTAAGTAATAACAAACATCCCATTAACCTGCATTCCTCCCTGGAACGTTACCCGATATCCCTTCCCGGGACGCATGCTTGGAAAAGAGCAGTGAACTCACCTTTGGTTTGCTCGGTAAAGTTAGTTACTTGCTTAACAGTTGATCAAACACGCCCTAACATAATTACCGATAACAATCAGTCTCAGGTGAACATAAACTACATCTTTCATGTACAATTAATTCACGTATTCTGTGTTCACATAATGCACATTTATTACACCCGTAGCAAACACATGTAATTCAAGTCATGACAGTTAATCCGTTCACCCTGTGCCATCGAATAATCACATAACATGTAACAGCCTGCCAAGGATTCGGTCCACACATTGTAAGTGTACTAGTTTGCCAATCCAATCCATAAGCCTAACTCAATTGTTACTACTTGTTTACAATTTAGACTAGCAACAGCCCAATCAATTTACATGTATGTGCAGCCCTATTCCCCACTACAACTTCTCATATTATGTTTCTAGCAATTTATCCATGACCTTTAATGTGTTTATCCCCATTCCACACAAATTAATTATCCTCCTGAATAATAACAGTAACTTTGTATTATGCAACTAACAATCCAAATCAATTAACAAAATACCTCTAACTACTCAACATAGATTAATCGGTTAATCATCTCATCAACCCATCAAACACTTTCATGCACATGATATTCTTACTACAACATTATTAAAATACTCATATGGTTTGATTAGATCAAGACTACACACATGGGCCTCCACTTTTATTCAAGGTTATCTACTATGTCAGACCACTTACCATCAAATGTATTGGACCCCTAAAAGCCACTAATATATCATAATCGGTTGCATTGTATTTTGTGAATTTAGTGGACAACTTTAATTTGCATTCCATATTTTCGGTCACTCATAACTGGCAGTTTACTAAAATGTTAAACAATTATTCAATTCAAATAATAACACAATCATTCCACTTTCATGCTCATGTAAATCGAACCAAGTAGCAACAGCAACTACCAGTTATGCGATGATCATGAACATCAACATGAACTTCCATTTTTTTTTTATTCAGCTACACCAATTCATCCGTTAGCGTTTGTCCTATATTTGAGTAATTATGCACCCTTAGTTTGTCAAACACGTTAGTTAGCACCATACCTATCTTCCGATCAATCCTAATCGGCTAACCATCAAAACATACATCAACATCTTAACAGAAATCATTCGTCAATAACCCTAGGTTACACGAACTCCATGATTATTCATACAATTCCATTTACAAGTTCACACATAGTCGAGATCATACAACAGAATTATAACAAGTATGTTTATACTAACCGCGAGACAGTAGAGGGGTGCTAGAACGAGATGTAGAACACTTCGAACGAGGAGAAGGGCTTCGATGATGATGCTCTAGATACTGCCGTCGATGATTTTGGGGAATATAGGGTTTGCAACAAGTTGTATATGAAACCCATACTTAATTTACGTATACATAAGGAAAGGTAGGGATTGGGCTCAAGTGGTTCGGCCCGATATGCATGCATGGGCTGAATAGAGTGAGAGGTGGTGATTACCCGCGGCCCACATACATATCGTGTGTGTGGGGTTGCACTCAATACACTCTCGGCCCAAAAATATATATATAGCGGCCCAGGTTCATGTGCGGCCCTTATAAACAAACCCAAACACTTAAACGGACCCAACCATACACTTGGGTTACAACCACATAGATTCACATTCGACAAGTTTATCAAAACAAGAAGTTCAATAAAAAGTTTAATATAACAAGAGCGTGGAAGAAAAAGAATTATGAGGAGTTAGAATCACGAGATCAAATGGCACTAACCTTGAAAGTTCAGGTTGTCACATCATCCCCAACTTGAAAGGGAATTTCGTCCCGAAATTCACCAATGATATCAGAAGTTGATACAAACGTTTGAACAACTAAAGATACTAGAGCTTACCCCGGTTATTGCGCTCCCTCGTGAACTCCGGTCCATGTCTTGAGTTCCAACGAACTCTCATGATTAGAAATTAGACTATGCTAACAAACCTTACCTCCTCGTCTATGTCTTAGTTTGGCTCCTCGACAACTGCAACTTGTCTAATAAAGACATCACAAATGTTTCATCAAGCACTGCCTTAGATTCAAGACATAAAGGACATTGTGCACGTTACCCAATTCGTTGGGTAACTCGAGTTTGTAGACCACACGCCCGATTCTTTCCAGAATTCTTAACGTAACACAAATTAAGCTTGCCTCACTTTTCAAGCGTACCACACCCTCCCAGGGTGAGATTTTCAACATGATACAATCGCCTACAGCGAACTCCCGGTGTTTCCTGAGCTTATCAACTTTCCTGACGGTCCCTCGTTGCCGCCAAACGATTTCCGATCTAAGCAATCTTCCCAAGAGTTTTGAGTACAAATCCTAGACTCGTGATTAGGTTGTCATCCACCTCAGTCCACGAGGAGATTGGCATTATCATCCATGCAAAGCCTTAAACAGAGCTGTATGCATACTAATACGGTAACGGCTATAGTAGAGGTCACCCAAAGATAAGTGTCCTTCCCAAATGTTTACTAATGTCAATCACGCACATGCTCGCAACATGTCTTCGTGTGTCAGGATGGTTCGTTACTCCATCCGGTTGTCCTACAGTGATAAGTAATGCTCATGTCTAGATGTGAGCCAAGGGTGTTGTGTATTGCCTGCCATAAATCAGGTATAGCTCCAAATCAAAGGTAACAGAAGTTGGCACCTCATGCCTAAAACCGCCCCTCTCAGAGGGATATTCACAAGCTGTGAAGACTCGTCAGTTTCCTTAATTGCAAGAAAGCGTGCTGGTAACGTGAGACAATCAACGATCACCCAGGTGATAACGATAATGTTTCCGTTTCGAGTTTTAGGTAGACTAGCGACAAAATCCATGGCAGTCTGTTCTCATTTTCCATACATGTGTTTCTGATTGCTAATATCCCACCTTCCACAAGTCAAACCTCCTTCACATACATTGCCGAGTGGGCCTTCATGCCCGACCACCAGTACAAGATTTATAGAATATCGAGGTCGGTGTGCTTTGCCTGCAACAGTTCCCTAAGGTTGCTGTATAGTGGGGTCCATATTCGTTCCATGAAGTAGCAAATGTCGTCCGACCTGCCAAAGGTTGGTTCCCCATGCCCCGCATGGGTCAATCTTGAGAACTCTCTTCCTTTAGTTCTTCAATTTGAACTGAACGAGTCTGATCAGGTAGGTTAGAGTCGATGGTGTGCTGCGAGGCTCGTACACGTCTAGGTTTCACAGTCGAAGTTAATCAAAGGTTCCATCCAGCGATGCCATCACATGATTAGCTCTCTCAAAACAAGGATACACGGGAGGCCCTTATGATCGGTCTAAATAGTGCAATTAGTACCGTCCAAGTAATGCCTCCAACTTAAATCCAAAGACCATGGTTTCCATCATAGGTTGTGATTCGTGCAACTCTTCTTGTAATTCCACTACGTAAGCCATCACTTTCTCGTGTTGCATCGGCACGTTACTGGGATTCTGATTCGAACCACCATGGTATACCACTGATTCATCAATACCCTCGGATAGAATCGATGCTCAGTGCTTTGCAGAATTGGGTTTCAAAAGCTGAAGAGACGTCCTCCTGCTTTGTCTTCCATGGACACAACACCCTGCTGTGTTAAAGAGATTAAAGTTGCGCGATCTTTGAAAATCCCACGATGAATCTACAATAGCATCTTAGCGAAACCAAGGGATTGTTGTATCCCCGAAGAAATCTTTGGTGTCGATCAGTTTCTAACAAAATGGTTCTTAGCAAGATCCACGTGTATTCCTAATTCGTTGGTTATATGATCAAAATGTATCTCTCGAATCCAGATGATACATTTAACGAGTCTTCGCGTGTAGTGGCTCCTCACTCGGGAGCTCTAAGTTAAGATACAAATGCCGCCCAGGGTGTTCTTTTCTCCTGGAAATGATTCAAAACGTCCTCAATAAACACGATCAATTCATGTGATCCATAAAGCTGCTTGTGTGTTGATTAATCCAAAAGTCATAGAATACATAGTCGCAATGGTCGTACTGCGTTCGATATGCCGTTGTAGGAATCATTCTTCCCTTGGACTTCCATCTGATGATAGTTCGCTCGTTAGTCACCCTAGAATAGGAACTTAACCCTCGCAGTTGGTCAACAGGTTGTCAATGCATGGTCGAGGCTAACGGTTCTTGACTGTCACCTTGTTGAGTTCTCGATAATCAGTACACATACGAAAAGACTTATCTTCACGGAAATAATTGGGGCTCCCCAAAGCGAAAAGCTAGGTCCGACAAAACTCCTGGTCAACAGTTCCTGTAGTTGATCGGACAGCTCTTGCAACCCTCCGGGTGCAAGACGGTAAGAGTACGAGTAAGCAGGGTTGCCTCTGACGTGAGATCAAAATGAGATTCCGCCTAACAGTTGTGTAAGTAAACCAAAAAGTTCCTCGGGTAGCACACCGAGAGGAACACTTGCCCCACAAGGTCGAGTTTGCATCCCAACGAGCATGCGAGGCTTCAATTGACTTGCCATCAGCCGGTTCCACAACAGGTTCGGTTTTCGAGAAGTATCAGGGTTAAACAGGACCGAGACAAAGCGATTTGCTACCCATACAAGCTACCATGTAGCTATTACCCTGGCGTCGCCCACGCCAATCCTAAATGCCCTTCCACTGGCATCGTTCCCAGTGTTTGTTGTTTTTGTTACGAGAATTTCCAGTACTGTCGTCGTTCCCTTGGTTGTGTGTCGTCTTTGATTTAACAACGGCCGATCCATGTCATAGGCACCTCCATCTTCCATACTTTAGGCTATGATTACAAGTACCTTGATGTTGTCATGATTGTTGCCTCTAATGTTGTTGCTTGAAACGGAGCCCTACGATCTTTCACCAACAGGATCCATCTTTTCACATTCCGAGTCACGTCCTCAACGTGCTGGCAGTTACACATTCCACACCATAGTCAATTGTCATCGTTTATGTCCCGATTAACTCGTAAGAGTTGACTCCCATAAGTCGGTGACTAGGGTTAAAGATTCGATTGGAGTCAAATTGCTGATGTTCGTTGCTGGTAATCAGGGTCGTCCAAATACTGTGGTTGGCAAAGTACTACGCTCATCTTCTTGTCCCTTGATCTTGCATGTCGATTGAGTAATACACGGTACGCTTCTAGAGTGTTGCAGAAGTGATCGCACTTCGGGATCTAAGACGTTAGTGCATTGAGTTCCAGCAAACAAAGAGGAGTGTGAGAGGTTTAGACCAATCATTGATGTTGCAACATCCAACTTAGGGACGTTCGTACAAGCACCTAACATTCTACTCAGTTCGCTAGGCGTTCAGATGGGTGTTCAGGTAATACACGATAGCATCAAGATTCGCAGGGATTCAGTGAGAAGTGAAAAGATCATGTTCGAGTAGGAGACAATCACTGTTACGACTCCTATAGACTGTTGTGTTTCACATCGATCAAATAACGGAACGGAACCCCTTTTTCACTTGTTAAGCCTCACTGGGACTCGCATGCACCTCACATTATTATTATGTGTGCACCCACAATAATATTGTGATTTGCATGCTCATCTCAGCTCCTCCTAACTCATGTCAAATGGTTCCTCTAGCTCAGATGTCAAACAGAGGTTATCAAGACGATAAAATCACAAGAATGTAAGGACTATGACATGCTATCCACACATCATAATGTAAGAAAGCAATTCGTGCAATCATGCTATAGTGACGAGTGTGTGTTTGTACGCTACTCCATACACAAATGTACACTACTCATGTAATGTATACCACAGATGAAAAGACGAACCTTGCAATCTGGAGCTGAGTGTCATGGTCGTATTCCCGTTTTCAGAACTGTTCGGTTATAGTCTGGTTTAATAAAAAAACGTTTTAAAACCAAGTTCACTATAACCAGTGGCTCTGATACCAAACTGTCACACCCCCAAAATACCACACGCGGAAACATCCGCGAGGCGTGTGACGTACCAGGATCCAAGCCACCAATCACATTGAACTCTTAGAGAGGTTTAAATAAAACTTTCATTCATTAATATAAAGAGTTACAAACGTTACATATCATTCATCTTATACAGCGGAAGCATATCTCATTTGTTAAGTGTATCATAAACCGTTAAGCTCGTATTGAGATTCTAAGTATAACGACCCATGACCACTCCAGCCTTCCAGACAGCAAGTTCCACAAGATATAACCCTATAGACCTGCAAGCATGCAGACAAGTGTGTCAGACGACGCTGGTGAGTTCAAAGTTTTGTTAACGTGTTTAGTTACCAGATGTGTGTATAAAACAGTTCAACAGTTTGATTTGATGATGTTATTAACTCGATTACCGTATGTGGCTACTAGATGTGAATGCCCAACCCCAATGCCTCTATCTAGGCATTGGTCAAGTGGTCAAGGTAATTAGTTCAACTAACAACCTCGAGTAGATGTAAGGGGTCTTATATATATACGATGTGAATGCCCAACCCCAATGCCTCTATCTAGGCATTGGTCAAGTGGTCAAGGTAATTAGTTCACGCCCGTCCTTTCGGCACGGTGTGAGGGTGCCAATCCTAATAGCGCTATCAACTAATAACCTCATTGCCTCCTCAGCAATTGTCGGTAGATGTAGGGGGTCTTACATAATAGAAACTAAGTAATAACAAACATCCCATTAACCTGCATTCCTCCCTGGAACGTTACCCGATATCCCTTCCCGGACGCATGCTTGGAAAAGAGCAGTGAACTCACCTTTGGTTTGCTCGGTAAAGTTAGTTACTTGCTTAACAGTTGATCAAACACGCCCTAACATAATTACCGATAACAATCAGTCTCAGGTGCACATAAACTACATCTTTCATGTACAATTAATTCACGTATTCTGTGTTCACATAATGCACATTTATTACACCCGTAGCAAACACATGTAATTCAAGTCATGACAGTTAATCTGTTCACCCTGTGCCATCGAATAATCACATAACATGTAACAGCCTGCCAAGGATTCGGTCCACACATTGTAAGTGTACTAGTTTGCCAATCCAATCCAATCCATAAGCCTAACTCAATTGTTACTACTTGTTTACAATTTAGACTAGCAACAGCCCAATCAATTTACATGTATGTGCAGCCCTATTCCCCACTACAACTTCTCATATTATGTTTCTAGCAATTTATCCATGACCTTTAATGTGTTTATCCCCATTCCACACAAATTAATTATCCTCCTGAATAATAACAGTAACTTTGTATTATGCAACTAACAATCCAAATCAATTAACAAAATACCTCTAACTACTCAACATAGATTAATCGGTTAATCATCTCATCAACCCATCAAACACTTTCATGCACATGATATTCTTACTACAACATTATTAAAATACTCATATGGTTTGATTAGATCAAGACTACACACATGGGCCTCCACTTTTATTCAAGGTTATCTACTATGTCAGACCACTTACCATCAAATGTATTGGACCCCTAAAAGCCACTAATATATCATAATCGGTTGCATTGTATTTTGTGAATTTAGTGGACAACTTTAATTTGCATTCCATATTTTCGGTCACTCATAACTGGCAGTTTACTAAAATGTTAAACAATTATTCAATTCAAATAATAACACAATCATTCCACTTTCATGCTCATGTAAATCGAACCAAGTAGCAACAGCAACTACCAGTTATGCGATGATCATGAACATCAACATGAACTTCCATTTTTTTTTTATTCAGCTACACCAATTCATCCGTTAGCGTTTGTCCTATATTTGAGTAATTATGCACCCTTAGTTTGTCAAACACGTTAGTTAGCACCATACCTATCTTCCGATCAATCCTAATCGGCTAACCATCAAAACATACATCAACATCTTAACAGAAATCATTCGTCAATAACCCTAGGTTACACGAACTCCATGATTATTCATACAATTCCATTTACAAGTTCACACATAGTCGAGATCATACAACAGAATTATAACAAGTATGTTTATACTAACCGCGAGACAGTAGAGGGGTGCTAGAACGAGATGTAGAACACTTCGAACGAGGAGAAGGGCTTCGATGATGATGCTCTAGATACTGCCGTCGATGATTTTGGGGAATATAGGGTTTGCAACAAGTTGTATATGAAACCCATACTTAATTTACGTATACATAAGGAAAGGTAGGGATTGGGCTCAAGTGGTTCGGCCCGATATGCATGCATGGGCTGAATAGAGTGAGAGGTGGTGATTACCCGTGGCCCACATACATATCGTGTGTGTGGGGTTGCCCTCAATACACTCGCGGCCCAAAAATATATATATAGCGGCCCAGGTTCATGTGCGGCCCTTATAAACAAACCCAAACACTTAAACAGACCCAACCATACACTTAGTTACAACCACATAGATTCACATTCGACAAGTTTATCAAAACAAGAAGTTCAATAAAAAGTTTAATATAACAAGAGCGTGGAAGAAAAAGAATTATGAGGAGTTAGAATCACGAGATCAAATGGCACTAACCTTGAAAGTTCAGGTTATCACACCGGAGCTCCCAAGTTGGTAATCGTGGAGCATGAATCGGCATCATTCTTGAAAAATGTTTCAGTGAAAAATATACAAGTGATAGTTTTTACAAGTGGTTGAAAGAACAAAGTGATGAATGAATCCCCATGATGTGTGAAATCAACAAAACTAATTTTCCGGAAAAACCATTTTGATTAAAACAAACTTAAGTATTTTGAAATCTTTATGGAAAAATAGTTTGTTGACAGGGGGGGTTCTGATTGTTTACACCAAGAGAATGGAGAATTGAAGCAATTCACATCAGTTTGTCATTTTATTTGTACAGTTTATTGCTTTTACTTTTAAATTTTCCTGAAAAATCAAAAATTGAAACATATTTTTTATTTTAGGGGGAGTAAAAAATTTAGAAATTTTGAAAATTTGAAAAATCCAAAAACATGATAAAATCTAAAAATAAAAAACATCGAAAAATCGAAAATGAGTTTTGTTGTGAAAAAGAGGAAATGATAGTACATCAGTAGACAATCACAGTACGCTAAAGAATTGGAAAGTTAAAATGTGATAAACGGTCTCACTGATGATATGCAAGTAGGTTTTTACACGCTTAGTAGATTTTTTTCTAGATATAAATCTAACTATAAATACTTACTTATCACGTGGGGAACATCTCTCGGATATATAGGTAACCCCTGAAATCTTGTTTGAAGGGCTTTCCATTTCTGACATACTAGGTCTTTGTACATGATGATATCTGGGGTATTATACTGGGACTTCTGATTTTGCAGGAGCAATAGCCTAGTCCTCGTATAATACTCTGCACTGCTTTAATCATAAAGCCCACCCTCAGCATAAAAAATGATGAAACATTGAAAAATGCTAATCATGTGATGTTGAAGAAAAGATCCCCAAACGGGACACACCTAAAGTCTAGCCATCATCTCTTTGTCTGAACGGAAGTTCTAACCTGAGCTCTCATGGCCTCGCATTACCCGTTTACAGATATTATTCACCTGTAAGACTGAATATAGGAGTCTGGATACGGGAGTATATTCTGAGGTGGGACACGCAAATAAGTTTAAGTCCTTAAAACACTAATCCGTATCTCGAAACAATTGAACTTTGTGTGAAAATTTAAGTGGATCGGTATACTGACAATCTAAGTGAGTCGTTTAGAACTTAAAGTGTTTAAAGCTCAACGGTACTAGTGATTTGTCAAAAACTTATATGATTCTCTTACACAAACTCACAAAAAGATGTCTGTATATAGTTTATTTCCCAAAATCCAAAAAGATTTTCAGTATGTTTTAGCATAAAATTTTGAAAATTCAAAAAGATTTTTTTTTCATATTATTTTCGACAACTGATGTTTGAAAAGCTGATTTTCAAAATTCCAAGTGCTAAACATGATGAACGACAACAGGGTTGGGAGAGTTTGTTTGAAATGAGAAATGATTTTGAAATGATTAAATGGTTCATTAATTTGAAACAAATTTGAGTGTTACAAATACAAGTGATTAAGCAGAGATCATAAATGAGAGATCATGTTGATTTGAGAATGTTTCAAGTAGTTTCTAAAATTGTTGTAAATAAAAAAACCTTATATTTTGGGTAGAGTGTGTGCAGGTAAAAAGCTTTGAAAGAGCTAGGTTTCGACTCCTGAGGATTTTTTTGCATAAGCGTACAGTACTATCGTTGCTAAGGCAGGTAGACAGCATTCCATGTGTAAACATAACAAACAAGCATTCATAAGCCACGTATAACATGCATTAATGGTCTAGCGTTAAAATAGCTTGAGTAGTGTGATAGTTGTAGTTTGAATAGTTGTAACGTATGTAACACCCAAAAGTGCTAAAGCAAAAAGGGTTCGAGTATACTCACAGCGATTGTGGATTGAAGGGAGCGCTTTATAGCGAGTACGGTTAGCCTGAATAGATTCGAGAACGTAACGATAAGTGGCGCGTAAAACAGTACAAGTGGGAGTGATTAGGATGACTGATCGTGCGGATCAGCTATCCGTGAGCGGGAGTCATCCGTGCGCATGACCTATCCGTGGGGATGGTGATGCGTGCGGATGGTGATCAATCCGGATAAGCTATCTGTGCGTACGACTGTCCGTGCGGGTGGTAACCCGTGCGGATTAGTTGTGCGTGCGGATGACTTATCCGTACGGTCAAGTTGTTTGTGTGGATAAACGTTCAAGTGGATTGTTTCTTCCTAAGATGTGTTTGTGTATGATGGCTTGTGCTTTGGAGTTTTCGTTGTAGCATTTAGAAAACACATAAGTGTTTCTACCTTTCAAGCCGGTCGCGCGGACGGTAGTCCGTGCGTATGGTAGTCCGTGCGGACAGCCCGTGCGCGCGGGCAGAGACAATCCGTCCGGATAGCCTGTCCGTGCGTACGGCTTGGCCGTGCGGATGAACATTGTTTGATTTTCATTTTAAGGCCTTAGTATCTCATGATCCGAAGAGTAATCCATTCAGAGGACGTCCGTCCGGATTGCTCACTCGTCGATACTCATACCTTGTTTGGAAAGTGGGTCCCAAGGGTAGCTCGTCCGGGTGACAACCCGTCCGGATGACCTGTGCGTGCGGATGGTAATCCGTGCGCACAGCCTGTCCGTGCGGACAGCTTGTCCGTGCGGACAGCTAGTCCGTGCGGACAACTGGTCTGGTTGTTCCGTTCGTCTACACTTGGTTTCTGTTGTCGTTTATCGAGATGTTCTGATTACGTGGCAACCACTTGGAGTTGTGTTCTCACCCGCGTGACTAGACCGGTCAGGAACCACCCTAATTTGGCCTGTCGGCGACTCAGAACGGTAGTTCCGGTTGACCCCGAAATCAGGTGTCTTGCGGTAGGATTCCAGATCTAGAACTAGTGCAGCACTATTATCGAGTAGAGACTAGAACCGATCAGATTCGTACCGATCCTAAGGGTAAAAGAAGGGGAGAACTTAGGTTTATCTCTTTCAACTCTTTTATCCCGAGAAAAGTTTAGATCTAAGTGAAGTTAGTGTGAAATCTTGTAGAAATCATTTAGATCTGAGTTATTCTTGGTGGAATGAGGTCAAGCTTGAAGTTCATGGGAACTTCATGGTGACGTCACCCGAGAATACCCCAAATCCGGATGATTTCATGGTTAAAAGTGAAGATTTGAAAGATGGAAATGTGTAGAATTGTGTAGTGATCAAAGATGTACAAGAATTAGTGCAAGATCTTACCTGGATTGGGAGGAATCTGAGAAAAAGTGAAGAATGCGTGCGGTTCGGACGTCACTTGCCAAAAGTGGAAAAAGTGGAGAGTGACCCGTGTATTTATAGGATGCCAAAAAGGGAAAGGGGTAAGCCGTGCGCATGGCACGCACCCGGGTAGGCTATCCGCGCGGACTGGTCATCCGTGCGGATTGGCAATCCGTGCGGATTGGCCATCCATGCGGATGCCGCCTGCTTTGGTGTGTTTGGCGCGATGTTGCTTCGGTTTCGATTGCGAGCGATTCGATAGGGTGTCCTAGTCAAATTATTTTCAGTCCCAACTACTTCTTATAGGGTTCGACTCGGAATTTCGGGTTTGGGTTCGTTTACATTCGAGTTGGACTTCGAGTTCGATTGAGTTCGCTTGATTATCACAACATAACATAAAATAAACATGCACAGGTAACACGTAAGGCACACACACACGTATAACTAAGAAGTAAAATACACAGTTCGAGTTACGGTTCGTTGTCGATTCGATTAGCATAGCTTGATTAACTTTATCGCATTGTTACTTCCTATCATTCACAGTCGTAGGTCGATTGAAATACGGTAAACATGATTCGATTATTGTAATGTACGACATTTACTCCACATAATACAATTAAAATAGAAACATTTCTACGAGTCAAGTCGCGTGAAATCGGTCGTTGACTTTGACCTTGACTTTGACTTTCACTCGTGAAAACACGGGGTGTTACAGCCTCCCTTTGTTTAGGGAATTTCATCCCGAAATTAAGCTGGAAGCCGTAACTAACCGTGGATTACGTGCGAGAGTCCTTCGTTCGGACCATTGAAAATCGTCAAATTAAACAAGATTTTACGTTTAAAATTGCTGATTTTTGGATATGATGTGCGAAAACATCTGATCTAAAAGCCTATAAAGTTTCAGATCTTAATTCGAAGCCGTTTGTGAGAAATTTGAATATTGTAGGTCCGGATTTATCTCCGATTCGATTGCGTAATAACACGTTCGACGTACGGAATCCGCGAACGTGCTTGACTAAATATAATCGTAACGGAGTCAAATCGGTCCTACAAGTGGTATCTGAGCAGGTTACCGATTGCTCAGATTTGAGCAATTTCTTCATCTTTCTTATTTATCACGTTTTCTCTGAAAATTGCTAAATTAAACGTATACAATAACCGTGATTCTATTGATTATGATGACGTATGCAAAGCCGAGAATCACGTTTTGCCTTTTTCTTTCTACTTTCTCTCTCTAACCCTAAGGGTTCTATTTATAGGCCAAGGATATAAGGAGACTCTCCTTATTTACAAGTATGCCACCTTGCCTTTCTTTAACCGGACATTACTCCTTCGTTAAACAACTGTGGATACTTCGCCTTCATGTCGCTTTCGCGTTCCCAAGTGAACTCCGCGCCTCGTTTGCCTTCCCATCGGACTTTCACAATAGGAATGCGTGAGCGCCTGAGTTCTTTGGTTTGGCGATCCATGATTTCGACAGGCTTTTCCACGAAGTGTAATGTTTCGTTCACTTGTAGATCATCTAGAGGAACATGTAAGTCGTGGTCGGCGATGCACTTTCGGAGGTTTGACACGTGGAAAGTCGGATGGACATTGCTAAGTTCTTCCGGTAATTCGAGTCTGTAGGCGACTTTTCCGATTCTTTCCAGAATCTTAAAAGGTCCAACATATCGAGGCGCGAGTTTGCCCTTCTTGCCGAATCGGACTACACCCTTCCAAGGTGATACCTTTAGGAGTACGTAGTCACCAACGCCATATTCACGGGGTTTGCGCTTTTTATCGGCGTAAACTTTCTGTCGATCCCGGGCAGTCGCTAGGTTGTCTCGTATCTGGAAAATTTTGTCGGTCGTTTCTTGTAGCAGCTCCGGACCGGTTAGTTGCGAGTGACCGATCTCGTGCCACACAATAGGTGATCGACATCTTCTTCCGTATAAGGCCTCGAAAGGTGCCATCTGGATGCTGGCCTGGTAGCTGTTGTTGTACGAGAATTCGACTAACGGAAGGTGTCTATCCCAATTACCACCGAAGTCTAGGACACACGAACGGAGCATGTCTTCAAGCGTACGAATCGTTCTTTCAGTCTGACCGTCGGTTTGCGGGTGGAACGCGGTACTTAGATTAAGCGTTGTACCGAGTGCCGTTTGAAACGTTTCCCACAACCGTGAAGTGAACCGAGCATCACGATCAGAGATGATGTCACGAGGCGTCCCATGTCGATAAATGATCTCATCGGTGTAGATTCGGGCTAATCGTTCTACCTTGTAGTCTTCTCGTATTGGCAGAAAGTGAGCTGATTTGGTCAAACGGTCAATAACAACCCAAATGCTGTCGTGACCTGATGACGTGGTTGGAAGCTTGGTTACGAAATCCATAGCTATACTCTCCCATTTCCACATGGGAATTGGTGGTTGTTCGAGCAAGCCAGAGGGTCTTTGATGTTCAGCCTTGATTCTAGCACAGGTTAGGCATTTTCCAACATAGAGAGCGATATCCCGTTTCATACCCGGCCACCAGTACCGATAGCGAAGATCATGGTACATTTTGTCAGCACTGGGATGAATAGAGTATCGGGATTTGTGGGCTTCATCCATGATAATCTGTCGCAGGTTGGTTCGCTTGGGAATCCAAATTCGGTCTAAGAAGTGGAATATCCCATTTGATTTGCTCACAAGTTGGGCTCCATCGTGGTAGATTCTTTCTTTCTTCAAGGTGCGTTCGTTGAAACATGCATATTGGGCGTCGCGAATGAGAGCTTCGAGGTTGTGCTGGGCTTGAACATTTCGAGTGCTAAGCAGATAGCTCCGTCTGCTAAGTGCGTCGGCAACAACATTTGCTTTGCCTGGGTGATAACGAATCTCACAGTCGTAATCGTTGAGAAGTTCTACCCATCGGCGTTGACGCATATTTAGTTCCTTCTGATTAAAGATGTGCTGTAGGCTCTTATGATCGGTGAAGATCGTACACCTTGTACCATACAGGTAGTGTCACCAAATATTTAATGCAAAAACAACTGCGCCTAGCTCGAGATCGTGGGTTGTATAGTTCTTCTCGTGGATTTTGAGCTGACGAGATGCGTAAGCTATGACCTTGTCTCGTTGCATTAGGATACAACCGAGACCAAGGTTGGAAGCATCACAGTAGACAATGAAATTATCGTTTCCGTCGGGTAGTGTGAGAACAGGAGCATTGCAAAGCATGTGTTTGAGGGTTCGAAAGGCAGACTCTTGTTTGGTTCCCCAGACAAAAGGCTGGTCCTTATGAGTGAGAGAGGTAAGCGGTACAGCAATTTTCGAGAATCCTTCGATAAATCGTCGATAATAGCCCGCTAGTCCGAGAAAGGAGCGGACTTCAGTCGGGTTCTTAGGCGTAACCCAGCTCTTAACAGCTTCAATCTTCGCAGGATCGACGTGAATACCCTGACTATTTACGATGTGACCCAGAAACTGAACCTCCCCCAACCAAAACTCGCACTTGGAGAATTTGGCGTAGAGTTGGTTCCCCTGGAGTAACTCGAGAACCAAACGTAGATGTTGCGCGTGTTCGGCTCTCGTTTTGGAATAGATCAAGACATCGTCGATGAACACGATGACGAAACGGTCGAGATATGGTTTACACACTCGATTCATCAGATCCATGAAAACTGCTGGGGCATTGGTTAGGCCAAAAGGCATGACAACGAATTCGTAATGGCCGTAACGAGTGCGAAACGCGGTTTTGGGTATATCCTCCTCTTGTATACGCAGCTGATGATATCCTGAACGTAGATCGATCTTCGAGAAACACGTAGCGCCTTGTAGCTGATCAAACAGATCGTCGATTCGAGGCAGAGGATAGCGGTTCTTGATAGTCAACTTATTCAATTCCCGGTAGTCGATGCACATCCAGAACGACCCATCCTTTTTTTTGACGAAAAGGACCGGTGCGCCCCAAGGAGAGGTGCTCAGGCGAATGAAGCCTTTTTCAAGCAATTCCTGGAGTTGGGTTGAGAGTTCGCGCATTTCGGACGGCGCGAGTCGATAAGGAGCTCTGGCGATAGGATTAGCTCCAGGAATGAGATCAATGCGAAAATCAATATCGCGCTTTGGAGGTAGTCCGAGAAGATCCTCTGGAAAAACACTAGGAAATTCTCGAACCACATGAACGTCTTTTACTTCCTTCTTCTCTTTCTTTTCCTTCTCCGCTGCTACAATGTTAGCCAAGAAAGCTCTGTATTCCTTGCGGAGATACTTGCTAGCTTGGAGGCATGACACAAGCTTGAGACCCTTCGAAGTAGTATCACCATAAACACACAATGAATCACCGTTTGCGAGCGAAAAACGAATCATTTTATCGAAGCACACAACTTCGGCATGGTTTTTGCGAAGAAAGTCCATGCCTACTATGACATCAAAGCTTCCTAGTTGCATTGGAATGAGATCGATTGAGAAGATGTGATTGTTGAGCTCGAGAGTGCAATCACGAATAACAGAGTTTACAGCGACGGTTCTTCCGGTAGCGACTTCAACATCGAATGCAGAGGAGAGTCGGGAACGTTTACGACTAAGGAGTTTCTCAAATTCGAGTGACACAAAGCAATTATTGGCTCCAGTATCAAACAAACATGAAGCATAAATACCATTCACAAGGAACGTACCATTGACCACGTTGTTGTCGGCCTGGGCTTGACGCAGATTGAGATTGAAAGTTCTGGCGCGTGCTGCCTGTTGTTGCTGTTGTTGCTGTTGCTGCTGCTGTGGCGGCTGCTGTTGCGGTTCTTGTTTCACTACCCTGTTCGGGCACATGTTGGCGAAATGGTTCGGGTCGCCACACGTGAAGCATGCTCTGGCTTTGACTGCGGGTGCCGGAGGAGCTTGTTGACCCTGTGGGGCAGCGAGTAGAGCTTGATTGGCAGGAGCTTGACGAATACGGCAGTTGGCAGTAAAGTGGCCGTAGACGTTGCAATGAGCACAGAAGCGGCATTGAATAGCAGTCGGGTGATGATAGGTGCAAGTAGGGCAGAGTGGATGTGGCCCAGTATATGCACGCTTTGCAGGCGGTGCATTGGCCACAGGCGCCGCTACTTGACGTTGTTGGGCAGGTACAGCTTGAATCGGTGCAGCAGTAATCGCACATTTCTTGTTGGTGGAGCTTTTCTTTCTCTTGTTCTTTCTCTTGTTGCTTGATGAGGCGGGTTCAGCAGTTGGTGCAGCAGTAGTGGCTTGATGCAGATGCTTGGAGGTCTTGTCCCACACCCCAGCCTTAACCCTTTTGTCATTGATTTCAGCGGCCAGCAGATAGGTTTCCTCGATCGTGGTAGTCTTAGCCGCTTGCACGAAATCAGCAACGCAGTCGGGCAAAGCTCGAATGTACTTCTTGATGGTCATATCAGGAGTCTTGACCTGGTCGGGACAGATAATGCTGAGCTGTTTGAAGCGAGCAGTGAGACCAGCATTGTCTCCATCCTTCTAATGTATGTGCCAAAATTCATCTTCAAGCTTTTGACGCTCGTGAGGAGGGCAGAATTCCTCTAGCATGACTTCTTTGAGCTCATCCCACGACAAACCGTAAGCTGCATCATTCCCTCTCTTGTTCCTCTCGCCCGTCCACCAGTCCAAAGCACGGGACTGAAAGACGCCGGTAGTGTTCAGAGTTCGAAGGTCATCAGGGCAACCACTTTGTCGTAGAGTAACCTCGATAGAGTCAAACCAGTGGAATAGAGCAGTAGGACCTCCTTCGCCCGTGAATTCTTTCGGCCCACATGACTTGAATTGTTTGAAACTGAAAGGTCTTGCAACAGCTCTAGGACCTTCAGTTCTCGATTCCTCGGATGATTTGCTGGCATTCTCATAGGCATCGCTCACTGCCTTTGCTACAGCTTTCGCGACGATGGAAGCAAGACGTCTGTCCTTCTTTTCTTGGTGAGAGAGTGGATGACGGGATCCAGACGACATTGTCTGCAATAGACATCGCCATGGAACTCAACACATGTATTCGAATCTCACCTCACACGTCTACTACTACTAAAGCTCAGTAACACGTACCATGTAAACGCATATAGTCACAAGATCACAGAATCGCACAAAATCACATAAACACATAGAGCACATAATCACAATATTTCTAAACAGATAAGCACAATAGCAAGATACGCATAACTTAATCACTAAAAGTACTTACGAGCATACAAAGCATTCTGACTGCCTCTATTGTCGATTCGCTAGCGATGAGTTGTGTGGGTTTTGTGTTTCAGCAGGAGCAATAGTGTTGGGTCGAAACCAATAATTCCTCAAAATGTTAACAAATAACAGAAAATGCATAAAACTTTTCATAAAGGTCGATAAATCGAAGGTAGATTGTCTGCGGCTAATAGACTTCGACTAACCAAAGTGGCTCGACTATTCGCAAGGATCCTGCACAATTACCTCCAGGACTATGCCTTTGCCTCGATTCTTGGGCGTTGGCGCAATTCCCATTGGTTATATTGTGTCTTTAGATCGTTGGAGTCCATCGAACTTTGGTGGGAGTTTTTGTATAAAAGCGGGACGAGTCGTCAAGGTTAGGGTTTCACCCCTATCTTGCAACTTCTGTCCTCGTTTTTGATAAAAAAAATTGAGGAGATTATTCATCAAAATATGGATTTCACTCCTGATTTGGTATGATTCTCCTCGTCTGTAGCTAAAACGCAAGCTGGTTAGGCAACTTTAGTCGAGAGTTTGCGGTTTTCACACCTATTCTCGGCCTCATTACCGGTTCACAACTTGAAAATTTGTGTGCAGTGATAGAAAAGAGTGAGTGATAGTGGCGAGTTTACGCATACGCGTGAGCTGGTCTGTTGGTTCTTAAATATAGACTAGGTCTCTAAGACTTCGACCCGGACTAAGTCGAGTCTTGCCTAATTCCCTATAGTTATGGCTCTGATACCAATCTGTCACACCCAAACCGATGGCGGAATCATCGGGGCGTGGCACTGAGCGAAACAGATTGTCCAGAAGTTTCCATAACAACTATCATCACCATTTAATTAAAGCATTACGTCCCATCAGTGGCGGATCTAGGATTCCGACCAAGCGGTAACGTTTTATAAATAAGCGGTAACGAAATCGAAAAAAGTCAAATTTTTCTAAAATTTACACTAAAAACGTCAAAAATTTTCCGACCTAGCGGTAGCGGAGGCTACCCCGCACTCCTTAGTATGTCCGCCCCTGCGTCCCATACCGTAACATAAACAGTCAAACAAGTTATTACAGACAACATCAAAACAAATATTCTGTTCCGACAACTCAGATTTAAATAAGTAGCATTTGTTTATCTGCTTCTAGAGACCCCTAATAAGTTATCTACAGACAACTATTTGTTGGGCTCTAAAGCTTTATTCTAGCTTCCATTCCCTACCACATATGCATCCTAAGCACCTGTCACATACGTTAAAATAATGTCAATACATAAAATGTAAAGGTGAGCATACAAGTTTGATAATAGCATATAGAGTTCGAATTCGTTTTCGCATAACCAGCACGTACACATAGTGAAATGAAGCACGTTAGTTATCGACATAGATCCATCGATACCAATGACTGCGGGTTGACTGCCCGAGGCAGTTCGCAATACATGATTACCACCGTAATCCATGCAAGTAAAAGATCCTTAACAACCCCCGTGTGAACGGGTGCTGAGTCCAAACTATAGTACTATCGTTGCTAAGGCAGGTAGACAGCATTCCATGTGTAAACATAACAAACAAGCATTCATAAGCCACGTATAACATGCATTAATGGTCTAGCGTTAAAATAGCTTGAGTAGTGTGATAGTTGTAGTTTGAATAGTTGTAACGTATGTAACACCCAAAAGTGCTAAAGCAAAAAGGGTTCGAGTATACTCACAGCGATTGTGGATTGAAGGGAGCACTTTATAGCGAGTACGGTTAGCCTGAATAGATTCGAGAACGTAACGATAAGTGGCGCGTAAAACAGTACAAGTGGGAGTGATTAGGATGACTGATCGTGCGGATCAGCTATCCGTGAGCGGGAGTCATCCGTGCGCATGACCTATCCGTGCGGATGGTGATGCGTGCGGATGGTGATCAATCCGGATAAGCTATCCGTGCGTACGACTGTCCGTGCGGGTGGTAACCCGTGCGGATTAGTTGTGCGTGCGGATGACTTATCCGTACGGTCAAGTTGTTTGTGTGGATAAACGTTCAAGTGGATTGTTTCTTCCTAAGATGTGTTTGTGTATGATGGCTTGTGCTTTGGAGTTTTCGTTGTAGCATTTAGAAAACACATAAGTGTTTCTACCTTTCAAGCCGGTCGCGCGGACGGTAGTCCGTGCGTATGGTAGTCCGTGCGGACAGTCCGTGCGCGCGGGCAGAGACAATCCGTCCGGATAGCCTGTCCGTGCGTACGGCTTGGCCGTGCGGATGAACATTGTTTGATTTTCATTTTAAGGCCTTAGTATCTCATGATCCGATCCATTCAGAGGACGTCCGTCCGGATTGCTCACTCGTCGATACTCATACCTTGTTTGGAAAGTGGGTCCCAAGGGTAGCTCGTCCGGGTGACAACCCGTCCGGATGACCTGTGCGTGCGGATGGTAATCCGTGCGCACAGCCTGTCCGTGCGGACAGCTTGTCCGTGCGGACAGCTAGTCCGTGCGGACAACTGGTCTGGTTGTTCCGTTCGTCTACACTTGGTTTCTGTTGTCGTTTATCGAGACGTTCTGATTACGTGGCAACCACTTGGAGTTGTGTTCTCACCCGCGTGACTAGACCAGTCAGGAACCACCCTAATTTGGCCTGTCGGCGACTCAGAACGGTAGTTCCGGTTGACCCCGAAATCAGGTGTCTTGCGGTAGGATTCCAGATCTAGAACTAGTGCAGCACTATTATCGAGTAGAGACTAGAACCGATCAGATTCGTACCGATCCTAAGGGTAAAAGAAGGGGAGAACTTAGGTTTATCTCTTTCAACTCTTTTATCCCGAGAAAAGTTTAGATCTAAGTGAAGTTAGTGTGAAATCTTGTAGAAATCGTTTAGATCTGAGTTATTCTTGGTGGAATGAGGTCAAGCTTGAAGTTCATGGGAACTTCATGGTGACGTCACCCGAGAATACCCCAAATCCGGATGATTTCATGGTTAAAAGTGAAGATTTGAAAGATGGAAATGTGTAGAATTGTGTAGTGATCAAAGATGTACAAGAATTAGTGCAAGATCTTACCTGGATTGGGAGGAATCTGAGAAAAAGTGAAGAATGCGTGCGGTTCGGACGTCACTTGCCAAAAGTGGAAAAAGTGGAGAGTGACCCGTGTATTTATAGGATGCCAAAAAGGGAAAGGGGTAAGCCGTGCGCATGGCACGCACCCGGGTAGGCTATCCGCGCGGACTGGTCATCCGTGCGGATTGGCAATCCGTGCGGATTGGCCATCCGTGCGGATGCCGCCTGCTTTGGTGTGTTTGGCGCGATGTTGCTTCGGTTTCGATTGGGAGCGATTCGATAGGGTGTCCTAGTCAAATTATTTTCAGTCTCAACTACTTCTTATAGGGTTCGACTCGGAATTTCGGGTTTAGGTTCGTTTACATTCGAGTTGGACTTCGAGTTCGATTGAGTTCGCTTGATTATCACAACATAACATAAAATAAACATGCACAGGTAACACGTAAGGCACACACACACGTATAACTAACAAGTAAAATACACAGTTCGAGTTACGGTTCGTTGTCGATTCGATTAGCATAGCTTGATTAACTTTATCGCATTGTTATTTCCTATCATTTACAGTCGTAGGTCGATTGAAATACGGTAAACATGATTCGATTATTGTAATGTACGACATTTACTCCACATAATACAATTAAAATAGAAACATTTCTACGAGTCAAGTCGCGTGAAATAGGTCGTTGACTTTGACCTTGACTTTGACTTTCACTCGTGAAAACACGGGGTGTTACACATTCGGTCGGAATCCCGATCCTACAATAGTTCCCAAAAAGAGAAGTCATAAGAAAAAAACCGAGGCGGAGAAAGCACTTGAAACCGTCAAACGAAAACAACAAAAATGGGTCGTTAATGAAGAACTTGCATTGGCGAGGGCTTGGTGTCAACAATCTCAACATCCAACTTTAGGTATTCTTAAATATTTTGTAGCCTTTATTTTAATATTTATGGTTATTTTTTATATAACTTTGTAATATATTAAATTTTGTTTTTATTAAAATAGAAAAACCTCAACATCGAACCCATTTGTGGGAAGCGGTTAGTAAAGTATTCCATAAAGAACTAGGAATGGAGGCTTATCGTGAAAACGATAGCTTATCCTCGAAGTGGAGCGAGATAAAGCAAAGCTAAACCCAAAAAGTGGTGAAACCGAAGCCGACATTGTGACGAATGCTTTGGTTACATTCAAAACAAATGTGGGGACCGACTTCCGTTTCATGCATTGTTGGGAGATTTGTAAGTTCCATCCAAAGTGGGCAAATATCCCCAGTGGTAGCGAATCGAACACGTCTTCCAAAAGGTCAAGGGCTTCGTCCCAAGCCCAATCTGATGCACGAGATCAAGAGTTTGAGGACCTTTTGGATGATTCGCCAAACCGGCCTGAATATGGAAGAGATGTCGCAAAAAGGCGGGCTCAAAAATCAAGATCGGATACGGCATCGCCTTCAGCTGGGAGTTCGGGCTCGCGTAGGGGAATATACAGCGATCAGTTGGATGACATTGCATGCAAGTCAGATACATTCAACGTATTCCAACAACAAAGGGCCGAACTTCGAAAGAGCAAAGATGCTAGAGATGCTCTGAAACAAAAACGGGATGATTTGAAATTTCTATCCCAGCCCATTGATCACCTAGAGGGTGACGAGTTGCAACTAGTCTTGGAGATGAGAGAAGAGATAAAGAACAAATATAAACGTTAGGAATATTATTATGTAATTTTCTTTATTTAAAAATATTAAAAAATTAATTTTTTTGTTTTAAAAAATATTCAAATAGCCCAGCGGTTTGGCTATTTGGGTCAGCCCAGCGAAGCCCACCAAACCCACGCCCCAAACCCCCGCCCTACCATACCGTCTTCAATATAGGTCAGCCCAGCGAAGTCCTCCCAAGCCACGTGTCAACCCATGCCTCAAACTCCCGCCCCACCATACCCCACGACGGTCTTAATTGGTTTTTATCTTTTCCATTCGACTTAAAACATCTGTACAAATCCTTTTGGACGACTTTATTTATTTTTTGGATTTACTTTTTCCACCATTATATCGAATGTCAGTAATGTATTAATATCATACTAAATCAAATAGATACCGTTGTTAGTAACATTGTTTTTTATCATTGTGTCTCAGTTTTCATTTAAGTTTTTTTTTTTTTCTAAATCAGTCCAACTGAAGTGTGAATCTTTTTTTTTTTTTTTGAAAATAAACTTTCATTCAACAAAACGCAAGCACGGACCTCAAAGCAAGGGCCGGCTGCACAACACCGATTACAACATATACAACGGGGACCGACGCCACTCCTTCCAAACTATACTATTACATTTGCTTCTATTTTTTAGCCATAAAAATGACATCGACTTGATTCTAGCTATAATATCCGAAACTAACCCACTAGTTTAACAAGAAGAATCAACTATTGTGAATCTAACCATAAAACTGAAGTGTGAATCTAACCCACTAGTTTAACAAGAAGAATCAACTATTGAGTGCAAGATTTTCCAATCTCTTTTCTTCAGATGACGTGGCGTAACCTTATAGGCTGTTGTGTAACATCCCACTTCACACAATCACACACGTCATTTCCACCACATTATTATTTTTATTAATTTTCATTATTTCTCATAATAATAATATCACAAAAATCGGATAACACAACACGCACTCTCCCCCTCACCTTCATCTTCCTTCTTCTTCATGAGAAAGTGAGACTGAATTTGCAGAGATTCATCCATGGCGAAATCTCTCATTTCATCTCCTTCCTCTTTCACCGGCACACCGTTACCTCCACTACCTCTCCACCGCGGTTATTCTCACCGGACTAAACTCATATCCACCAGAATCAAGTTCAGTTTTAACGGAATTCCTCCAATTTCTCCGTTTGAACCTGGCGTATCACTCGATTTTGCTGCGATTGCTAGCCGAGCCGAGAGTTTGTTGTACACGTTAGCTGATGCGGCTGTTGCTGTTGACTCCGCGGCTTCTGGTGGTGATTCGGCTGCTGCTACGACGGTGCAGAAGTCAGGTGGATGGTTCGGTTTTATATCGGATGCTATGGAAGTTGTTTTGAAGGTAGTTTGTTACAATTGTTTGCTGATTATTTGTGCGAATAGTTATTTTGTACTATTATTATATATATGTGATCAGAATATCAGATTAATAAGAAGCATTTACTTTGGCCATATTCTATTACTTATTTAGGTGTTTTAGTAATTGGATGTAATGATTTGGATCATAGGAGATAGTGTTTGGATTTAGGTTTTAATAATATGCTCTGATTGGATGATAGTTTGACATATCGATCGAGTCTACTGATTAAACATTGAAAATTGATGATTACTGTATATATGAGGTTAAAATGAGCAGATAACTAGTTCCAAAAGGGCAAAAGGCACATCCAAACAATCCTTTACCAAGTTGATATGGATTACGGACTAAGATTGATTCATTTTTGTTTAGCACAGATTTGAACTGATGATGAACTAGATGTTTTACTGTCTCAGTGGTTAATTTGAGTCGGTTATGTTGATGTTAACTTGCACTATCTTTGCCAGATACTGAAGGATGGACTGTCTGCAGTTCATGTGCCATATTCTTATGGATTTGCAATAATATTGCTTACTGTTATTGTTAAAATTGCAACATTGCCATTGACAAAGCAACAGGTGACCCACCTCTCGAATTACATCTTTATATTGTCGAGATATTTGTCTTACTGCTTTATGAAATTAAATTATATTCTTTCTTTTTCTCAATCTTACATGAACTGTTTGATGCATTTACTTGTTAAAAGGTTGAGTCCACTCTAGCAATGCAAAACTTGCAGCCAAAGATCAAAGCAATTCAGCAGAGATATGCAGGAAATCAGGTGCGCCATTATAAATTATAGTCGTGTATGCAAATGTGAACATATCATGTAACAAAACTCTTATGCTCAAAGTACTTCCTTGATGAACATGAATATTTAACAAATAGTAACACAATTTAATATATCAATTTCTGGTTGTCCAACATGAGTTAACAGTTAACACATGATAGTTCAACCTTAAAAGATCAGTGGGCCACGTTTGAATGTACAACCATGATGTTCTATGGCCAATAGTAATTTAAATGGGGACCAATTTATAGTTGTCAACTTGTCTCCCCACTCTCTATGTTTGTATGTGTATGTATGTATACAGTATACGTGTGTGTGTGTGTGTGTGTTTGACAATATTGGTATCATTTCAGGAGAGAATACAACTTGAGACATCACGGTTATATACGAAGGCAGGGGTTAATCCTTTGGCAGGATGTTTACCTACGTTGGCCACAATACCAGTATGGATAGGCTTGTATCAAGCTCTTTCAAATGTTGCAAATGAGGTATAGAACTATAGACAAATACTACTATATTAGTATTTGCCTTTTTGCACATTAGTAATCATGTCAAATATTGATGTACTTGATTTTAGTCCACAAGAAGAGATATTTTGTATTAGCTAACAAATAGAAGAACTAATTTCTTTATTCGTTTACGTTTCCTTAAGGGACTGCTGACAGAGGGATTTTTCTGGATTCCGTCTTTGGGGGGGCCCACAACGATTGCTGCTCGGCAAAGTGGATCGGGAATTTCTTGGCTTTTTCCATTTGTGGTAATAAAAGTTCCTTCGGCATCATAGCTTGAATTATATTACAAACGCAGTGAGACTATATATTCGTGAGCAACGTGAGAAGCAAAGCGATTCACTAGTTTTGTAACGTTGATTCACAGTTTTTTTCATATATTCATAATAAAAGTGAATCAACGTTACAAAATTAGTGATTTTTTTTTTAAAAGACTACAAAATTAGTGATTTAGTTTGCTTTCACGTTTCTCATGGATTTTAGTTTATCATTTGATCCACATCTGAAAGTTCACTTTTCGGATCGAATCGGTTGAATTCAGGAAAATAAACGAGAGATTCGGTAAATAAACGTGACGCAAACGAACCGACACAGATTGTATTACCGACACCAGGAGATCACCTTTCCCTCACACTCTCTCTCACACACACTTTCTCTCTCTAGAAAGATCTAACAATGAAAGTTAAAATGAGAAATGCAAATGATCTTGTTGTTTATAGGTGGTGAGATCATTTAAGCTTTAAATGATCTCACTCCACACCTTAAACATTTAGCTTGAGATCATTTGCTTACAATTCTCCAATTAACATACACGACTACACTTAGTCTATTCGTACAGCAACGGACATACAAAAATGCACTAACAACATCTAATCAAGATCTATTTTGTGTGTGTGTATGCAGTGGTTGGTTCAGTTGAGAACCACTAAACATATGAGAACCACCTATTCACTAGTGAATACACTATGATATTTTAATGGTACCACATATAGTGTATTCACCGGTGAATACAATGTTTTTAAAAATTTAGTGGTTCTCATTTCTGTGCATGTGTGTATTGAACATAACCTTTGTTCCGGAAGGTAAATGGTTCTAATTAAATATGGAGTTCACACTTTGTCGGTTTGACCAAGAAAGTCAATTGTTGTCTCGTTTTTTCTACGATCACCATTTTCATATTTAAAATGAATTCTCACATTCACTTTGTAATTAATGAAATACGTGATCGGTGATTCACAAGTAAGAAACTTTGTGTAAGTTTACTAAACAAGTATACTTAAGTAACATAAAACCACTACATTACACAATTACTGGTTATATACTTATATTTAAATAGTTGTTTAAATTTCATCTTTATATTGGCAGGATGGGCATCCACCTCTAGGCTGGCATGACACAGCAGCGTACCTCGTTTTACCTGTACTTCTTGTTCTTTCTCAATATGTATCAATGGAAATTATGAAGCCACCCCAAGTGAGAACCTACCTTTTTATTTTATATTTTAATATCTAAAAAGTTCTCGTTTTCTTATATCTTCCAAAACTGCCCTGTTTTTTACAGACTGATGATCCAACACAGAAAAACACTCTTCTTGTCTTCAAGTTCCTTCCGCTCATGATTGGATACTTCTCTTTGTCCGTCCCATCAGGGTTATCGATTTACTGGTCAGTTTAAACAAGCAAAAAATTGATTAATTTTGCTTAACTTCACGTACATGACTTACCATAATATAAACAAAAAAAATCCCATACTAGATGCCTATGCAGTTAATGCGGTAAAAAATTGGATATCAGTCAAGGACCGATATTTGAGATACCAGTTATCGTGGTGGGATATCGGTAATTTTAATGTCATGCAGGATTTATACATATAGCAATTTAGCACTAACAACTGTAGCCAAGTAGGAACTGATTAGGACTTAAAACACTAACAATTAACACTTAAAACGCTAATAGCAGCAATAACAAGGAAGACGAATGGTAGAACTAAGAAGAAAGGTACCGATATCGGGAAAATCGGTCCAATATCGTCGATAATATCAGTACCGATATTTGACACCGATATTTCACATGGGGACCGATAGTTAATCACCGATATTAACTGCATAGCTAAAAGCAACATTGTCTACTTAAAAAGTCATTATCTAAATCATTGGTGTAACAAAATGTGGATTCAACTTAAAAAATACATTTTCCCATTATTTTGTAGCGAAGATACTCTTTAATTTTTTTGATTTGGTATTTTACCTTTTGAGTTATTTTAGTTACTAGCTCACATAATATTAGTATTAGATATATATACAAATCAAGTTGAGGCATGCAAAGTCAAATATGTAACGAAACCAAGTTGATAGTGTTCTTCATTGATAAAATTGTTCTTCATTTCTTGGGAAGTGGGACTCAGAAAGCATAATAATTCTATTAACAAGATGTGAATAAAAAGTAATTGACGTATATCCAACACATTTTGAAGTTGATTATGTTCAGTTCAAAAGCATTGTAACATAGAACACATTGTATGGATACTATAGCAATAATGTTAAGTGATTTCTTCTAGATTGTTCACAAAAGTATATCAAAGTGATATACTTAATGCCTTATCCTTATTAATAGTTATACAATAGCATCTTAATACTTTTTTTATCACCAATTAAGGTTCACAAACAATGTGCTTAGCACTGCTCAACAAGTATGGTTAAGGAAATTAGGAGGTGCAAAACCTGTTGTGAATGAGAATGCAAGTGGAATTATAAGTGCAGGACAGGCAAAAAGATCGTCTTCTCAACCATCTGAGACCGGTGCTAGGTTAGTCTTTCTTTCTTTTTTGTTGTATATAAATATTTTTTTGACTATTTGCATAAGAAAGGCAACCAACTTTGGACTATACATTTCCTAATAAATAAATAAAATCAGTAGCTTATCATAACAAACTGTTCCACTGAATAAATAAATAAATAAATAGGAGAACAACTTGTGAATCATCACAACTCATAATGTTCTTTTTGTTTATTCATTGAACCATACTGTTGTAACTTGTAAGTAGCTGATTTTGATTTATTTACCATGAAATATGTAAATGTGATAATTTTATTATTTTGAAAGGGTGGATTTATGAAATTCTGAAGTTTTAGAAGGATATATTTTACGTTGTCCCTTTTTTCATAAAAATATCTTTAAATCTCCGAAGTTTTTGTTCAAAAACATCAAAAAAAAAAATCATTCAAGGTAAATTGTACATGCTACAGATCAACAATGATTACATAAAACATCAAAAAAAAAAATCATTCAAGGTAAATTGTACATGCTACAGATCAACAATGATTACATGACGTGTCGATACGTTTGACTATGCTGACTCTTTTTTGTCGTGGCACGGAAAAGAGTTTTTTCGGGCGCAAACCCGAAATGGAAGTTTTACCAAAGTTGGTTGTAGTTTATGCAAGTTGGCCTCTTTTTTTCTTATTGATTGCATTTTACATGGTTAAAAATAATTTTGCTAATCAAAGGGAATTAAAATGTGAATAGGTTTAAACAGCTAAAAGAAGAAGAGAAAAGAAAATCAAATAAGGCACTTCCCGGCCAAGATATTCAGGTTTTGGCATCGACATCTGATACTGAAGATGAAACCGACGAAGAGACAAAGTCGACGGTAACTTGCTTTATTATATATTTAATAACAATATGATACTCTTATGAGATTATGAATTCAAAGAAAATGTGATATAATCTTCAAATATTCAGGAGGTTTTGGAGGAGGCGTATGCTTCAAGCACCACGAAACAAGTTCCAGAATCGGGACCAAGGAAGAGTAAGAGATCAAAGAAAAAGCGTTCGGTATGATAGGAGATACGTGACTAGATTTTTTAAACCTCTATTTTGTAAAATCCATATTTTTAGTTAACATATAGCTGTTTACTACCAACAAATCATATGTTTGTTAGGTAGCTTTTGGTATAATTGAATCAGAGAAGAGAAGGAATGGAATGAAAACAAGTTGTTTGTCTTGTTTAATGCAGTGATATATAGTTTTTCATTCCATGACATATGCTTGTGAAATATATAAAGTTTTGATTTAATGCATCTTGTATTGTAATCTTATTTGAGGTTTAAATCAAAGGTTTTTTTTTACATATTCCCCCCTCCTAAGCTGGTTTATTACGTATTTCCCCAAACAAAACAAAAAAACAATTACATATTTCCCCTTCCTAACTCATATATATTACATATTTCCTTTTTTCATTAAAATTACTCTTAGAATGACTTTTTACCTTTAACGAACTTTGCATATTTCCCCTATCTAATATCATTAATCAATTACATATTTCCCCTGTCTTAAAAGTTAAACTAGATGCTTGGGAGGGGGGAAATACTACATGAATTGGGGAAATATGTAATTGATTGATGATATTAGATAGGAGAAATATGCAAATATTCATTTAATAGTTCATTAATGGTAAAATAGTCATTCTAAGAGTAATTTTAATGAAAAGGGGAAATATGTAATTGTTTTTTTTTTTTTTTTTTTTTTGGGAAATACGTAATAAGCTAATTTAGGAGGGGGAAAATATGTAAAAAAACCCTTAAATCAACCTATGTAATATTTAGTTAGTATGAGCTATAAAATAGCAAAGGTCTCGGGTTTGGATCTAGCTTTCACTGATTTTCTACTGTTAACCCCCTTGAAGGCCGCATGTTGTATGCAAGCTGCGATTTATCTTATCCCATTGGTTAGTAGGGTATTGATGGGCAGTTTTTCATAACGGGTTATCGCGATTACCAAAAAGAAGAACCGAAGAAATAAATGTATTTATAGAACTTATTTAGAACCATGAGAAACTGACTAAATGCTATTACAACAGAATGACCTAACCCACCAATGCTTTTTACATAGATTGGGATATAGAAAACCCTTGTTATAATGGATCATCTTTATACAATCAGAATGGCCTCCATTCTCTAACTTATTTCCTTCAGAAAAACATTATAAATTATTTTAGTTTTTTTCACGAAGAAACGGCATCATGACATGTATTCATTTGCTTGAAGGCGGACGATTATTCCCCGATGGGTTTGGTCCAGATGGCTGTTTATTAACTTTCTTCTCTTCCTGCAAGCAAGATAATGCGAACAATTTACTCACATGTGGCAAAAAGGATGGTTGGATAATGGGGATCAAAGTGGGAAATTTCTAGTGTGATCGACGGGTTGGGTTAAGGGTCAAAATGGGTAATTTATATAGTATGGGTCGCAGGTTGGATAATGGGTCAAAATGGGAAATTTCTTGTGCGAGTCAGGGTGGCACACAACACTTGTATTTACTTTTCTAGATTCTATAAACAACTGATGTTTTATATATAAGATTTTGTGTATTATGAACACAAAACTGACCTGTTGAACCAACCTGTTTTCGTTTTAAGTTTACATATTAGCAGCTCGAATTGACCTATAAGTACCTGCGGAGTGGAGCCGTGTATGATGCCTGGCTTTGAGTTATGTTGAGCTGCCCAAACCTCGAAATCAACTATAAATAGGTGAACAACCAAATTCAATATGATTGAATCACAAACACTTTTAAAAATTTCTCATGGGTACTATTACAATAATAATAATCTAATTCTTTGAATAAATATAATTACGATAGTTGACTTCTGAAGAGGTATTTAATGTTTTGACGGTATACTTTAAATTTCATGTAAGAACGAAATGTAACACCCTCAGCAAATCCTAAGAATAACACCAATGTGAACGCCACTGATTGTGGATGAGAGGAGAATTAAAGAGTTAAGTCTATTTTGGTGAGAGCAACCTCAGGATGGGTGATTTCGTGATAAGTTTATGCTCATGCGACCAAAAACAAATTTGTGTGCTCATAGTAGACAAAACAGACAATATTGATTGGTATGAATGTCGAATGTTACACGAAAAAAAAATCATTGACTACCTTTAATAAGATGTGGCCATACAAGAATAAAAAAAGGACATAAAAACATGATGAACTCTGACTCAAGAAAGTAATGAATTTGGCCATAAAAGTGATAAAGAAAAGGTTGCATATATACCTGATTTACTTGCATAACCTTTAGATGGCAATAACAACAAGAGGCAAATTAGGAGGAGATGAGATAGAATGTGTAGCTTCTTCATTTTGAAAATGTAATGGTTTCAAGTGTGATGAAACTGAAGATAGAAATGAGACCTTGATTTAAGTGTATGATGATTAGACTCTTAACAAGTTGTCTAGTAATCATATTTGTGTTTGAAAGTTTTATTTCTTATTAATAACTATGCAACACTCAGGATCCAATGCTAATCATTTGTATATAAACCTGTTCACCATTCATTGTTATATACTATGGGTAAAATTATAATCAATATTTTTTTGTTTTGCTCTAAAAAAGCTTAAAGATTTACTCTAGTTTACTCAAATGGAAACTTCCTAAAAGATCATTTATTTTGGGTAGAGCTCGATTAATCATTGTAATCTGGGCACGCCATTATAAACTATCCTGACTCACAGTTCACAATTACATGACTCGTCGTTATAAAAAAAAATTCACTCATCGTTTTAACTTTTTTTTGTATAGCAATTCTATTAATCAAATTAAAGATTAAAAAATGTTCGATTTATAGTTTAACATTTAAACAAATAAGGCATGAAAACGTAATTAACGGTTAAAAGAAATGAGGGAATTTTATAAAAGTCAACAAGGATGTGTTACTCAAAAATATCCGTCAAGCTCTTAAATCATTGTTTGCATCCTATGTAGTAACGTGACATCCTCTACCTATCGGCTATCTCAATCATTGATTTCTTTTTTATCACACGCATATGTGTATATTGGAAGCTATGGTAATACTCTTTCCCTGACAAGGGAAAGAATTGTAATCAATTTTTTTTTTTTTTTTGAGTAAATTACAAGTTTTGTCCTTTATGTTTGTCCAAAATTGCAGGCGCTGTCCTTTGTCTTTAAAATTGATGAGTTTTGTCCTTAATGTTTGCAAATCTTGCACGTTATGTCCTTTAGGCCAAACCCAGTTAATTTTTTTTGTTAAATCTGGTCATGTGCAAGGCATGTGAGGGTACATTTGTCTTTTCACCATTATAGGGACTATTGTGTAAAAGAATTTATCTTTAGGGACTATTGGGTAAATATAAAAAAGATATTTAAAATAAAAAATATATATAAAAAGAAAATAAAACTCTGTCTTCTCTCTCTCTCTTCTCTCCCTCTCACTCTCTCTAACCCTTGTCTCTCTCTCTCTCTAATCCTCTAATCTGAAACCCTTATCCGGAGATGCAGCACGGCGGTGGTGAAGGCAGGTGACGGAAACCCTTGTCACTCTCTCTAATAATAATGGCGGTGGTGAAGGCAGGTGACGGAGATGCAGATGCACGGCGGTGGTGAAGGCAGGTGACGGAGATGCAGGTGAAGGCAGGTGACGGAGATGCGGTGGTGAAGGCTGGTGACGGAGATGCAGGTGACGGAAACCCTTGTCACTCCGTCTTCTCCGGCGACATGTACAGGGTAAATCGCTCCGTCTTCTCCGGCGACATCACATACCGAAGGTCCTCCGTCTTCTCGATCGTACAATTCATCTGTTTGATCTACTCTACTTCGATCGTACTAGCTTTTTTTTTAAGTTTTAACCTAAATTCTCTCAAATTTGCTGAATTTGAGGTTTTGGGTTAATTGGTATGATCAAGATTGGTTAAAGTTTGAATCTTGATTCTTGTAAAAATCTGGTAATTTGGTAAATTCTCCAAAATTTGCTGTGAATTACTGGATTTGATGTTTTAGGCATCTGGGTATGATCAAGATTGATTAAAGTTCTAATTTTGATTCTGGGTTTAATCTATAAATTTGGTAAATTTTCTCTAATTTGCTGAGAATTACTGAATTGGAGGTTTTAGGCTTCTGGGTATGATCAAGATTCATTAAAGTTTCAATTTTGGTAAATTCTCCAAAATTTGTTGTGAATTTCTGAATTTGAGGTTTTAGGCATCTGAGTATGATCAAGATTGGTTAAAGTTCTTATTTTGATTCTGGGTTCATTCTAGTAATTTGGTAAATTTCCCAAATTTGCTGAGCATATCTGAATTTGAGGTTTTAGCTTTATGGGTATGATCAAAATAGGTTAAAGCTCCAGTTTTGGAATCTGGGTTCTCTCAAATTCGTGCGGTTGTGCGGTGGTTGTGTCGGGGTGGGAGTGGGTGATGGCAGATGGTGGGGGGAGGTGGAGGTGACTGGTGAGGGTGGGTGTTATAGAGAGAGAGAGAGAGTAGAGAGAGAGGTATATATATATATATATATATTTTTTTTTTTAATTTTCTAAAACCTTTTTTAAATAAGGGGAAAGACAAGTGGGAGGTGAAATGACATTTCTACCCTCATGTGCCCTGCACATGCCCTCATTTAACTGAAAAATATAACTGGGTTTGGCCTAAAGGACATAACGTGCAAGATTTGCAAACATTAAGGACAATACTCATCAATTTTAAAGACAAAGGACAGTGCCTGCAATTTTGGACAAACATAAAGGACAAAACTTGTAATTTACTCTTTTTTTTTTTTTGAACCTGGAAAGATGAATTATCTATATAAAGACTAGCAATGAGCTAGAAAAATAAAACCAAATTGACCACTTTATGGGTGATATTTTTGCCCAATGTTTTAATCATGAAAATAAGAATGATGAAGCCTTGATATTATGGGGTTCTCTTTGTTGTGCATTGACTTTTCTTTAACAAATCATTTAATGATCTACAAATTTCAAGTGTTACATGATTTCTGTCGTCGGCATGCCTGCTTATATACTTGTCAATGTACGGCTTTGGCTACTTTTTTTTCTTTGTTTTTCAAATTTTGTCTCCTAGCATCCACAATAACACAAGGGTACTTCCTAAAAGATCATTTATTTTGGGTAGAGCTCGATTAATCATTGTAATATGGGCACGCCATTATAAACTATCCTGACTCACAGTTCAAAATTACATGACTCGTCGTTATAAAAAAAAAAATTGACTCATCGTTTTAACTTTTTTTTGTATAACAATACTATTAATCAAATTAAAGATTAAAAAATATTTGATTTATAGTTTAACATCTAAACAAATAACGCATGAAAACGTAATTAACGTTTAAAAGAAATGTGGGAATTTTATAAAAGTCAACAAGGATGTGTTACTCAAAAATATCCGTCAAGCTCTTAAATCATTGTTTGCATCCTATGTAGTAACGTGACATCCTCTACCTATCGGCTATCTCAATCATTGATTTCTTTTTTATCACACGCATATGTGTGTGTAATCAATTTTTTTTTTTTTTTTTTTTTTTTTTTGAACCTGGAAAGATGAATTATCTATATAAAGACTAGCAATGAGCTAGAAAAAATAAAACCAAATTGACCACTCTATGGGTGATATTTTTGCCCAATGTTTTAATCATGAAAATAAGAATGATGAAGCCTTGATATTATGGGGTTCTCTTTGTTGTGCATTGACTTTTCTTTAACAAATCATTTAATGATCTACAAATTTCAAGTGTTACATGATTTCTGTCATCGGCATGCCTGCTTATATAGTTGTCAATGTACGGCTTTGGCTACTTTTTTTTCTTTGTTTTTCAAATTTTGTCTGGTTGACAGGACTAAAACGCGGCCAAAGCTCGGCGTTTTGGTCCGGTCAACAGACCCGTCAGACACCCGTCAGTCTTTGTCTGGTTAACCGGACCAAAACGCCGCGTTTTGGTCACAGTTCGACACTGCAGGGTGTGCATGTAAGGACAAAAAACACATTTTTGGTGTGTAGATAGTGAAATGGGTGTGTAGATATGTACACCCTAACACAAAAACGTATAAAAACATGACTAGTCAACCGACACATCATAAAAAACACTCATTCTTCAAAAACACTAAAAACTAACTAAATAAGGAAAACAAAAAGCCCTGCCACATCATTATCTTTTTCTTATTTTTAATCATTAATTTATTACCCTCTTCATATATTTTATAAAAGAAAGTTAACATGACTCACCACTAGTTCTCTCTCCATAATATATTTATATGTTTATAGGGCCCACAAAAAAAATATTTTTCAACGTTTTTGTTGAAGAATGGCAAAAAAACATATGCCACAATAATAAGAATGACAAAAAATGCCAAAAAAATTGGATCAAAAACCCCTTATTGGGGATGCTCATTTCACAACCCTCCATCAAATATGTTTTATTTGTTATCAAGAGTACCGCGGCAAATGTTTCCTTGAATCCTAAATATCAAAATCTTTCCAAATACGAGTGACCATTGAAATCAAATATTACTAATATGTTGGAATATATACGAGAATGTTAATATGTTGGAATATATACGAGAATATATTGGTGTAATATATAACTAAGGGTTTGTTTAGCTAACCTTATTTAACTCATAAATGACTTTTTGTTAAAAAAGACTTATTGACTTATAATTTTTTGAAAAAGAGTTTTTAAAAAAGTGTTTGGATTAGCTTATGGAGTGAGAAAAACCAATAAGTTAATAAGTTGATTTTTAAAAACGTGTTTGGATTAGCTTATGAGTGGATTAGCTTAGGGCAAGGGTGTAATTTTGTAATTGTTTTTGAAAAGTTATAAGAAGCTCCAAAAAGTCACAAAATACTAGTTTTTCAAAACTGACTTTTCCTTTTATACAAAAAGTCATTTTTAGGGCATGTTTGGCTAAGCTTATTAGAGTTAAAAAGGACTTATGGAAAAAGGACTTTTAGGAAAAGGACTTTTTGAAAAGGAGTTTTTAAAAAAAGTGTTTGGATTAGCTTATGGGGTGGGAAAAACCAATAAGTCAATGATGAAACAATGGTTAACCTGGTGGGGTTAACTCACTGGTCTCGTCAAGAGAGTTAATCCCTTCTTTCCGAGGATCGTCTGGTGGTGGGTTTCCTGCACAAGGAAACAAGCCGTGACTCGCAACAAGGAGGATGGGGTGGGGGTGCTCCTTGTTACCACTCTCCGACGTGAGAATCAGTAGTTTGCTTGGGAAGCAAAGTGTGATAGTAGTAGTAGTGAGAGAGTTGAGAAGTGATACCTCAAACCTGGTTTGGGGTGGGTATTTATAGCCGAGGAGTAAAGGAGGGTAGTTGAGTAGCTAGTCTGACATCGCACAGCTGCTTGCAGGTGTGTCAGACCTGTCAGTTACGGAGGTGATGCCACGTCCTGCTGTGGTGTCAGACTGTTGTACACCTGTGGGCTGGTGGGCGACTGTTCCCAGTGCCACTTGCACTGTGGTGTCAGACCCACTTGCCTTGTTGGCAGGGTGCGATGCCAGGTCGCATCACTGCCTGCGGTCACTGATGTTGTTCCCGCGTTCTTTGTTCCATCAAGATGTATGCGGGATGCGGTGCCAGGCCGCATCACCGCTTAGTGACTGTTTCTTTTGTCCAGATCCCTTGTCGTGATGAAAATATTCATAGGATGCGGTGCCGAGCCGCATCACTATGCGTAACATTAGTTTCCGTCCTTAAGGTAAGACTTCTCATCACTGGACAGATTGGACCGTTGTGTCTGTGTGTGCCCGCACGGACACAGGTAAGTTATTGCTGGTGGGGGTTTTTGATAAGGGTAATGGTCACTCGTGGTCATGCTGACGCGAGATCTGGGACCATACCCCTTCAAGTCCCTTCAGTCTAGTGTTTCTTCCTTATGCAAGTTGCATGTGGGAGGAATACTGGACTATGGTGTCTAGAAGGTAAAATATGGGCCATGCGGATGGCTCCTACTTTCATTAAATCAAACTGTGGACTTGTTTAGGTCATTCGAGTGGATTGTTTCTTCCTTTCAGAAGGATGTCCGGTGAGCAAGTTCCGTCTGATGCGGAATTCTCAGCCAAGGACTTGACTCTTGGTTTACCTTTTCCTGATGTCATCAGCCACCTGTTGGTGTTTCGAACCAACCTTTGAAACGGTGACTGAAGGTGCTAGCAGGGTTCGAACCAACCTTTGAGATCGTGACGGAAGGTGTCTGTCTCCGCCACTCTAGTTGTGACCTCTGTGTCAGCTAATGCAAAGTTGTAAGTACTTTGCTCAAGCTCTATGATCAGCAACTGGACGTGTAACGATGATCCCTGTTTTTGTGGGGTGTTTGTGTTCTCCAGTTTAGCTCTCTAGTAACCGCACGTCCTCTGCGGTTTATCTCTTAAGTAACCGCACGTCCTCTGAGGTTTAGCTTTCTAGTAACCGCACGTCCTTTGCGGTTACCTCGTTGCTGCACCTTGTTGGCCATGTTTGTTTGAGAAACGTGGGGTAGTTGCGTCATTGTTGGCCGTGTTTGGTCGAACAATGTGAATCTAGACTATGGGCAGATAAACATGGTCATAGGCAGGGTTGTGCCCACCATTGTTTATTCTATGCGGTCCATAGGTGGGTAACTAGTCATAAGCAGACTTGTTACCACTGTTCTGGAGCTACTTTCCTTCACGCTTTGGTGGGAAGTAGTTTTCCTTTAAGTAGTATTGCCGGAGGAGATCACCTTAGATACTTGGGAAATTGGTTGAAACTCTCCCGCATTCGTTTTGTAGCCACTTTCCTTCGTGCGTAGTTGAAAAGCAGTTTTCTTTGAAGTAGCTTTGCTCCACCGCGTGGTGGTTTAGTTGTGGCTCTTCCGTAGCTACCGTTCGCATAGTTGCGATTTGTAGCAACTACTTATGAGTGGTTGCGGTTTGCAGCAAAGAACTCGCTTCTAGAAGTCTTGTAGCCTGGATGTGGCTCTTGAAGGTTCAGGAGACAGGGTTGCTGATGTGCGGTTGCTCAGCATACTTATCCTTTTCCTTAAGGAGAAGCTGTTTGCGTTCCCTCTGTGGTTGTGAACCGGAAATGAGGGCTTTGAAGCTTGAAGAAGCTTACATGGGGTGCGGTTTATCGCATCCTGAGAAGCGGTTTTCGCAGTCCAAAGAACCATGCTGGTTCTGAGTATCTGACACACCTGTGCGGGTTCGTGTGTGTCATCTTCGCATATTCCACGTGTGCTCGTGGGTATGTGCGGTTATTGTTTATACCCCCTTATATAATTTAAAGATATATATTTTTGCCTTTTTTTTAGGGGTATGTAAAAAACGACATGCGGTATGGGTTATGGTGCGGTAAACCAGAGAAACCGCATGCCGCTTATGTTTGGATAATGTTTGTCACTTTTGTGCTGCCTACGTGGCTGATGGCACGTGTGGGTTGTTGAAAGTTGGTAGGATTCTGACATGTGATGATCTGAAAGGACGTTTGCACTGCCCGAGGTCATAACTGCACTGTAGGAAGTAGTGTAAAGGTCTTCTCTGTCAGGCGCGTGGGTGGCCACGCGCGCGTGATAACCGTCAGCTGAAACGTCGCTGAACACATGGCGATACGTAAGTGGCCCTTTTTGAACGTGGTAAGTCGGTTTACTGCATCGCATTAATTGCGATGAGTATATAAGGGGAAACCGTTTGATTTCTCCTTACTTTGTTCAAATTTCAAAAATTTCTCCGGTGAAAAGGGTGTGCTCTCTTTGTCTTCTCCGATCAATTTGTCTGTAGTTCTGGCGATTTTCTGAGTTTTTGTGCAACTCAATCCTTCTCTTCTTTATATTTGTTGATGGCTGAACCATCCAATCCACACAATGTGGAGGGTGAAAACCCTGGACCTTCTTCTCCGGTGGCTGAGGAAGAAGAAGACGATGGTGGTAGTGCCCCCGGTGGTGGCCTACCACCTTTGAAGTGGTCAAAGGTGTTGTTTAACCGACTGATGACCGGTGTACAAATGCCTCAGGAGTATGGGGCTCTTTATCCCCAGGAGGGTGACACCAGTGCTCATGCTCCGGCCGGTTACGTCACTATGTGGGCAGATTCATTCGGTGAAGGTAACCTTCGTTTACCATTAACCGTGTTTGTTGCCGAATTTTTGGAATTTTACAAACTTCATATCTCCCAGATGAGTCCTTTTGGGATGATTCGTATTAGAAACTTTGAGTATACCTTTCGTGCTCTTGGCTTGCCGATTACCGTTGAGAATTTCCGGTGATTCTACCAGTTAGCTGTAAATACTGGGTTTTTTTCTTTTGGGCAACGGTATGGGAGCGTCAAGCTGATGACCCCACCCAAGGGTATCACAACGTGGAAGAGGAAGTTCTTCTACGTTAAGGCAGTGGCTGTTGTTGCGAGGATGACTTTCCGCAACGTGAACGAGGTGATCCCTGCAGAGGATATTCATCTTCCTGGTCTGGGAACGGTGGAATGGTTTCCAAGGTTAAGGACCATTGAGCATCAGAAGCTGGACAATACGCAGCTGTGGGTGCTGCGGGTGATGTTGACCAGGGCTGATAGGCATGCAATGCCCATTGTGCGGGAGAAAAACGGAGGTATGTGTTGTTTCTCTTTTGTGGTTTCCTTCCTTAACCATTGTTACTTATTTGTAAAAGTACTTATCAGAGGATGCTGAGCTGTGGAAAATATTCGATCCGTCCGTCGAAGGGAAGCTTGAAATTGTTGAGACTGCGGCAGGTCAAGGTTTTAATTTAACCATTCTTAGGAACTTCTGCGTTCCTACGCGCGATGCGTTGAACGCACCCCTGCCGCAAGGCGAAGGTATATTATATAATCTTCTTACTTTTTATGTAAAGTCCATGTTTCTTATTTGCTTGTTTTGTGATTTACACGCAGGTGCTCTTGGGGCCCTGGGTAAGTTTGAGGCGAAGGGTGCTCCGAAGAAGCATGCGGAGAAAGTTTCGCGGGGTCGTGGCAAGAAAAAACTTGAGGCTCCTGCTGTTCCGCCTTTGGTGCCGCAGGTGGCAGGTATCTCTCGTTCTCATTTCCGCAGATATACCGATTACGTGGTAGTATCTGACACCCTTGAGGGTTTGGGTGTTCCAGGTGGTGGTGCGGTTGTAGGTGGGACCTCTGCGGGTTCCAAACCTGCTGATGAGAAGAAGAGAAAAGCAGATAAGGCTGTTGACGCTGGTGAGAAGAAGAAACCGAAAATTCAGACCCGACGGAAGGCTGTTCTGAAGTCTGTTGAACCTGTGGTTATTTCTGGTAAGTAATTCATAATTTTTACAAGTATTGTTTTTGTACTTGTAGTTTAAAGTCTTTTTGCTTTGATTACAGAGCCGCAAGATGAAGGTTTCTCCATTTTTGATGCTCCTCATTCCCCTCCGCGTGACAAAGCTGCGAATGTGGGGGTAAAAGTGGTGCCTGAGGCCTCTGCGCGGGCGGAGGATACTGGGAAGGGGCATGCGGCTCAGATACATGATACAGTGGATTCTCATGATAATGTTATCACCCCAGAGGATACAGAGGAGCTTGACTTGAAGTTTGCTTATATTGGAAGCAAGAAATCTCCCGCTGCTGAGAAGGCTTCTGGTTCCGCTTCTGGGGGTGCGGGTTTCACAGAGACTCCCATTCAGCCTGAAGAGACTGAATTGGAGTTTTATTACCGCACTTATACTGAAGACCGGGCCATGACCTATCACCGCCCTCCATGGACTGTAATGCAAGGGGATGATATCTCTGCTGACCCCTCCGCGTGTAGGGAGATTTTGGGTGGTTTGGGCACCCCATTTGAAGTCAATCGGGCCCGTGCCTTGCCAACTAAGGTCCAGATTAACCAACTCTCCTCCATGCTTGTGGGGAGTTCCATAATGGTGAATGCCATTTTGGACAACTACAAGGTGCTGGGCCGTAGGGAGGAAGAAAATGCGCGGTTGCGTGCCGAGGCTGACGGGTTGGTGAAGGTTGCACGTGAGGGTGCAGAGCAGCTTGAAAGGGATAGGGCTGCTTTTGAAAAGCGTAAGCAGACTGAGGAGTGGGCTGCCACTGCTGAACTTAAACAGGTTCGTACCCTTGCAAAACTGCTTTCTGATGAGCGCAAGAGTTGGAAAGAAACTCTTTCTAATGAGCGCAAGACGCTATCTGATGAGCGCAAGACTTGGAAAGAATCTTGGGCCAAACAGAATGAAATTCTTTTTCATGTTCGCCAGGAGCTTACCAATGCCAAGGCAGCGAATGCTGTGTTGGTTAAAGAAAAAGCCGCAGCTGTTGTGGCTACTCAAGAGGCCAAGGAAGCAGAAGGTCGCCTTGCCAAGGCTCTTGAAGAGGCCAAAGAAGCGGAGGCCCGTGCTGCAAGGGCTCTTGAAGAGGCCAAAGAGGCGGAGGCCCGCGCTGCAAGGGCTCTTGAAGGGGCAAATGTTGACCGCTCGAAGTTAACCAAAACTATCCTGGGCCTCCAGGTATAAGTCTCTCTTGTTTTTGAATTTGTACATGTTTTACAAGTATGTTGATTATCTTTGTATACTTGTGTTTCCCTTGTTGAAAGGCTGAAGTACGGAGCCGGGGAGATACTATTGAGGAGGTCTCTGCTCGTGCTGCTGATGCTGAAGCGCGGGCAAGAAAGGTTGCAGAGGCTGGAGATAGCCTTGCTTCTTCACTTGAGCTGCTCCGGACCGATCGTGAATGGATGCGCATGCATGGGATCGGACATGTAGGTATCCGTTGTCTTTGCCATCTTTTTTAGATTTGCCTTTGATAACCGTAGTATTCTTGTTTCGCAGATTGTTACGTCCATTCTTGACACACCTGAGAACGTATCAGGTGTCAATGAGATTAAGGAGCGTGCCCGGGATGCTGGTTTTAAAGCTGGCTACAATCGCTGCATTGGTCATATGAATGTTATGGCCCAGGGCCAATATACTGATGAGCGATCCGGGTTCCACGGTGTGGATACTGAAGCGCTTCTTGCTGCTGCGGTTGCGGCGTATAATGAGACGTCCATTACTGCTCTTAAGGACCTTAATGAGTGCCTAGAAGCAGAGGACTATGTAGACCGCTTGCGGGTGTTGTATGCTGATGAGGACGATGAGGAAAAGCCTGCTGTTGAGGGCAAGGATGGTACGGGCTCCAGCGGCACAAAGAAAGACTAGGCTGGCCTGCGTGCTTTTTGTTGTGTCCTTAATGTAAATGTCAAAAAACCTTATGTAAATCCCTTGTGCACCACGTAGGTGTAGGAATTTTTTTTGAATATAAAGTTTGAAACGTTTCAGTTTATACAAGTGTTTTTACTACTTGCATGTGAATTAACACTAGGTCTGTGTTTGCCTTTTGCATATCTAGATGATATGCAAGTATGAAAACTGTATCCAGCCGGATAGACAGTGTTGCCATTGCTATATTATAATAGTTGCGTGTGGTTACCACTCTGTGTGGGTAACGCGAATGAAGATTTTGCTAATCTGTTTTTGTGGATACCGCATAGTGGAACACACATTTGTAATAGAAATAAATAAACAATGTTGCATTGAATCGTCTATTTATTTATTTGCAAATGGCCTGCGGCCCAATAGGTTACATGGTACATGTAAAAAACATGGCTTACATATAATAGCGTCGAAGTTGTTGTGCATTCCATGTGCGTGCGATAGTTTCGCCTTTTAATGTTTGCAGTTTATATGCGCCTTTGCCCAGGACCTCTTGGATGAGGTAGGGTCCTTCCCACTTGGGGGCGAGTTTTCCTGGGCGTTCCGCGTTAGATGCTTCATTGTCACGAAGGACGTAGTCTCCTGGGTTAAAGGTACAAATGCGGACGCGTGCATTATAGTACTTTTCAAGTTTGGTTTTGTACTTGGCCTCGTTGATGGCAGCGTTTTCGCGCCTTTCTTCTAGGAGGTCCAAGTCAACCCTGCGTTCCTCATTGTTGTCTATCTTGTTGATAGCCAACATTCTAGGTGAGGGGAGGCCTACTTCCGCGGGGATCACCGCTTCAGTGCCATAGACCAGGCTGAAGGGTGTCTCACCGTTGCTTGTTTTTGGGCTTGTCCTGTGGGCCCATAAGATACTTGGGAGTTCATCAACCCAGCCGCGTCTGGCTGTCCCCAACCGTGCTTTGATGCCTTCGACTAAACTCTTATTGATACTCTCGACTTGGCCATTCCCTTGTGGATGCGCCACTGAAGAGAATATGTGTTCAATGTTAAGCTCTTGTAGCCATTTTTGAAAGTCGTCGGCAGCGAAGTTGGTACCGTTGTCGGTAACAATGCACATTGGTAGACCGAAACGGCAGATGATATGTTCCCAGACGAACTTCCTTGTTATCATAGTGGTGGTTGAGGCGAGCGGTTTTGCCTCTACCCATTTTGTAAAGTAGTCAACATCCACGATGATAAATTTTACTGCACCTGGTGCGTCTGGAAATGGTCCCACCACATCGATTGCCCGTTTCTGGAATGGCCATGCGGTGGTGACAGGGATCAGGTTGTTCTTGGGGCGCAAGGTCTTGGGAGCATGCCGCTGAGAATTGAAACACTTGTGCAAGACCTTAACTGCGTCCAGGTGCATGTCGGGCCAGTAGTACCCGGCATTCATGATTTTGGCCACCACCATGCGTGGGCCTGCGTGTATGCCACATATTCCTTCGTGTATTTCTCTGATAAGGTACGTGGCATCTTGAGGGTCGACGCAACGTAGGAGTGGCCCCAGGTATGATTTACGGTATAAGATACCGTCTCCCATTTGGTAATGACACGCTTTGTATTGCAGCTTGCGTGCCTCTGCTTTGCTTTCGGGGGTAACACCTGATTGTAAGTATGCAATAATTGGTGTCATCCAGGATGTTGTACCGTACTGGATGACATTGACTTGGCGCAGGGGTACCGAAGGATTTTGCAGGATTTCGATGCGTACCTCCTTTGTCAGGTGTTGGAACCTTGTGGATGCCAGTTTTGACAGTTCATCCGCGGGTTTGTTTTCACTCCTGTTGATATGGCGGATATTGAAGGAAGTGAATTTTTTTCTCAGTTGCAAGGCTTGTTCTAGGTAGAGGATCATGATATCCCCTTTTGCGGCATAGTCACCGCGCATCTGTCCTGCGACTAATAGTGAGTCGACGTGTGCCTCCAAATGTTGGACGCCGAGTTTGACTGCCAAACGCAGCCCTGCCAGTAGAGCCTCGTACTCTGCCTCGTTATTTGTGCTTTTGAAATCGAGGCGGATTGCATAAGTAAGCTCTTGGCCGTCGGGGCTGACGAGGCGTAGACCTGCACCTGCACCATCTTCGTTGGACGCACCATCCGTATATAGTGCCCAGGTTTCTGCGGATGATGGTGGTGATGCAGGGTTTTGTTCTTCTTCGCATTCTTGAATGCGATTTGCTGGTACTTCAGCAACGAAGTCAGCCAAGACCCGGCCTTTGATTGCCGGGGGCGGCTTATAGTTCAGCGAAAGTGCGCCCAGCTCGATTGCCCATTTTGCTAATCTTCCAAAGATGTCGGGTTTGGAAAGGATCGGGCCGATCCTGTAGTTGGTTAACACTGTGATGACGTGGTTTGCAAAGTAGCGTCGTAATCGTCTCGACGCGTGCACCAGTGCTAGTACCAACTTCTCCATGATGGAGTACCTCGTCTCTGGGTCGTTGAGCATTTTGCTGATGTAGTAGATGGGTGTTTGAACTCCTTCCCGTTCCACTATGAGCACCGCGCCTACCGCGTTGTCCGCGGCAGACAAGTATAAGATAAGTGGCTCATCCTTACATGGTGCGGTTAGAGTTGGGAGTTGAATCAAACACTCTTTCATCTCCCGGAAAGCTTTTTCGGCCTCTGCGGTCCATTGGAATTGTTCCTTTTTCGGCCTCCAAGGCCAGATTTTCTTGATTTTTTTATCATTTTCAATTTCCAGCTTCTCCGACGTGCGTACGAATCCCGTTTTTCTTCCGAACTGCTCGTTTTGACTCGTTTTCCAACACTTTAAGCTACGGGACCTGAAATCAAAGCTTAACGTCAGCAGTATCATAATTCTAACCTAAAACAGACTCGAAACGACTGAAAACTGACCAAAATATACACTATAAACATATGTACTTTTCAGTACATCAAACATCCCCACACTTACTCTTTTTTCAGTACATCAAACATCCCCACACTTACTCTTACCCTGTTTACCTCCCTAGAGGCAGGTAGAGTTAAGATTAACATCCCGCTTTGGGTTAGAGTGTTGTAAGAACTCCATGTTAATTATGGGATAACCGGAAACCTGATTAAGTAAATTTTAAGATAGGAGATTCATATAGCCTAACTCGATATTTTCAGAGTATGATATTTGTTAGATAAGAAAGACGGTTCATTTTGCTTATGCACTCATTACCGCAACCCTATTTAAACAACGATTAAGAATCGCCATCAACTACCCAGGATCGTCGAATTGTTCGACTAACTGTAAGGATTAGCTACTCCTTAAGATTAGTTAAACAGTGGCTGGAATAACCATCTCAAGAGAAGCTTTCCTATAATAGTTGATATAGAAGTATCAAGGTTGCTCCATTAGAGACCTTATATAAATGAAATGTTAAACATCTGTTGTTAGGACAATAGATTGGTAAGTCCAATATTCAGGATCTGAAAGTTGCATTGGAAACAACAAATAAGATCATACAAATTCCTAATCATCTGTAAATTGCCATTATTAGGCAGAGAATACTTCCTTTAATTCGGTAAATCTCGGGCCGGATTTCTTTTAAGGGGGTGAGGATGTAACACCTCAAAAATTCACGTCCTATAAGGTATTGACACGTGTCATAATCTTGAACGTGAGAAAGAATACTTTAGAGGGACTAAAGTTGACAAACATAGAAAGTATGTGAAAATAAGGGTTCAAAATGTCAACAATGGATAAATATACTTTACAATAACCCTACATGATGTTTATACCCTTAGACGGATAAATCATGGATCATACGAAGCTAAAAGTGAGAGATTTCAAACCACAAGGGTTAAATGTGTCAACATGCTTAAGTTATACCTCTGGGTGACCTTTTAGCAAACCCGAAGCTTTGTAACGGTTAATTATGCTCACTAGAATGCACGATTAAAATTTCATAAAGTTTCGTTATCGTATGAGAAAGTTATGATCAAATTCGTGTACGAGGGGTTAAAGCGTCAACGGTGAAAGTTATGACTTTTCGGGTTAACCGGAAGTGTCCAGGGACTTGGCAAAGTGAGTATAAGTCATAAAGCCCTTGTATATAAATAATAAGGGGTCAAAATGCAAGAAATAAGCTTAGTTGACCTTTCGGAGTACCAAGAGCCAGGGATGCAAACTGAAAAATGGAAGAATTGCCCCTGAGGAGGGCTAGCGCACCGCTACAATGGGAGCGTAACGGTGCGCTACCAGTCACCCAGCGACCAGAAACTTGCTGTAGCCTGTTTTTCACGATTGTGACCTATTTGGCCGGTTTTTCTCACAAGTGGACGACCCTTAGACTTCCCTAGGCACTAGTAACAAGTGTTGGATGGTTGTGGTTGATCATAGACTTTGTTGTCAACATGTTATGGTGTTTAGAACTTGTATAAAAGGCCATTAGTTGCAACACAACTCTTCACACTTCTCCTGCATTCTTGGATCATATCTGGAGCTCTCAAGCAGGTCCATTTGATCTTAAGTCGTGCATAGGACTCTTGTAAGTCTTCTAGTTCTTCTTTGTTTGAGTTTAGCTTGGTTAATTAGCTAAAAGTCAAACCGTCGTAATTACGGTTTGACTTCGAGATTAGTCAATAATGGCTCAGTCATATCTCGAATTAAAAGTAGTTACAGGTTGGTATTTATGTGGGTAATAAAACCCCAAAAGGGTTTCCCCTGATCACCACCCTAATCAGGTCAAATGTCGGGTCAAACATAGGATTAAAAAGTCAACATAATGCTTAAAATGTCATTTATGCATAATTAGCTATCTAGAACATATATAACCTGTTTGATCATTGCTATAACTTAGTAATAAGTGTAAGAACATGTCCAAACATGTTCAACCCGACTATTTCCTGTTTAGACCCGGTTCGGAACCGAAAGTCACATAGTTTGACTTTCACTTTGACTTTCAGTTCTGACCCGCTTTAGTATGATTTGGAAATGCCTTAGAGCTTCCTTAGGACCAGGCTACATGTTAGCATAACCCTCTGTGGTTGGTTCATTGATTGACCCATTCGTTTACGCGTTCCCATAAATTGCTCATATGTTGACCATTATGCCCTTTACACCTTAAAACGAGAATTATGAAAATGTAAAAGTGTAGAAACCTTAGTTACTGATATATAAACTTGTATGCGAAGTTTGACATCAGTTTGACTTATAGATTAAGAGTTATGCTCAATATCGCAAATTTAAAGCTTTATGTTAATAAAATGGCGTAATTAGCGTATAGCCTAGTTAAGCCTACTTTTTGGTATCAAACTTAATACCCACTGATGTAATATATTATTTTGGGATTTTTAAAGATTTTTAATTAATTTTAGGATGAGCATAACTAGTAGTCGTAGGCTTAATCCGGTAATTGTCGGTTTTGCCCTTACGGGCCATAAAATGAGTTTTACTTATCTAAACAACTCCAAACCTTTTGCTACTGATCACATATGATAAATAAATTATTTTAAGCCCTCTGGAAATATAAAAATATCAGATTTAAGTATCAAACCCGGAAATGGTCTTTAATCGCCTTAATTAGCGTTTTTAACGCATAGTATGTTTTTAAAATCATATTGGACATACCCGGGTTGATACCTACTGATATTTGAGGCAAATTAAGATGTTTTAACGGTAAGAAAAGGTTGATAAACTCAGACTCCAGTTTTGAGCTTTTCGGCTTATGTGAAATTACCAAAATGCCCCTACGGCGCATAGCTTGGTTATAATCTATAAATTTCACATATATACTTTACCCTACTGTTATAACTTAGAAAATTGAGTATGTTTGCTGTTTACATCAGACCTGTAACTCAGTTAAACATCTAAACTCTTTTACAAACTTTAAAATGACCAAACTATCCCTATGGGGCATAGTTTGTGTTTAAATTCGTTCCGGGCATAATGAAAGACATCTTACTGATGTCACAACATATTTGAGGCATAATTAACTTAGGAAACCTGTTTAGGACACATATGGTTACCCGTTACGCCTCTGGCGCATTCGGTTCGGTTTATGTAACTAGTTTGCATAAATTAGCCGAAACGGGTCAAACCTTATCCTTTTTATCTTAAAATCCAGAATGTGTTTAGTTTACCCATATTATACAAGTCTTCAAACTTGTCGGGTCTAAATCACATTCTATTCCGGTCTTCGCTTAATCATGCGTCTGAACCGTAAACCTTCCTTAAAACTGACCGGTCTAAGTTACGACTTAAATAAGACCCGTTAGGAATCTAATAGGTTAATAAAACCTTCGTTCCAGATTGAGAGCCCCAGTAGAAGTACTTGTGCTTGCTGATTAGAATATACGGCTGAGTATAAGTTGCATTGCTAGCTCAGGTAAATACTTTTAACTTATTTTCCCTTATACGGGCTTGGGATACGGTATTATAAAAATACCGCTTGGTCGGGTGTAGAAACCTTTTAATCGGAGATGATTAAATTACATAATCCCGTTTTAATCTGTATTGATTGATAACAAATAACATTGGGGGTTAATGACCGTGTCCTGGATATCCTTGGCTCATTTTAAAAAGTGAATGGCCACGACGTAAGCACAAGGTGTAGACATAACACCTCCTGTTGCATATGTATAACGTATACTCACTCGTAAGGGTGTCTTCTTGTGAGATCATATTTGTGGTGTGTCGATTAATCTTGTCTGGCTTGTATTGTATAATCACCGGCCCTAAATGTTGGACAACCATGTAAATCGGATACAAGATTTTTATTAACAAAATTGTCCTAAGTTATAAAAGATTAATTTTGCCTCTGTGCATTTTAATCAATGTGTCAAGATATTTTGTGCCGTTTGCACTCGAATCACTTTTCAAACTCTTTTTCCAAAATGAGTCAGTTAATTGTATTTACCAGTGTAAACTGACGTATTTTCCAAAAAGGTTAAGTGACAGGTACTGAACGAAATTTGCTGGAAGCTCAGGGCGTTAATAAGGAATCTTGCAAGTTCTAGATGCCTGAAGTTTGTTGAACAGTTTTCTTTTCTTTTATTGATCCGCCTGTGGATCCTTTACTTTCCGTTGTAATACTTTGATATTACTTTATATTCGGAATGTAATATATTTATCTTTTGCTTCCGCTGTGCATTTATATATTGTGTTGTTTGACTATTATATTGCCAACCACGTCACGATACTCCCCACCGGGCCCACCGGTGACACGTGGAAAAACAGGGTGTGACATCATGTGAATTTAATTTAAGTGCGGTCAGTCTACCTAGGGTCTCACGCTAGAATCTACGGTCCACCTACTCCCACCTCAAGCTTATAGGACTAAAAGAACGATCATTAGACCAATTCCTAACCGTCTTATATCAAAACCAAGAGAGTTTACAATCAACTTTTTTTTTTCATTTTTTTTTCTTGCTTTTCGTTTTTTTTTCTTTTTTCTTTCTTTCGTGAGTCTAGACGATGCTTTCCCTAACCAAGCGGTATTCCGGCTGTAGAGTCGCTATCCCTAACCACAGATTACTTAGGTTTCGGTACTTTTATTCGGCAAGTCGATTTCACACACCCTAGCGGTAATCCGACTGTAGAGTCGCTATCCCCAATCACAGATTACATAGGAATGGCTACTCTCATTTAGTTTCTAGCTCACTTTTTATTCTATTTTTTTTCCTGACCACAAACTCTACCGGTTTTAACTTATAACGGTGCCCCTTATACTATTATTGGCAGTTTTAGTTTCCCATATTTCCTAGGCGAGAACCCACTAGCAGACCGACAATTAAGGTATATTAGCTCAAAGGGACTTAAAACCAAACCCGGGCCTATCCACATATCCCAAACTAGACGCAAACTCGATTTATTATAATCTCATATTATTATTATTTGAACCCGAGCAAAAATTCAATTTTTCTATCATTTTCCGTTTTAATTGCAAACTTCTTTTTTTACTCGAAAGACATTTTCTGATTTTTTCAATTTTTTTGGATTTTCCAATTTTTTAATTTTTTTGTGTTTTTCAAATTTATGACTCAAATATTTACAAGTATCCCATCCCCACACTTAGAGATTGCATTGTCCCTAATGCAAGAACGAAAATACGACTCAACAACTACCTAAAAAATAAAAACTGCAAACGAAATAAATAAAATATACAACAACAACAAAAAGTGAAACGACTTAGCTGAGTATGTGAGACTGTCAAAGTGCCAGTCGTTTCCACATAAGCCCTCCAATACCGAACGTGCTCAGCAAACAATACCAAACTCCCTCACACACGAACGGAAAGCGGCTCCAAATCATCAACCTAAAACAAACATAACATACCAAACCAAATACCATCTAGCGTTCATCATTCCAACCATCCAAGTTCAAACGAAAAATAAAAATATGTCTACTAATACAACCATATCGAACTACCAAAACAGCATAAATAAAATAAAACATCAAAGGATATATGCTGCTGCAGTCTGCTACATCACTCCTCATCCTCAGAATCTTCCTCCATCTGCTGGGTCCCTGAACCTCCAGCCTGCTGCCACCCGAACTGACCACTATAAGCATAACCACTCTGCCCTCCCCACTGGTCATACCCCGGGTACTGACCGTAGACATATGGGGTCTGCTGCTCGCCTCCATAAACTGGTGGAGGTAATAATCCGGCAAAGGGTGGAGGTATCGGAGCATTCAGTGACATACCCGACATCATATACCTGAGCATGTCGTCCTGTCGGTGGTGGCTCTGCATCGTCCACTGGTGGTTAACCCGCATCATATCTTCAATCTGAGTAAACCTCTGCTGTGTGTAGTCAAAAGCAGCCTCGGGAGTGAACGGGTCAGGTCTCTGCTGTCTAACTGGCTGCTGTGGAGGAGTCTCACGCCTACGTCGAGGTGCCGGTCGTCGTGCCGGAGGAGCACCCACTTCATAGTTCCATTGTGGCGGGTCCGTATTTGTCAAAACCCCCGCTAACTGCAGCTCCGCAATACCCCAATAAACCGTTGGGAAACTCAAATGCATCTCCTCCGCATGATATTTTTTAAAGCCCCGTATATTCCCTACCAACCTAGCTATGTACGGCCCAAGATCCATGGCAGCCCTTTTTCCTCCCCTACGCGGCCTACTGCACGACCATGCAAAGAAACTCGCCAAGTTCCAGTTTCTCTTCTCCACCATGCACATTAAAGCAAAAATATCCAACCAGTTTGCTTTATTTTCACCTGACTTCCTCGCCACAATCGTAGTCGCCAACATTTTCAAGATATACCTGTATATAGGATCACGAACCGATGTGATAAGGTTCGTCTGGGCGAACGGTTGGGTCGCAATCTCGTCCCAAAATCTCTCCAAGTCTGCCGAATCCAAACACTTCGGCCGAGGATGAGTATACACACCCCTTAAACCATTCACAAACTCATCAGTCCTCACTTCCTCATCCGTATAAAAACCCAAGGCCACTCCAAATTAAGGAATACTCATCTCGTACAGATTTCGGCCCAAAGAAAATGACACCGCATTATTTTCCGCAAAAGTACCCTCTTTATGATGGAAGGTACAATGGAACTCAAGTGTAAGTTCAGTATACTGCGGCCAACGGCAATCCATTGCCGCTCTCAATCGTGGCCCTAACAACTCCGCCACCCGATCACTCGCTCCCATAGTTTGCAACCATTCCCAGTTTATCGTACGGTGCTCTAACATGTGAGTTACCGCATACTTCTTCAGTTTCTTCCTCTCCTCACTATCTTCCTCAAAGTCTAAGATCGGGTGATCAATAATCCTCTCGACACGGGAATACACTTTCCTCTCATTCCCCCGATACTTAATCTTCCTCTTTCTTGGGTTGGACGATGAACCTTCACCCGACATGTTTCTGCAAAACAAGAAAGATTTGACAAGAAACCAATGCAGAAAGTTAGCAATCACAAACTATTTTTGGTGTTTTTAATTTTTTTAATTTTTTTTAACGAAAATTATAATAACATAATAATATACAGTCGAACGACGGCCGTATAGCTTTTCATTCGCGGTCGTTGTTCGAAACAAGTGCATATTGCATAATCATCTCAAAAATAAACCAAACCTCGCCCGAACGGAGATTGAGTACGAGCGAAGTGGCTTAAAGTCAAGCGATGCAATAGTACGCACAATGACACTAAACACGACCCTATTATGACTCAAACGACACTAAATACGACACTACGACGCAAAACATGACTCTAAGACTAATACTAGACTCACTACTCTAACAACCTAAGACTCAATGTACACCATCTCCTCCCGGCACTTTAATTGTCCTCAATTAAGCATAAGTGCCGAAACATCCCCACACTTGAGGCTAAACACATGAGAGTTTAAACTTTTTAAACCTTAACGCAACATTTGTGGAAACAAAAATCCATTTAGAAAACTAATCACATTTGCAAAAATCAGTTCAACAACCTATTTTTTTAGCAAAAAATCTTTCGTTTAGCCAAACAAACCCGTAAAGCTCAAACATGTTGTCTAGTTGTCCAAACATACCCCACAAGTCTCAAACAACCCCAAGCAAACCAACCCGAACCATCCGCAAGCCCCATTGTATGTAAACATCCCAAACATAGCCTCCCGCATACCACTAACATCACAAACGGGTCAAAAATCCTAACTTTATCAACCTACACAAACCCTAGATTTAAAACATGACTGACCCGACACTAGAACTAAGCAATAAAGTTACCTACTAGTGAGAAATCACAGAAATCATACCTTGGATTCGGATTAAGCAAGAAAATTGAAGTCTTGAAGTTGTGGTGTACGAAATCGTCCAAAAACGCGACAATGCAGCGCGAAATCGGGTGAAATTGATGGCCAAGATTGTGGGGAATGTGATTGTGGTGATTTAGGAAGAAGAATGGAGTGATTTGGTGAAGAAACGAGTGAGTTATGATGATTTTAGTGTAAATCGCGATTAGGGTTTTGATATGTGAAAAAGGGATTTAATTTCAGCAACAGGTTCAAGTTCACGTTTTAAGCCGGTTCATAAAGGCGTCGCGTGACGCTAAGGGGTCAGTGGGGGGTCTCGCGTCGCGCGGAGCCCTCGTTTTTAATTTAAATTGAACCTTTACCCCTAGCGTGATGCGACGGCCCTTGGCGTCACGCCAGGGGTCGTTTTTCACAGAAGGTTGCGAGAAAAAACTTGTTTCATGCCTTAGAATTTATTTTTTTCAAAATTTTTCCAACCATCCAAAACTTTTAAAATTTTTTCTAAGTGTTCAAGAAACTTACCTGGGACCTCTTTTCTCATGCTTTTTCCCACTCCATAGCGGTGATGAATCCTGCAAAATTCTCAACGACACAAAACACAAACCGAAAAACTACGGAAAGACTCGTTAAAACACGAAAATACTCAAACAAAGACTCTTATACAAACGATACAAAATGTACACTTGGGCTTTCAACCACAACACTAATTGGCGGCTTTAGGAGGGATTTCGAGAGGAGTTACCTCCCTCTCATCCTTGTTTATCGCTCCTACAAGGTAGTGCTTCAAACGATGGCCATTCACCTTCCAACTACGGCCATCCTTCTCATCCATGATCTCCACCGCTCCATACGGAAACACGTAATGAACCATAAAAGGTCCCGACCACTTGGACTTTAACTTACCCGCGAAAAGCTTCAATCTCGAGTTGTAGAGAAGCACTTTATCGCCTTTGCTAAACTCCTTCACTTTCCTCAACCTCCTATCATGCAACAACTTCGTTTTCTCCTTTATTCCCAACGATCGAGCATATGCCGTATCTCTAAGCTCTTCAAGCTCATTAATTTGAAAGAAACGCTTCCTAGCGTCTTCGGTCATATCTAAATTAACGGTTTTCAAAGCCCAAAGCGCCCTATGTTCTAACTCGACGGGGAGATGACAAGCTTTTCCGTAGACGATCATGAAAGGTGTAGTTCCTAAAGAGGTCTTGTAGGCGGTTCTAAACACCCACAATGGATCGTCTAGCTTGTCGGACCAATCTTTCCTATTCTTACCAACGGTTTTCTCTAAGATTCGTTTAATACCGCGATTCGCATTCTCCACTTGTCCACTCGTTTGTGGGTGATATGCGGTAGATAAACGATGAGTGACACCGTAACGTGCAAGCAACTTCTCCATCAATGCATTGCAAAAGTGAGTGCCACGGTCACTAATTAGGGCTTTAGGAGTACCGAAACGTGAGAAGAGCTTTTTAAGAAACGTCAATACTACTCGGGCTTCGTTTGTGGGAAGAGCTTGAGCCTCAACCCATTTGGAAACGTAATCGATTGCCACAAGTATGTAACGGTTTCCTTTGGAGTTTGGGAAGGGTCCCATGAAATCGATGCCCCAAACGTCAAAAACCTCTACCACTTGTATCGGATTTTGAGGCATCTCATCTTTGGCGGAAATATTGCCGGTTCGTTGACATGCATCACACATCTTCACGAACTCCTCGGCATCTCTAAGAACGGTAGGCCAATAGAAACCACAATCGAATACCTTTTGGGCGGTGGCGTGTGCACCATGATGTCCTCCCGTGAGGCCTTCATGCACATGCTTAATAATGTTCCAACCCTCCTCTCTCGACACACAACGTCTAAGAACTCTATCTCCTCCTATCCTAAAAAGAAAAGGATCATCCCAAACATACTTCCTCGCCTCACTAAACAATCTCTTCCTTTGTTGTGTAGACATCCCTTTCACCACATCACCACTAGAGAGATAATTTGCTAAATCGCAAAACCATGGCAATCCTTCTTTCTCCGCTTCAACAAACTCTATAGATTCGTGAGGGAACGTGTCTCCAATCTCCTCCTCACGAATCTCTTCCCTCTTGGGATCCTCTAACCGCGATAAGTGATCGGCCGCCACATTTTCGGCCCCTCTCTTGTCCCTAATCTCAATATCGAACTCACTAAGCAAAAGAATCCACCGAATGAGTCGGGGTTTAGCGTATTTCTTTTGAAAAAGAAAACACAACGCGGAGTGATCGGTGAAAACTATAGTCTTGGACAAAACGAGGTATGAGCGGAATTTATCAAATGCGAAAACTACGGCTAAAAGCTCTTTCTCCGTGGTAGTGTAGTTTTCTTGAGCATCATTGAGTGTTTTGCTTGCATAGTAGATGGGATGGAAGTGCTTATCCTTTCTTTGTCCTAATACCGCTCCAACGGCATAGTCACTCGCATCGCACATAAGCTCAAAGGGCAAGCTCCAATCGGGCGAGATAAGAATAGGTGCACTAACCAACTGTTCCTTCAAGAAGTTGAAGGCCTTAAGACACTCCTCGTCAAAGACGAATGGAACATCTTTCTCTAGCAAGCGGGTCATGGGGCGAGTAATTTTGGAGAAATCCCTAATAAAGCGTCTATAGAAGCCCGCATGCCCTAGAAAACTCCTAATCGACTTAACACTCGTGGGTGGAGGTAACCTACTAATGGTATCTATTTTCGCACGATCTACCTCTATACCCTCTCTAGAAATCTTATGCCCTAGTACTATACCTTCCGTCACCATGAAGTGACACTTCTCCCAGTTTAGCATAAGCTTCGTCACTACACACCGCTTTAACATTCTCTCCAAATTCTTCAAACACACCTCGAAAGACTCACCATAAACTGAAAAATCATCCATGAAAACCTCCATGGAAGTCTCTATCATATCCTGAAATATGGCGACCATACAACGCTGAAAGGTAGCCGGAGCGTTACATAACCCGAATGGCATGCGTCGGTACGCATAGGTGCCGTAGGGGCATGTGAAAGTGGTTTTATCCTGATCCTCCGGTGCAATGGGGATCTGGGAGTAACCGGAAAAGCCGTCTAGAAAACAATAGAATTGTTGACCGGCAAGACGCTCCAACATTTGATCTATGAAAGGCAATGGGAAGTGGTCTTTACGGGTGGCATCATTCAACTTTCGGTAGTCGATGCACACGCGCCAACCCGTGACCGTACGTGAAGGGATAAGCTCGTTCTTTTCGTTCATGACAACGGTTATCCCCCCCCCCCCTTCTTGGGGACAACCTCTGTGGGACTAACCCAAGGTGAATCCGAAATGGGATATATCATCCCGGCATCTAAGAGTTTAAGAACCTCCTTTTTCACTACATCTTGCATGTTGGGACTAAGCCTCCTTTGGGGTTGCACCACCGGTTTATAATCATCCTCCATGAGTATCCGGTGGGTGCAATAGGAAGGACTTATGCCCTTAATGTCGGACAATCTCCATGCAATGGCCTCTTTGTTGGCCTTCAACACATCTAACAATCTCACTTTCTCACTCTCCTCTAACTCGGATGAAATAATAACGGGTAGTTCGGAACCCTCCCCTAAGAAAGCATACTCTAAATGAGATGGAAGTACCTTAAGTTCTAAGGGTGGGGGTTGGGTGGTGTCATCACTAACCGCTAACACATCGGGGATTAAAGGAATCCCCTCCTCTTCAACTTCACCTACACTCTTTAACTCTTCGTCTACCTTCTCTCCTACCTTCTCTCCTACCACTAGGTCTGCTCCACTAATGTACTCTAAGCAATGGTCGACACATGAGATAAACGAGTTCAAAAAGTAGACGGAATGGCAAGGACCGCTATAGTCATCCGAACCACTCGGGTGGTTCATGGAACGATCTATCTCAAAAGTAACTTTCTCCTCACCTACCCTAAGGGTGATCTTACCATCGTAAACGTCTATAAGGGCTTTGGCGGTGCGTAAGAAAGGACGACCTAAGATAATGGGAACTCTCTCATCCGCTTCCATATCTAGAATTACGAAATCGGCGGGAAACACGAATTTGTCTACCTTAACTAGCAAGTTCTCAACTATACCCCTAGGGTATTTAACGGACCGATAGGCTAAAGACAATGTCATTCGGGTAGGTGCAAGCTCTCCTAGGTCTAGCTTCTCATAAAGAGAAAAGGGCATCAAGTTGATACTAGCTCCTAAGTCGGCTAAGGCTCGAGTGTTGGTATTACTACCGAATAGACATGGAATGGTGAAAATACCCGGATCGGTAAGCTTTTCGGGAAGCTTATTTAACACCACGGCGGAACATCCCCCATTCAATGGGACGTTAGACAACTCTCCTAATTTCTGTTTGTTCCTAAGGAGATCCTTCAAGAATTTAGCGTATTTGGGCATTGATTGGAGTGCCTCTATGAATGGAAGGTTAATCTTCAATTGCTTGAAGATGTCCAAAAACTGCCCGTATTCCCTAGAGTATTTTTGGTTCTTAAGACGTGAGGGAAACGGGACATACGCATGGTTCACTAATGGTGAAGGCCTAACATCTATTGGGGTTCTCTCAACTTTCTTCTCACTTTGAGACTCACCGGGCTGTGCGGTACTTGCTGGGGTTAACCTAGATTGCACTTTGCCGGGAGCCTCCATTTGGATCTCCTCATCTATGATGTCTCCATCTTCATCAACTACCCTCTCCTCGACTCTAGGGTTTCCTACGGTCTTGCCACTACGGGTGGTAATGGCTTTAGCATGGGCATTAGGGTTCGGTTGGGTGTTACCCGCGAAGTGACTGGGTAATCTCTCTTCTAGCATCCTAGACATATCTCCTACAACTCGCTGAAGGTCCTGAAACGAAGCTTGATGGTTTTTAAGCATTAGGTCATGTTCACTAAGGGTCTTTTGAGTGGTTTGGTCCCTAACAACTAGCTGGCTCATCATGGACTCCATTCTCTCTATGCTACCCCCTAAATCAAAACGTGGACCTTGACCTGCTTGACCTTGGTTATTTGACCCCCCATCCTTGACCTGCCCATTGAACCCTTTGTTGAACTGCCCACTTGAACCCCCACCAAAGAGTGAATTTTGGCCCCTATTCGGGTTTTGAGCCATTTGAAAGCCAGGGGGTCCATTTGGGCGAAAAGTGTTATTATTCAAGTTATTATTATTATTACGCCAACCCGACCCATAAGTATTATTGCCCCCAAAACCGCTAGACTGACCTCTACCAAACCCTCCTCCTAAATAATCACATTGCTCCTCACCAACTAGTAAAGGACACGCACTCGTGTCGTGACCCCCTCGACAATACTCACATTTATCTACCTTAGCCCTAATTTCTTTGAGTTCCCTAGACATGGCTTCCAAGACAGAGGCTAAACTAGGATCCATGGTGACATGGTTCACCCCTCGGGCGGGTGCACTAGTAGTGGTATTAGAATTACCACTTTGATACCTCTGATCGGATCGTGATTGGGATTGAGACTGAGCAAATGCCTCAAAACGCTCTAAACACTCAGCAACTGTAAGAATACCCATCATATGCCCCCCTTGCATTAGTATCGAACCTATCTCTAGTCTCTTGGGTAAGACCGTTATAGAATTTCTCACATAAAGCCCAATCGGAAAGACCATGCTGGGAGCAACGAGCAGTTAGGTTTTGGAAACGCTCCCAAGCAAGGTAATAAGGCTCGTCGGGCTCCATGCGAAAGGAGTGGATTTGGTCTCTAAGACGTGAGGCTTTTGCGGGCGGGAAGTACTTATTCAAAAAGGCTTGACGAAGCCCCGCCTAAGTGGTAAAGGTACCGGTTGGTTGAGAGTCCAACCAAGTAGCCGCACGGCCGGCTAAGGAGAATGGGAAAAGCTGTAGGTAAGTGGCATCGTTGGGTGCACCGTGAAGGTTAAAGGTAGCTAGGATGCGGGAGAAACGGTTAATGTGGGCCGGGGCGTCCTCATCGTCTCGGCCATGGAATTGAATGGTGTTGGTGATAGCCTGCATGGCATAAGATGGAATCTGCCATGAATTGTCACTAACTATGGGTGGAACGGTGATGGGTGAAGCAAGGCCGGTGAAATCCTGAGTGGCTTGCTGATGGACGGTTTGCCTAGGGTTTGCCATTGGTTCTAAGTTTTCTGGATTACTAGAGGTACTAGAAGTAGGGCTATCGGGTGGGGAAACCTTAGGTGAGGTTTTAGGTGAATGGTTTGGCGAAGGTGGTGGTGTAGGGGGTGGGGTGGGTAACGGGGTGGAATCGAACTTGGGGAAACGAGATGAAGATGTAGAAGTAACATGTGGGCCTTCGCCCAATTGAGATGATGACTGCTTGACTGGTGGTGGTGGTCCGTGCGAGCGCAGATGTGGCATCCACTACAAGCAAAAACCTGAACACAAGAAAAGCAAACAATAGTTACTACGACTCAAGATAAAAAAGAAAAGACACAAAACAAAGTAAACACGTAGCACGTATTTGTCAAGTAAATCTATCAAAGCTAATGAACGCAATTACCAAGAGTCCCCGGCAACGGCGCCAAAAACTTGATGTGTGCTAAACAGACTATAAAAATTAACTATATTAGACTCTCTAGACTAGACACTAAAAAGCTTTAATTCTAGACTCAACCTAAAACCACACAATCGGCAAGTGTACCGATCAATGTAGTATACCCTAGGAAGTCCGGATATCGAACCACAGGACTCTATGTATCACGTAGACTAGACTCTGACTAGACACGACTCAAACTATGTTTAATTGTTTTTAGGGGGGGTTACTGAAAACTAAGGAAATCTATATTAGACTACTAAAATAACTAAAACTAGACTAAAACGAATAAAGACTGTGAACTTTTCTTATATGAGAACGGGACCACCTAGACAAGAATCCTGGATTGTTTTTAAGAGATTACCGTTTAAGTTAAATACATGAGTTATGGAACCGGGATCTTAAAATACTAAACCTATTAAGAACCAACGAGGCCCCTCGACCCTTCTCAAGGAGAAACCTGTGGAGCTACCTAGGCCGTTAATCCTACCGGTTATTAGACGCCTTCCCAGTTGTCTAATTATTGTGTAAGTACCCTAATGTTGACCTATTCTTTCCCAATCCTAGATCTAGGGTAGTTTGAAGTAATTAGTTTGACTTGATAGACTAATAAGACCGACAGGTAAACCAAGACATAACCTTTCCCAAGGCCTATCTAAAGCAATTCACCGGGTAAGACCTACCAATAGCCCCTCACTTCCCAGTTATTAGGACTAGTAGAACACTTAGACTTAGCAAATTATTACCAGTTACTTCTAGGGGTTATTGCGCAATTCTCCCTAAAGAGTGAAGGTTTTCTAACGTGATATAGACACTCACCGAAACCCTAAACCCTAATATGACTCTACGTTGTGATATAGACCGTCACTAAGAATCATATGAAGCAAATAATAACAATAAACCAATTCAAAGTACGCATACACATCAAACCATTAAATCAAACCTCTTACTAAACACAATCACCCATAACAATCATGCAAATAACGAAAACGGTAAAATCTTTATATTAATCCATTCATCATAGTCTAGGTGGTTTATAAAATTAGCCAAGCATCTCAGTGAATGAAAACAAAACAAAGATGTCTAAAACAGAATTCATTGTAACAAAGTTCCAAGAAAGTAATCGACAAAACAAGGGATTAGAAAACCCGATAGCTTCTTCGATTCTTCACTCTCGACTCGTACCAATGATTCCCGTGCCTTGAAATCTCCAATTGTTCACCAAGAATGCTCCAAAGTTGCTCTCCGAAGTCACCAATTCGTGAATTAGGGTTCCTCCTAAGGTTTCTTGGGAATTAGTTATCAAACCCTAATTGGAAAATACAATAATATCGATTAAACACCCCTCGCGCGATGCCAAGGGGGTGTCGCGTCGCGCGGCGCCTCCAAGGGCAGATTTTCATGATTTTTTTATTATTTTCAATTTCCAGCTTCTCCGACGCGCGTACGAATCCCGTTTTTCTTCCGAACTGCTCGTTTTGACTCGTTTTTCAACACTTTAAGCTACGGGACCTGAAATCAAAGCTTAACGTCAGCAGTATCATAATTCTAACCTAAAACAGACTCGAAACGACTGAAAACTGACCAAAATATACACTATAAACATATGTACTTTTCAGTACATCAGAATACGGTTTCCCCTGCAAACTCGGCCAACGGGTAGTCTGCTGGCTGCAACCGATCTTTGTCTTCTTGATCAAATTGGTTGAAGCACTGCTCGTATATAATATCAGATGTACTTTCCGGGTCGATGAATAATCGCTCGGTGTAGTAGTGAGCCAGGTGGCCTGTTATAACCCCGGCGCGCCTATCGCGCGGTCCGCCTCGAAATTTTGGAAAGACGACTTGCTCGTCTTTCCAGTCATTGTCCGGTCTTCTCGCCGCCTTGCGCGGTCTTCCTTTTCCTCCATTGATCATGTGGGTAGAGGCCACATACATGGTCCTCTTACCCGTGGAGGTGCCCTCGTTGTGGGGGGTGATGCGCTTGGTAGATTTTTGTGCGTCTGTCAACAGGTGTTGCAGTTTCCCCTCTTTTAGGGCTCGCTCAATCTCCAGTCAGAGACTGATGCAGCTGTTTGTTGTGTGGCCATTGTCCTTGTGATACTCGCAGTAGAGTGCGAGATCTTGGTTCTTTTTGGACTTCATTGGTTGGGCCGGTCGCAGGAATTGCGCGTCCGTAAGGAGGACGTCGCTTGGCGACTGGTTGATCTCGGTCCAGCTACGGTCCCGAGACTCTTTCTTCGACGCCCGGTTTTCACGTTGGGCGTTGATTGTAGCCCTTGCGTCGGGCTGATTGTTACGCGGGACATATGGTCTGGGATCGCTGCCGCGATTCCATGTGTCCCGGTTGCGCTTGTTGCGCTTGTGTTCTTGGTGGGAGGATTGGCCTTCTGTTTGGGGTTGCGCCTTTGATACGTGCGGTCTGAGGGACCGCTGAGTCTGGGCGTATGTCTTGACCGCAGCCATGACATCTTCCCATTTCTTGGGCAAGCCGTCCTTGCCGGAGATATTCATAACCATTTGTTCGTCCTTGACTGCAACGATGAAATGGTTACGTGCCATCTGGTCCGCAACGTCGCCTATCTCTAGGCACTCTTTATTGTAACGGAAAACGAATGCCTCAAGCGATTCGTTGTTTCTGCGCCAGATGTTCATGACGTCCATAGAATCACGTTCATGACGTCGCTGCTGGCTAAAGTGTGCGAGGAACTTTTGTTGCAAGTCCTCGAATGAGGCCAGTGATCTCACCGGCAAAGAATCGAACCAAGCCCTGGCCAGACCTGTTAAGGTCTGGGGGAAAAATGACACCAAGTGGGTTCATCCCACCTACCGTTGCATCCGGCGCCGACGAAGATGTTCATGTGATCATCTGGGTCGGTCGAACCGTTGTATTTCCCAATGTTTAATGGGAATTTTGTGGTGGTGACATCGGCGTGGGCGATTTCTGGGGCGAATTTGGAGTTTTCGGCCGCAGATTTCGGCCTGTAGGGTTGGCTTTGGTGGCGCTTTGCAGCGCGGAGGTATGTAGTACGGGGGTGAGTGGGAGGAACGTAGTTATGTCCTCCTGGTCTACTGCTGGTAGCATGAGACTCCCCGCGGTATGTACCGTCGTCGGGATCAGTATGGCCCTGTCCTTCCTGGTGGGACTGAGGTCCCAGTCGGCTATGAATGCCGAGGTCGTGGTGCGCTGTAGACTGCCGCCTATCCTCGCCATGGGGGCCTAAGCAGCTATGTATAGGGTCCCTGCGGCGGGACCCACATGAGGAATCGTCCGCATCCAGTGTGCGAACATCGCAGTAAGAGGAACCGCGGTCTTCGTGCCTGCTTCGGGAGGCCGGATGTGTTGGGGCCCTGCCGTCGTATTGTAGAATACGACCCGCAGGGGTATGCGGTGCTGGGGTAGGCCCCGCAGATACTTGAGCATCTGCGCAGGCTCTGTTGTATGCTGCGGCCAGCAAAGCTTGTTGCTGGTCGTACCAGGTATGAAGGTTCATGCCTGGAGGTATCACAGAAGCGTACTGTGATAGATCGTGTCCGAACGTAAGGGATGCACCCCCTTGCGTTGATGTGCCAATATGTTCAACATTTGGGGCTGGAGGGGCAGTCCCCGTAGGCCCTGTGTTTGTGGGGTTTAGGTTATCCCCGGTAGTGTTGTTTTGACGATCAGACATGATCTTTGGAGAGAAAGGGATGGTAGGAAAAAGTGCTAAGAGTAGCGGTGGGCGCCAATGATGAAACAATGGTTAACCTGGTGGGGTTAACTCACTGGTCTCGTCAAGAGGGTTAATCCCTTCTTTCCGAGGATCGCTGGCTGGATCGTCTGGTGGTGGGTTTCCTGCACAAGGAAACAAGCCGTGACTCGCAACAAGGAGGATGGGGTGGGGGTGCTCCTTGTTACCACTCTCCGGCGTGAGAATCAGTAGTTTGCTTGGGAAGCAAAGTGTGATAGTAGTAGTAGTAGTGAGAGAGTTGAGAAGTGATACCTCAAACCTGGTTTGGGGTGGGTATTTATAGCCGAGGAGTGAAGGAGGGTAGTTGAGTAGCTAGTCTGACATCGCACAGCTGCTTGTAGGTGTGTCAGACCTGTCAGTTACGGAGGTGATGCCACGTCCTGCTGTGGTGTCAGACTGTTGTACACCTGTGGGCTGGTGGGCGACTGTTCCCAGTGCCACTTGCACTGTGGTGTCAGACCCACTTGCCTTGTTGGCAGGGTGCGGTGCCAGGTCGCATCACTGCCTGCGGTCATTGATGTTGTTCCCGCGTTCTTTGTTCCATCAAGATGTATGCGGGATGCGGTGCCAGGCCGCATCACCGCTTAGTGACTGTTTCTTTTGTCCAGATCCCTTGTCGTGACGAAAATGTTCATAGGATGCGGTGCCGAGCCGCATCACTATGCGTAACATTAGTTTCCGTCCTTAAGGTAAGACTTCTCATCACTGGACAGATTGGACCGCTGTGTCTGTGCGTGCCCGCACGGACACAGGTAAGTTATTGCTGGTGGGGGTTTTTGATAAGGGTAATGGTCACTCGTGGTCATGCTGACGCGAGATCTGGGACCATACCCCTTCAGTCAATAAGTTGTTTTTTAAAAAGTGTTTGGTTTAGCTTATTGATGTAAAATGACTAAAATGGACATTCTTTCATAAGGGGTGTTAAAAAATAAGGGGTATATTGGTAATTTATTGTTTGAAAAGCTATAAGCTAATCAAGAAGTTACAATCTCTTGACTTTTCAAAAACTCCTTTTCATTCATATCAAGAAGTCATTTTCAAAAGCACTTTTCCATTTGCCAAACATTATAAGGAGCTTATTGGCTTTTTGATAAGTCAATAAGCCAATAAGTTGCTTTGAAAAGCTTAGCCAAACATGCACTTAATTACCCAAACATTATTTTAACTTATTGGTTTTTTGAAAAAGCCAATAAGTCAATAAGTTGTTTCAAAAAGTTTAGCCAGACATGCCCTAAACCCGAGTTATTTTTATTTAACATTTCAACATGAATTTTATAAGGTCGTTTTTAAAACACCCTGCTATTTTAAAGTACTTTTAAAGCGTTTGATTTTTCAAACTGTACGGCGCTCATCTCTAAATACACCATTACAACATTTTTTTATCAACGTTCAAACCGACCCGTTGTAATGACCTACCGTCATGTTTATCTTTATATATGTTTTAGTGCAAATTTTGTTCGAGTAACTTGGCTTTTGATACAACAACGTAACTTTTCCATGACTTTCGAATATATTGTCACGATGTGGTTTTTTTAGCGTCACGTTCGCGGTTTATTTATATTTCGCAAAGTGCGGGTGATATCCCAATAGTTAATATTAAGAATGAAACAACCAAAAAATATCAGAAGTGTCAAAAGATTGCACGAATTAGATCACATATTTTTAAAATCAGAATCAAGTCACTATTACGATTATTACAACTAGAATCAAGAGGTAGGAGACGTGCATTTCTCTTGGGAGATGCGGTTTGACCCTCATTTGGCACAGAGTGCACTGGTGGGCAATGATATGAGACCCAGAGAAACCTAGGTTTCATTCTTGAGACAAACGAGTTTTACCGATAATTCTACTGTTGTGTCTACGGGCGGGTGGGTTACCGGGTTTTCCCCGGAATTGGTGGTGGACTCGGGCTACTCTTGGAGTACTCCGTTTGGTCCAATGGGTGCTCTGAGAGTGCTCGAGATTGATTATGTTGGTCATTTAAAAAAAAATGTATATTGGAGCTTAAAATATTTAAAGATGTGTTTACCTTATTTTAAAAGCATTTTTGGCGATCACACTATGTGTACTGAACGTTAAGAAGGTATCACCTCTCCTCCATGATGCGCCAAACACCATGACACAGCACCGTTAACGGGGCGTCATGTGTTTAACGAGCGTTAAAGAGGTAAGAGCTTGAGGGGTGCGAGAGAGTGAAAGATCTTTTTTTTTAATTTCGAGTCAATCACCTGTTGTCACATCACCTACATTTATTTATTTAGTTTTAGTTAAACCAATACACACTTCTAAAAAGTTTTAGCTAAGCCAATCCATACTTTTGAAATTTAGTTAGGCCAAAGAATGTGGTACACTAATGACCACCCATCACTTTCCTACATCTAATCACACGTAAGCATTCTCTTCCACTGTCCATGAGTGTGGTTCATTACCCCTCCTTATGACCTCTTTTTTTTAATTAATTATTCACTTAAATTACTTTTCATCACACTCTCGAGATCTTCATCATCATCACCATTCACCAAAAGGAGAGGCGGTGTTCCACTAGTGGCCATGAAGCCACATTAGCCCACAACCACCCTTTACTAGCCCATACCGTTTAGTCTTAGTGAGAGTCTTGTCTACGTGGTAGTGATTTGACGGTGATATGAGAGTCACTTTTACTCTTTTTAATTAAACCACTACACAATCTTAAATTTGAGAATTGCAATATTACTTTTAAGAATTTCTTCGAATTAATATATTGTTTTCCCAATCCAACAACACAAGATGACTTGTAAAAAAAGTGTGAAGTATTTGTTTTACTAAACAATTTTCATCTAACTTATTTTAACAAAAAAAAATCCAAAATTATAAATTCCGTGTTGAGAAGGAATTAAGTTGATCCGGCCGCACCTTTTTTGACAGGGAAATTATAAATTTCGTTTCGACAGAAATGAACATTGTTTCTAGTCGTTAAAGACTTTGGTTTATAACAAGTTGGTTATGAGTTCGAATCTGTGTTGTGACATCCTTTTTAACTTTTTTATGATAAAAACTTCAAAACATTAGGGTTTTTCTTTTCAAAAATTGACGATTTCACGAGTCACGGCCAAACACAAACCAAGAGAAAGAGGGCGAAAGCGATCATCAAATAACCGTGAATTTTTCTTATACCGACGAGATTTCTTAATTTTTATGGTATAAATTTTAATATTTTAATATACATCACCAAACCTGAATAATCCGAAATATACAATGTATTGAATGTTAATGGGACAACTTAACCAAACCTAATGGGTGATACAAGAAAATTAATGTGTCAACTTGACCAAAACTCATTGAAGCCCATTTGGAAAAAAAAAAAAAAAAAAAAAAAAAAAAAGATGTATTGTTTCTAAAGCCAGCTTCTTTTGATCTGTTACCCAAATAATAAACGTAATTGAATAATTATATACTACTCTATTTAACTTTAGCTAATTTTAAAATTACCCTATATATTAAATTTTGAAGTCAATGAACAGTAAAATGAAGAAATAGTATCGGGTACCGGTACCCGTTTTTACCAAATAAGTATCGGGTACTGGTACCGGTAACCAATTTTACCAAATAGGGTGTATTTTCGGTACCGGTTCGGCACCGGTATTCACCGATTTTTACTCTCAAATATCGGTGCTGTACCAGTACCGACCGGTACCGAACCGTACCGTACCAGATATATTCGGTACCGGTACATACTTTTGGGGATTTCGGTAACGGTATTTTCGGTACCAGTTGGTACCAAGCTCATCTAAACCTGTAGCAACTTAGCAATGCAAGTAATTGCACAGTTTAGATTACTGTAAAATTAACTTGGATATTTAAATTATTGATGAACAAATCGTATCAAATCCTGTAATCAAACCGGTATCGTATTGGTACCAAATTTACTATACCAAATCATTTTCGGTACAAATTTGGTACCCACCTTTTAGCGTTTTCAGAATTGTTACTTTCGGTTCGACACCGGTCTAGCACCATACCTGTATTTATTGATTTTTACCTTCAAATATCATACCGTATTGTACCTAGCATTTTCGGTGCCGGTACCTAATTTCGATGATTTTAAGGATCGGTACTTTCGGTGCCGTTACAGGTACCGAGCTCATCCATATTTTAACGTGCTAGTACCGTAATAACTAAATTGAAAACAACCGAATTTCCAACGTGTAGGACGTGTGGGTCCTATTATTATATATTAGGTTATTTAAAATCGTTTTTTTTAGGACGGAGTGACCATCCTTACAACGCCATTTTTATTTATGTTTTGATATTCGGTATCTGCTGCTGATACGCGTTTTGCAGACATTGGGTCTCCGCCGCAACGCACGGACGGAAAATCAACTAGTTGTATAAATATCTAAAGTGAATTAAGACTAATTAAAGTATAAATCAATATCACAAAACTAGTTCCAATCCCTCCATTTCTGATTTGTCATGTCTAAACAAACCAAACGAACAAAACAATGTCTTGTCCGTGTTCTTTTATTAAGAAATGAGCGTTTTATATTTGTTTTAAAATTAAATCTGCATTTTTCATAGGAAAATTTACGAACCCACCAAAAATAAATAATTATTTAACATAGCTATTCGAGCATATTTGACATAATTATCATAAACATAATTAACACAAAAAGTTAAGCAGTTTGAACCAATGTTTTAAAAACCGGTAAATACCGGCCGGTTATACCGGTATTACCGTTTCCAGATGTAAATCCGGTACGAAACACCCCGGTAAATAAGTGAAACGGCATAAGGTTTGTACCGGCGGTAAAATCCGGTATACCGGTTTGAAACGTAATACCGGTACCGGGCCAGGGTTATTTTAGTTTGGGTTGTTACTTATTTTTATTATATATGTTACTTATCTTACGTAATTTTTACATATTATGATTATTCGTAACTAAAAGTTCTTATTTAATATTGTATGAAACGAAAATAGTTATCCTCTAGTTGATGAGGATGACGATAATACTGAATTGCATCTTTTATGCGATCGTGAATTTTATAAATTCAACACTCAAATTGCTTAAACATATCGTACGCTTTCTTTTAAAAGAGTTTGTTGGAAAATTGAATGATTTTCGATTATCTTTTGGATTATTTTTTATTATGGATTTACTTTTGGATCATCTTTTAATATGTTATCATGCATTTTTATTAACTTTTGAGTTGATGTTATAATTTATGAAATTATAGAGTTAGCTAGTCAATCCGGTTGAACCACTCGGTACAACCTGGTTCAACCGGTTGAACCATTTTTTAGCCTAATCCGGTTTGATTTAAAAACCAGTTTTTAAAACATTGGTTTGAACTGTATGGTATAATTGTGGTTTCAAAGTTTTTAAAAGAGTAAATTGCCAAAATCCTGAGGTTTGGGCATGTTCGCCAATTTCATCCAAAACAACTTTTTGTACCATATTGTCCTTCACTTTTGATATTTTTTTGTCATTTTCATACAAATGTCTAATTTAGGTTATTTTTCTGTCATATAGTTGGATGAAAATGACAAAAAAATCTCAAACCTCATTGGACAATTTTAGCAAAAAAGTCAAACATTTGGATTAAAAAATGGAAAAAAAAAATCTCAAAAGTGAAGAGCAATATGGTACAAAAAAAAATTGTTTTGGATGAACTGGCAAACATGTCTGTTTGTTTGTTTAACTTATCAAACGAAATTTCTTGTTCGTGTATTAAACGAACTTCCTGCCGAACAGTTTCACGAACTATTCGTTGAAAGTTTGGTTCGTTTAATGTAATTCAATATTACAAATGTTTTAAGATCGTGCATTTTCATAACCCTATGCATGATTCAATTATAAAATAAAGGTCACTGTAACTTATAGAAAGGTCAATTGTGAGAAATCTTTAAACCAAAAGTATGGAAATGTTTGCAGTTCAAATCAAACAACTCAGTTCATGCATGAATCAGTTGATCATCAGAACCCAGTCACCAAACGTATTTTCGGAATGATTAAAAGCACCAAAACTATAAATCAAACAACAATTTCAATTCATTGAGATTAAAGAAATGTAATGTGCTGATGCATATTCAAAATGAAAATCACATCTTAAATCTTTTTATTACCATTGGAGACAACAAGAAGCAATGTTCGCATATACTCATCTCACCGCTACAGAGCCATTTAACTGCAAAACAAACGAAACTTATAAGAACAAAACTTGACAAATCCTAAATCTTGTCATCATTTGCACAGTAGATGAAACATAAGACATGTCCAAACAAAATTAGCCAGGCTAAAAGAGGTATGAACCAGGTCACTTTCCAAAATGAATTACATGAACTCATGAAGCAATGTGGGATCAAAACCACATTCATACAAAAAGTAAAAACACTTTTCGGACTGTGTTTTAAAGGAAGATTATAGTATTATTATACTACATTATATGCAGTTAATATCGGTGATATATCGGTTATATCAGTCATATCGGTCAATTAGTAAAATATTGGTGTCAAATATCGGTTAGAATATCGGCAAAATTGACCGATATATCACCAATATTTGACCTGTATAACCGATATATCACCAATATTTGACCGATATAACCGAGATATCACTGAATTATTAGTGTGAAATTGCTATATATAAAAATTCTGCATTATATTAAAATTACCGATATCTCACGAGACAACCTACATCTCAAATATCGGTCATTGACCGATACCCGATAGTTTACCGCATTAACTGCATAGACTACATATTTTATTATATTGGTAAATGTAATTATAAAAATTGTATGTCATATATGTGTTTTAAAGACATTACCAAACAGATAAATTATGTTGCTAACTCAATAACTAACGAGTTCCTAGATCTTTACAAGATGCACATAATAAACTACATTAATCCACTACTATTCATTTCCACAAACCCTAATTATCATTCTAAATCCCCAAACAACAAATCAACACATGAGAATGAAAAATATAACATCCAGATCTAGGGTTTCAAAAACTTAGATTGATACTTATTAAAAAACGTGGCGTGGTACCTCTTGTGCCTCTGAGCAAACACTGAGTTTTTCTTATCTTCTTCTGCAATTACACAAAAAAAAAATTAACCTAAATCACAAGATTCCCGATCTAAATGTGGAGAAATTGAAGATAAATCGGATACGAACCAGTAAGGCCGAGGGAGAACTTGGTGATGATGGTTCCGGTGATGGCGAATCCGACGAGGAAGGGCCAGTTCCGGTTGAATTCTCTCTTGAAGAAGACGTTCCACGGATCAAATTTCCTCATTTTGTCTGTCTGATGAAGATGATTAGCCTGACGCAAGGTTTGGTTTGTGGTATACTTACTTATATATATATAAGATGGATTTGGGCTCATGTATTTGTTACATATGGGCTCTTATGGTTCCAGCCCATACCCTATTTAAATTTTAAGTTAACCACACCTATATATTAAGGGGGTGTTTAGGAGTGGTTATTAAACTCCTTATTGATTTTTTGGAAAAGTCAGTATGGAATGACTTTTTGGAAAAGTCACTTTTCCCCTCATATACACTCGCATTGCCAAACATCATTTTGGAGCTTATTAGACCATGTGTAGTGGTTTAGCCAAATAATGCCCCCACCATGGGACATTATTCGACACGTGACAATCCAGTCAGCATGGGGCGTTATTGCAAAAGTGACGTAGTGGGAATAATGCCCAAATAATGTCCCTTCCAATCATTAAAAAAAAAAAACAAACAAACTAGTTTCTCATTGGCCAGTCAAACCCAGTCAACTCTTCTACAATCCATTTTAGGCGTTTTCTTAATCACGCCAATACATTTTTTTTTCAAAAATAACCCCCCAAAACGCCTTATGTAATGGAGGGGGGCGTTTTTTTTGAAAATAATGCCCAAAAACCGCCCCACTACGGGTGGTCTTACTTTTCAAAAAGTTTAGCCAAACATGCCCTAAGTTTTTTTGATTCTATGGTTTCAATTTTGTAATATTTTTTAGTATTAACACTAATGTTCGATAATTTTTCTGTTAAGTTGAAAGAATTTTCAGTCATTTAAAATTGGAATATTGGATTTTAATAATCTCAGACTATTCGTCGTTGGCCACCAACAGTCCCAACTTTAAAAATAACCACTAACAGTCCCAACTGTTAACATATTGGCATCCAATGGACCCTGACTAACAGAACTCTAACGACGTTACTCTCCGATAGCTGGAAAAACGTTTTTGGCCGGAAAAAAAGTCTCCTAAAGGTCCGTTCTAAGGTTATAAAGAGGTTTTGGACGAAAACGTTGAGTGTTACGGTCAAAAAGTTGAGTTTTCCAAGCAAAAAGAAGTTTTCTGACTACCTCAATAACTGGGCCTTTTACTAGAAAATGGTTCCTAAAGGTCTATAATAAGGTTATAAAAAGGTTTCGGACGAAAAGGTTGAGTTTTCCGGCCAAAAAAGAGTTTTCCAACAAAAAAAACATTTTTTCCCAACGACCGGAGACTAACGGAGTTAGGATTCTGTTAGTCAGGGTCCATTGGAGGCCAATATGTTAAGAGTTGGGACTGCGAGTGGTTATTTTTTAAGTTGGAACTGTTGGCGGTCAACGACAAATAGTTAGGTAGGATTATTATAATTCAATATTTCTATAACGTTTGAAGGACTAAGGGTGAAGGGAGTGGTTAAACAGGTTAAAGTGGCAAACTTTAAAATGGACCAATCAGAGAGTGTCACGTCAGAGAGGATAAAAAGTTTAAACTTTGCTGAAAAGTGTTGGCAATGGTTTAGACACTTGAAAGTGGCAAATTTTTTATTTTTTTTAATTATATGTTAAATAAAAACAAACAAAACATTAAATTAATAAAAAAACAATTACATTAAAATGAAACTTAAAAAAAAAACATAAAATTCATAAAAATTACACGACACTAAAACAACGCAACGACTAAAAAAATTAAAAATCACACGGCCATCCATACTTTTCGGCTATCTCGCGTTTTCGTGCGAGCGTGATCTCCAACATTGCTGGGGGAACATTGTCGTGAGGCCGGTTGTACGTCTTCAAGTCCTTGTCGAATTTAGCCTGGCGCATATTTTCGTCTTGCTTCTCGGCCAACGCCAAATATTTTTCCTCTCGCACCCTTTTGATATCCATCAACTCTTTTTTCATCGCCCTATATTCTTCAAATTTAGTGGTTATGTCTCTTGGATCGTCGCTTGAAGAAGGGCCGGCTTTGGTTTTTTATCCCTCCTCTTTTGTCTTCGTGGCGAGGGATCCACGTTCATGTCGGGGATAGTTTGATGGCCACTCGTGAACTCGGCATTCGGTGTATCCGGATGGTAATTACCCGAGTCCGACGACTTTCTTTTTGAACTCGAGCCCGAGCTTTCGTCTTCACCCAACAACGGAACTTGGCTATATTTTTCTTGACTTCGGACGACCTCCCACGCCGCCATATGAGCAAACTCATGACGTTCTTTTCCCTTGTAATCCTTAAACGCTTGCTTCAAGACCCAAGAATCGTCGGATCCGCTTGGACGTAAACGGTCCTAAAATAATAAATTACAGAAAAAAATAAGTATTTTTTTTTGGTAAAAATTAAACGTATGAATATTAAATAGTTTACCGCTTGCTGATAAAACCCGTTGAATATTTTCAACTTTCCGTGCATGGTAATCATCTTGGAGCGGACCTGATGATGGGTTCGGCTGCTTCCTCCGATCGTGTTGTTGAAGTGCTTAAGAATTTTGCCCCAAAAACTCTTCTTCTTTTGTTGGTTGTCATTTCTTTTGTCTAAGGTGCAATGAACCCAAGCCTTGGCCAATGCCTCCTCTTGTATAGGAGTCCAATTTTCCCGTTTCGCTTTACCACTCTTCCCTCTCGGCTCGTTTGCGGGTTCTTCTTGATGGTGGCCTTCGTCTTCGTCATCATATTGCTCTTGAGTTTCCGCCACAAATTCTTCGTCGTCTTCATCTTCCACATCGGCTCGTTGTGAGGATGGGGTTTGAAAACCAAACGGGTCAAAAGTGTTTTGGTCGTCTAGGGAATCATAAATATTTGGAGCAACCGTGGTCGGACCCTGTGGAAAATAGTTATGCGGCGAAAAATTTGGATGGGGTTGGGTGTTGAACCCGTAAGTCGGTTGCATGCCTTGGCTATAAAAAAATGGAGGTTGGCTATGTGTGGCGAAGCCTAGTTGCGGATGATACGGCGGAGTTGAACCACTCGAGCCGCCCCGTTGAGTTGGCACACTCGTCCTCGAGCCGCCCCGTTTAGTTGCCTTGCCATCGCGTTTGCTTGAGCCTTCCATTTGCAAATATGTAATATGAGAAAACTTGGGTGAAAGTTTGGAAAAGAGAAGTAGAGGTTGAAAGTTTGAAGAAAATTGGATGAAAAATGTTGATTTATAATAAAAATTATAATTTTTTTTTATTTAAACGGCAATAATGCCGTTACACACACACACCCCAACGTTTTTGTCTTTATCTCCTTTGTCGATCGGTGAGTTGATACCGATAATCAACTTTGGCGCGCGGCAAACATGGGAGGGCGGCGGTGTTACCGCTCGGCTTTCTCCTTTGCCGAGTGGTTTCCCGCACCACTCCCTTCACCCTAATATATATAACTTTCTAATACGGAATGAATGTTAACGTATTTTGTACAAATATTAAAAGATAAAGAAATAAGAAAATATTAGAAGTGTTGGTGATGACTGTCTATAGTTGTTTCTTGCACCTTTTTGTTGCTGGTTCCCGCACTTCCGTCATTCCCTTCACTGGTTCTGGCATCTCCTCTTTTATTCTTGGTGGTGACGTGGCGGTTTTTCAGCTTCTTTACACTCAATTGTAGGTTTGAAAGCTCTGGTGCCGATGGATGAGTCGATTCATCTTTCCCAACCATCTCAACATATGCCTTAACTTCTTCAACAACCACTACAAGTTTCTCTTCCTCTGCTAACGTCTCCATCTCCACCTGTAATGTTCCAAAACACAGTGTTCCAAGCCATGGCAGAAGCACTGCCGATTTAAGACGTGATTATATCATAGTCGTTGCATCCATTATCGGACTAGAAATCCCATCTGAATTAATATCCGAATGGAATAAACCAACATCATTCACCAACGGAAAACCCCTAAATGAACGAGTAAGTCGAAATCTATAACAACCCTCCTAAAATATTTCCGATACCCTTATTATATTTAAAGTGTCCCTATACGTCTTAAAACTTACCCCGTATGCGAAAACCGAGCCCAAAACACCTTATATAATTAGAAAATTAAATAAAAACAAGAAATTGAGGTCGCTCGCGGGCCGCGAAGACCTTAGTTGTCTTCTACGCGGGCCGCGGCAGCTAGGAGTTCAGGCGAGCCCCTGAGCCGCCACGTGTCCCAATCCGTGTCGAAGCTAGTCAGATGACAAATCAAAGCTAGGCCCTACAACCCTATGTCGCGGGCCGCGTAAACCCTTGGTGTGGCCTTCGCGGGGCGCGACAAACTCGAAATCAGACACTATATATAGAGGTCGTTGGCCTCAGTTCACAATTCGTCCCACAATCGAATTTCTCTCTAAATTTCTGAATATTTGAAGTAGTATCGGGCATAATACCCCCCCTATAATGTGGTCTAAAATATACATATTTTACATCATTTGAAATTTAGTGATTATAAAGTTAAGAGTAGGGTTCCTGCGGAAAGTGTGTTTTTCCTAGAAAGTCTAGGAAGCAATAAGAACGCGACATGTGGCATTGAAGGATTTTAACTAAAAGGGCAATTGTGTAATTTGAATATTATTTTAATTATGGATTATTTTATTAGGATAACTAACTAACCAGAAAATTATGGAAACTAAATATTCCATTTAAATCAAAATGACAGTTTCAATTTAAATCATACAAGACGCTGTGTTTCTTGACAATGTGTTTTAACAGCAAGCAGATTTCTTGACGCTGTGTTTTAACAGCAAGCAGATTTCTTGACGCTGTGTTTTAACAGCAAGCAGATTTCTTGACACTGTGTTTTAACAGCAAGCAGATTGCTGGAGGATTCTTGACAATGTGTTTTAACAGCAAGCAGATTTCTTGACGCTGTGTTTTAACAGCAAGCAGATTTCTTGACGCTGTGTTTTAACAGCAAGCAGATTGCTGGAGGATTCTTGACACTGTGTTTTAACAGTAAGCAGATTGCTGGAGGATTCTTGACACTGTGTTTTAACAGTAAGCAGATTGCTGGAGGATTCTTGACACTGTGTTTTAACAGCAATCAGATTTCTTGACATTGTGTTTTAACAGCAAGCAGATTTCCTTGACACTGTGTTTTAACAGCAAGCAAGCAGATTGCTGGAGGATTCTTGACAATGTGTTTGATGACCTGTACAATTCATCAAACAATTCGAAGTAAACAACAGTCAAAGCATTACGATCGATTACGACTCAAAAACCGACTAATACGCAGTGTTCAGATCTTAAAACCTCTCACAGATTAAGCCTATGCGCATACATTTCAAATAACCGATTGCATTAATTGAACTGAAACGATTAAACGTACCTGATGAACAGCGAGAATAGATGTACGAAACCCATGCCGATTCGGTTAATCTGATCGAGTTCCGAAGGTTGAATTGTTGTTGTTTAGGGTTTGAGATGAGTTTGGAGTTTGTTGAGTCGGAAAGAGGGGCGGAGGACAGTGGTAGAGGTAGAGAGAGAAAGAGGGGAAATCCCATGATTTTAGGGATGTTATTGATATGGCAGTTTCTTGATTGATTTAAAACACTTCCAATTACCAAAATACCCTCATTATATTAAAAGTCTCTAATTATATAACTCAGATATTACGAAAATGCCATCCATTTGATCTAAGCCATTAAAAACACCAATCGGAGGGCCCAGATCGCTTCCTAGACTTTCTAGGAAAAACACACTTTCCGCAGAACTCCTACTCATAAAGTTAAATTGGTTAATAAATAAATACTAAATTTCATTTGCATGCCAACATATTTTGATCTTGAAAAAAATAATCATTATTAAAATCAACGTATAGCAATTCATGTGCAAATATAGGGAATGAATTTAACTAGAGTTATCATATCTGTCGCGATGCAGCGGGATTGCTTACACATATATAATATTATATGACCAAAGCCAAATGTGTGTTAAATGAACTTTTCTTGTTTCATTTACCTCGCCTAGTCTACCTACAAAATGTTTTTGTATTGATTTGTTTACAACTTATCTTACTAACACCAAGTGTGTTAGGTAGATAACTTGTACATAAGGTGCTCCTATGTGCGTTTTTGTAAGATTATGGATGTATGTGATGCGGGCTACACAGTGTTCCAGGGTGCAGCCATCCAAAAAGCAGTCTTCTAAGCGATCATTCTTCTTCACGTGCCTTCTTTGCAACGCGGCTTGACTCTGCAGTGCTATGGGAAAAAAGGACATTAGTTAAAGAAAAGCTTATCGCCTAACATTAACCAAAGTGTAATGTCTTGAAAATACAATTATGAATTACAACAGTTGAAAGCAAGTCTAAAAATAGTGCCTCTAATCCCAATAGCTAAGATGCCAACTGATGTACCAATCGAGTCAAGTTGCTTACGTTTAGGTAATTAAGTAAGACAGGACATACAACCACATTTAATGGATAGGTTTGTTGTTAAATGGAATTAAGTGATGCACCTGGTGACCCAACTGGCGGACGTTTTTTCTGGTTGATTTTTGGGTTAGGTGTTGTGGGAGGGATTGCCAAGACACTATGTTCTTGAGAGGTTGGATAGTATTCGCTTACTGTCTCAGCTTTTGTCACGTTTGTTACTACCACATGCCCTTCCTTCCTTGTCGAGACGTGCATCGGCCTTGCCTCGCCTATCATTGACGCCATTTGTTGTGGGAGCGTTTTAGGATTGGTGCAACCGTGCTTTGTTATAAGGTCTTCGCAGCCTGTCTTGAGGAGGGCAGAGGACTGTCATGCCTTCACTGAAGAAAGTTACCTCAGTGGGTTTTGTTGCTTCATTGATAACGGCATTAACACTATACCTGCCAACACATGCCATCTTGCTATCAACTTACTGATGTTGACTGATACATCTTTTGTATTAGGTTTTTTTATTAAAATATCTTGTGCTATTCCACATGAACTTTGATTGTGCTTCTTGGTGATCCCAGCTCTAAAGAGGGTATCTTTTCAGTCAGCATTTGTAGGAACCTGAGAAATGATCATAGAGAACTCAATTCATATTAAGTATACCTCTGAAAAACAACAATTATACTAACTTTGTTTTATTACCACTTTGATAACATCTTTACAAATAAAACTTCATTTTGAGCTAAATAAAAGATATAGACGAAACTCCGTTAATACTAAACTGATTTGACTTTTCTTGATGATCAACATTTACCACATATCCCAAAAATATAGACGAAACTCCGTTAATACTAAACTGACTTGACTTTTCTTGATGATCAACATGTAAACCTATCCCAAAAATCCCTTTAAATCCCACCTATCTTTAACTCTACTTCTATTTCTCATTTACTCTTAACTCCTCACCGACAATCATTAATCTGCACCTTTAATTCATCTTATAAAATCAACCCTTTTTCACACATCTCAATATAAATCTAAATCTATGATCATTCAACCATGAAGACTTGTCAACCTCGATATAAATTATTTATGTAGAAAAAAAAAACCTAGTTTCTCAAGCTGAAGCAACACAGATTTGTAACAGAAGTAAATTAGTTGGAAAACCATAGCAATTGAGCTTCAATTTCATGGAAGAAATCCACTTGAAGTCTAAAAGCTAACTCCCTAGATGAATCCAAAACGGTTGGTGTCAAATTCGTGAACAACGAAACGTCTAAAAGGATTCAATCAGTAGTCAAACAATAACCAAAGTTCATCATTTCCCTAAAAGTAAAACCAATTTAGGTTTACAAATTTACTAAAACATAAATTTAAATATATACATGAGAACAACGATGAACAGAAGTTGGCTAAAATCCAATTAAAGCATACCCTAAACTGGGTCACAGCCGATTCAATCAATTAATCAGCAGCAAATCAGCACATGTACATGAGAACATCGATGAAAAGAAGCCGACCAAAATCCAACTAAATCATACCTTACACTGGCTCATAAGTTAACCTGGTTTGAAATCGAAGCAGATATGCGGAGATGAAGATGGCAGAAGGTCGGTAGCACCGGTGGCCGGTAACCTGGTCTGGATGTAATCTGCTATGGTGAGTTGGGAGAGAAGCAAATGGGATGCGTGGATACTCTAATTACATGAGCAAGAAATTACGGAAATACCCTCAAATACTGTAGCAAACACCTAATGTCAATTGATATATATAATAATATGAGATATCTTTTTGACAAATAACAAATGGAATTCTTTTGTGTTGTTGCAGTTGACCGGGATTCAAAGTTCACCAAATAGAAAAAAAAGCATGCCATTATATATATATTGTTGATAAACTACGATGAATAGTAACTTTAGTTTTATAATAATATATAGTTTTTATTATTCTTTTATTTAATATATTATAATAGATTATTATCATATTTACTTTTAATAACATATTTTTATTTTTTTTCCTTTTTTATAACATATATTAATTTATCGATTAATCTAATACTTCTTCAATAATTTACGTTTATAATTTTTTATCTAAAAACTTACGTACATAGTTGTGCTTGATTTTTTCCCTGACATTCCGTTGTAACTTTTGTTAAAAACGGAGTTGTACTCAAAATAAAGTATTTATTTGGTATCATGTAATGGTACGATGATAAACTAAGTTGTTCTAATGGTTTGGCTTTCTAAACAATATGCTTTATTTTCAAATCACGTTTGTTTTACATTATCATTTGCTTGGTTTCGCCGCAATGCACGGCGTCAATAAAAACTAGTTAATATTATTGTTGGATGGAGATCAGTGACCGAGTGGACTTGTTTCACATGTTGTGGACAGCTTGGAGTTATAGGAGTCCAAGCCCACTTAGTGGATTTATTAAATCAGCCATAATTAGGGGTGTTCAAAAAAATCCGAATCCGAAATATCCGAAAACCCGTATCCGAAAATCGGATAATCCGAAGTTTCGGATTCAGATGTTAGTTTTCAAAAATTTCGGATATTCGGATTATCCGAATCGGAAAAACTTAAACAAAAAATATTTTTTATAATATATATAAAAAATGATGATCAGTTGGTTGAAAATGTGTTACATATTGAAATTATGTGGGTTTGATGGCTGGATTCATCATTTTACATAATAATATATATTGTATGTTATTACAGGTTTACAAAGATGTATATTGGATGTTTAGTGCTTATGTCAGGATTCATCATTTTTATTGTTGTGTTCACGAATCAGTTTGTGTCGAATGTTTGTGCTTGGATGAAACTTTGAATTATTGAAGCTTGAATTTTATTATGACTTTCTTGATTGTTTGATGGTTGGATTCACCAAATACAAGTTATGTTGTGAAGCAGAAAATGGATTTTTTTGTTTTTGTTTTTTATTCGGATATCCGAATCCGTATCCGAAATTTTGGATATCCGAAATTTCGGGTTCGGATATCAATATTCACTATCCGAAATTTTCGGATATCCGAAAAGCGGATAATCCGATCTTGAACACCCCTAGCCATAATGATCCTATATATCACGGCTAAACAAGGGACCGCACAAAAGGAGATAGAGGAGCAAACAGAAGACAAGGGGCGATAAAGGATTATTGGGCCAAGTCCATTTGTTTTGTGTTGGGGCGGCAATTAAAAGTTGGAGCTGCATATTTAATCAACAAGTTAGATGGAAGCAACATTGGGAAAGCATAAGCAAAGGGACAAAAAGGGGCAGTGATTTGGTGATTTGTGGAGCGCATACGAAGCGGGATTGAAGAATCGAAGGCGCAGGATCGCATCTAGGAGAAACCCACAATACGGTTCTTTCGTTTTTCGTATTCTTTGACTTGATATTATGTTTAGACTTGGTTTTGAGATTGTTTATGTATTGAACTTGATTATGCTAGGCTAAACTTATCGCTACCTAAGTTAGATGAACTTTGATTCGGTGTTTTGACTGTTGATTTTGTTTATTGGTTAAATTGTGATAATTTACGTATTTCTGCTAGGTTTCGGTTTATGAAATTGTGTGCTTGTCTTGGTTGTGATTAATTATTTGCTTTGGTGATCTTGTTAGTCTAGTCTGGAACTATTTAGGTCATTCTAGGTTCGTTAATCTATTAGGTTTCCGGTCTAGAGCCTGAGATTAGAGATAATTCGGGTTTAACTAAACTAATTAAAATCAACCGAGTATAGTGTGCATCCTTTCCTGGCGACTCTAGGGACGAGTCAGGATTGCTAGGTTATTAGCTGGGCATTGTTTGGTGTGGTTTTGGTGACCGATAGCTCGGATCCGGCTACTTATTCGCGTTTAGAGTTCCCTAGGTTCTCCGTTATTTTAGCAGATTTAGCTTCGCGATTGGAGGATTTTGGCACCTGAGTTGCCTTGTATCTGACAGTTGTGGGATTCGGTATCGATAGGTCAAGCCGTTTTTAGTTTAGCACTTCATCGCTCTATTCCATCTTCTATTTTGGTTGATCATCCCTAGCGGGAGGTTTTATGGGTAGAGTTGGAGCTTTAGCCGTTGGTCATTATCTAGAGGTTATAGGCCGGTCATAGGGATTCGAAGCCTGGGTAGTTCGCTTTCGTCATTGTTTGCTTTCGGTTACTTCACCATCTTGCCTGCTTGCTTCGTTCTTCTGTTTAATTGCCCGTTTTTAGGTATTAGTTTAATCCAAAAACTCAAAACAAATAAAAAAACAGTTAAGTAAATAGTTGAGTCAGAGTCTAGGTTAGCGTCGCTAGTGTCTCGTGGTTCGATACTCGGACTTCATTGAGCTTTACTACATACGATAGGTACACTTGTCTGTCTTGTGGTCTAGCATTAGGATAGTCTTAGTTTATAAATTTAAAACTAGGGTGTCTAGCTTAGGTTAGTTTTTATAGACCGCATTCAGAACATCAAGTTTTTGGCGCCGTTGCCGGGGACACTTAGGCGATTGGATTATTAGCTTTGACTGATCTTATTTGTTTAATTGGTCTATTTGTATATTGAGTCGTAGGTTAGTGTGTCTAGTCGTTTTTGTAGATTTTTTTTCTTTCTTTCGTTTTTCTTTTTTGTTGATCGTTCAGTTTTAATATCATGTGTTTAATCTGTGGAGGGGACCATTACACTAAATATTGCCCAATTCTGTAACACCCCGTGTTTCGAAAGTCAAAATCAAAGTCAAGATTGAAGTCAAAGGGAGACAAGATTGCTAATTGCGATTTATCACTCCTTGCTCAATTCCAGTTTTGACTTCTTTGACTTATAGATAGTCTATTTTATGCTTTACGTTAGTTGTATTATGTGGAGTACTTGTTAATAATCAATGTTTAATCGTTATTTATCGATGTTTATCGCATATCTTATCGCACTCGCAACTCGAATTATGCGTTCTGGTTAGTGTTCTTATGCGTGTGTGCCCTTATGTGTTACTTATGCATGTTATTTATGTTTTATGATGTGGTGTTTAATCGAAACGCAATCGCAACTCAATCGAAAACGCTAAACGAATGTTAAATTAGGATGATTGTATGTTGATATAGTAGTTGGGACTAAAAGTAATTTGGATAGGAAACTCTATCGCGTCACAACGCTCAACACTCGAATCGAAACTACAAAACTCATCGCGCCGAGCACTCGAACCGAGTGGCCAGCCGACCGAGTTGCCACCCGAGCGGAGTGCCACTCGATCGAGCTGCCACCCAGACGGGCTGCCACTCAATCAACCAGCCACATATCCCCCTTTCCATTTATGGAAACCCTATAAATACCCCTCATTTGTCACCTCCTTGATGGTGACAGCTCCCTTGTTCGACTCAGCCGCATTCAAGCTTATTTCTTCCGATTTCTCTCAAATCTTGTAGGTTTTCAACCTAAATCTTGTACTTTCTTGATCTACATGCACTTCTACACCTTTCTATCTTTTGAATCTTAACTTTTAACAGTGAAATCACTAGATTTGAGGTGTTCTAGGATGATATCATCATGGTGTTCTTATGAACTTCATGTTTTGGCTTCAATCCACCAAGAACAACTTAGATCTGAACGATTTCCACACAAATAAGCAAGGATCTTTCATAGATCTGAACATATTCATGGTGAAAAGGATTGAAAGATGGTTTTCAAGCTTTCTTTAAACTCTTTTACACTCAATGCACTCAAAACCGATAGAATAGGAGCTTGTTCTAACCTTCTACTCTTTCTTGTTGATGTGTTGGTTCAAGATCTAGATTCTATCCACGAGAACACTGATTTCGGGTTAAACATGAAACACCATCTCGAACAGTTAACTGGTCGGACTAGGGTGGTTCCTGTCCGATCGGGTCACTAAGTCTTGACGAGGTTTCTATTGTTTAGCTCGCTATCAAACATTCTCGAGAAAACGACAAACTACCAAAACAACCAAGGAAGAAGACGACCAGGTCATCTGGGATGGATTGTCGTCCGATAGGATTGCCGTCCGATCGGATTGCCACTCGACCGAACAACCACCCGATCGGATTGCACCTTGGGTCCCACACTTAACTTTTATTTGAGGTTATTGAACATTGAACGGATTGCCACCCGCTCGGATTGCCATTCGACCATGTGATGTTCTGACTTCAACACTTAAACAATTTCAACATGTTCAATCCGAACGGATTGCCACCCGATCGGAAAGTCATCCGATCGAGTGACTGTCCTGCTGTGAACTTGTTCTCAACCTGAGAAGCCTCGCCAATCGGATTGTTCTCCGATCGAATAGCCGTTCGATCGACCGACCTGGAAGGTAGAGATACTTCTCTGTTTTCATAATGCTACAACGAAAACTTCAAAAGACAAACCATCATACACAAACATATCCATCCCAAACGAGATAACAATCCAATCGAGTGGCCACCCGAACGGATTGTCATCCGATCGACCGATCACCCGATCGGATAGCCACCCGATCGTATTGTCGTCCGATCCACTGACACTTTGCTTCATTTCACGCACCGCTTATCGTTTATGTTATCATTCTGCTCAGGCTAACCTTGCTCTCTAACGCTCCCTTCAATCCATCAATCGTTGTGAGTATACTTGAACCCTTTTTGCTTTACGCACTTTTGGGTGTTACATACGTTGCGAATATTCAATACAGGGTGAGAGTGGGTAGGATAGCTGACTGTTCGGATGGTCATCGGTGCGGACAGCAATCCGTGTGAATAGTAATCCGTCCGGTTAGTCATCCGTGCGGACAGTTTGTCCGGGCGGGTGACTATTCGAGTGGATTGTTTCTTCCTAGGGGTGAGATGTGTTTGTGTATGGTGGCTTGACTTTTGAAGTTTTCGTTGTAGCATCTGAAAACCTTGAAGTTCTCTTACCCTTCAAGTCGGTCGAGCGGACGACAATCCATGGTAGTCCGTGCGGACAACGACTTTTATGGTGAGTCACTTGGTGAAATTGGTGAAATCCGTCCGGATGGTAGTCCGTGCGGACAACGACAATCCGTCCGGATGGTAGTCCGGTCGGATGAACATGTTGGAAATTGTTTAAGGTCTTAGTATCTCATGATCCGAAGAGTAATCCATTCAGAGGGTCGTCCGTGCGGATTATTCATTCGTCGATACTCAAACCTTGTTTGAATATGGGTCCTAAGTGTAGTCCGTCCGGATGGCAACCCGTCCGGATAGCCTATCCGTGTGGACATCAGTCCATCCGGACAGCATATCGTTCTGTTTGTCCCGTTCGTCTACCCTTGGTCGCTTTTGTCGTTTTATCGAGATGTTCTGATTACGTGTCAACCAATCGGAATTGTATTCTTACCTGTATGACTAGGCCGGCCAGGAATCACCCTAGCTTGGCCGGTCGGCGGCTCAGAATGGTCATTCTGGTCTAACCCGAAATCAGGTGTCTCGCGGGTAGAATCCGGATTTAGGACTAGTGCATCACAACATTGAGTAGAAGACTAGAATTGATCCGATTCTTATCGTTTTTTAGTGTAAAAGAAGGAGAAAACTTGTGTTTATTTCTTTCAACTCTTTTATCCTTTTGAAAAAGTTCAGATTTATGCGAAGTTGTTGTGGAATCTTATGGAAACCGTTCAGATCCGAGTTATTCTTGGTGGAATGAGGTCAAACTTGAAGTTCATAGGAACTTCATGATGATGTCATCCTAGAATACCTCAAATCTTGATGATTTCACGGTTATAAGTTAATATTTAAGAGATAGAAAGGTGTAGAAGTGCGTATAGATCAAGAAAGTACAAGATTTAGGGCGAGATCTTACCTGGATTGAGAGAAATCGAAGGAAAGGTGAAGAGAGCGTGCTGGTCGGACGTCACTTGCCAAAAGTGGAAAGTTTGGAGAGTGACCCGTGTATTTATAGGATGCCAAAAGAGGAAAGTGTCATCCGTCCGGATTGCACATCGCCCGGATGGTCGGTCGGGCGGATGGCAATCTTGGTCGGATGGCACTTATCACTATCCGTCCGGATTGCACATCACCCGGACGGTCAGTCGGGCGAATAGCAATCCTAGTCGGGTGGGTTATCACTTCCCCAGGCGGCTACCCGGGCGGATGGCCATCCGGCCGGTTGGCACCTGGGAGGTGTGTTTGGTGCGACGAGCTTTGACGTTTCGGTTCCGATTGCGAGCGATTCGATATGGTTTCCTAGTCAAATTACTTTTAGTCCCAACTACTTCGTACCTTGCGTAATCTATTTTCCACTACCTATCCTAGTTCGATCGTGATTCGAGTTCGAGCTCGATTACATTCGAGTTAGATTCCGAGTTTCGATTGGGTTCGCTTGATTACCACAAAACAACATAAATAAACATGCACAAGTAACACGTAAGGCACACACACGCGTATAAACAACAAGTAAAATACATAGTTCGAGTTGCGATTCGATGTCGATTCGATTAGCACAACTTGATTGTTAGTTGATTAACTTTATCGCATTGTTACTTCCTATAGATCACAGTCGTAGGTTGCTTAAATAACGATTAACACAACTTGATTACTGTCATTAAAGACACTTACTCCACATAATACAATTAAAATAAAGAAATTTCTATAAGTCAAGTTGCGCGAAATCGGTCGTTGACTCAGACCTTGACTTTGACTTTCACTTATGAAAACACGGGGTGTTACAGCCTCCCCTTGTTTAGGGAATTTCATCCCGAAATTAAGCTGGAAGTTGTACATCACCGTGAATCACGTTTGAGAACTTTCTCTTTCTAGACTTTCTCTTTGAACAGCTGCGGGTACTTGGCCTTCATGTCGCTTTCGAGTTCCCAAGTGAACTCTGCGCCTCGTTTGCCTTCCCATCGGACTTTCACGATAGGAATGCGAGAGCGTCTGAGTTGCTTGGTCTGGCGATCCATGATTTCGACAGGCTTTTCCACGAAGTGTAATGTTTCGTTCACTTGTAGATCGTCTAGAGAAACATGTAAGTCATGGTCGGCTATGCACTTTCAGAGGTTTGACACGTGGAAAGTCGGGTGGACATTACTAAGTTCCTCCGGTAGTTCGAGTCTGTAGGCAACTTTTCCGATCCTTTCCAGAATCTTAAAAGGTCCAACATATCGAGGCGCGAGTTTCCCTTTCTTGCCGAATCGGACTACACCCTTCCAAGGTGATACCTTTAGGAGTACGTAGTCACCAACGCCAAATTCATGGGGCTTGCGCTTTTTATCGGCGTAACTTTTCTGTCGATCCCGAGCCTTTACCAGGTTGTCTCGAATTTGGAAAATTTTGTCTGTCATTTCTTGTAGTAGCTCCGGACCGGTTAGTTGCGAGTGACCGATCTCGTGCCACACAATAGGCGATCGACATCTTCTTCCGTATAATGCCTCGAATGGTGCCATTTGGATGCTAGACTGGTAGCTATTGTTATACGAGAATTCGAATAACGGCAGGTGTTTATCCCAATTACCACCAAAGTCTAGAACACACGAACGGAGCATGTCTTCAAGAGTACGGATCATTCTTTCAGTCTGACCGTCGGTTTGAGGGTGGAAAGCGGTACTTAGATTAAGCGTTGTACCGAGTGCCATTTGAAACGTTTCCCACAATCGCGAAGTAAACCGAGCATCACGATCAGAGATGATGTCACGTGGCGTCCCATGATTATAAATGATCTCGTCGGTGTAGATTCGGGCTAATTGTTCTACCTTGTAGTCTTCTCGTATGGGCAGAAAGTGAGCTGATTTAGTCAAACGGTCGACTACAACCCAAATGTTGTCGTGACCTGATGACATGGGTGGTAGCTTGGTTACGAAATCCATAGCTATGCTCTCCCACTTCCACATGGGAATTGGTGGTTGTTCGAGCAAGCCAGAGGGTCTTTGATGTTCAGCCTTGATTCTAGCACAAGTTAGGCATTTTCCGACGTAGAGAGCGATATCCCTTTTCATACCCGGCCACCAGTACTTATAACGAAGGTCCTGGTACATTTTGTCGGCACCGGGGTGAATAGAATACCGAGATTTATGGGCTTCATCCATCAGAATTTGTCATAAATTGGTTCGCTTGGGAATCCAAATTCGGTCTAAAAAGTGGAATATCCCGTTTGACTTGCTCACGAGCTGGGCTCCATCGTGGTAGATTCTTTCTCTCTTCAAGGTGCGCTCGTTAAAACATGCATGCTGAGCGTCGCGGATGAGGGTTTCCAAATCGTGTTGGGCTTGAACATTACGAGTGCTAAGCAGATAGCTCCCTCTGCTAAGTGCGTTGGCAACAACATTCGCCTTGCCTGGGTGATAACGAATCTCACAGTCATAATCGTTGAGAAGTTCTACCCATCGGCGTTGACGCATATTAAGTTCCTTCTGATTAAAGATATGTTGTAGGCTCCTATGATCGGTGAAGATCGTACACTTGGTACCATACAGGTAGTGTCGCCAAATCTTTAATGCAAAATCAACCGCGCCTAGCTCGAGATCATGGCTTGTATAGTTCTTCTCGTGGATTTTGAGCTGACGAGATGCGTAAGCTATGACCTTGTCCCGTTGCATGAGAACGAAACCGAGACCAAGGTTGGAAGCATCACTGTAGACAATGAAATCACTGTTTTCGTCGGGCAATGTGAGAACAGGAGCATTGCAAAGCATGTGTTTGAGGGTTCGAAAGGCAGACTCTTGTTTAGTTCCCTAAACAAAAGGCTTGTCTTTATGTGTAAGAGAGGTAAGTGGTACAGCGATCTTTGAGAATCCTTCAATAAATCGTCGATAATAGCCCGCTAGTCCGAGAAAAGAACGGACTTCCGACGGGTTCTTAGGCGTAACACAGCTCTTGACAGCTTCAATCTTCGCAGGATCTCGATGTGAATGCCTTGGCTATTAACAATGTGACCCAGAAATTGAACTTCCTCCAACCAGAATTCACACTTGGAGAACTTGGCATAGAGTTGGTTCCCCTGGAGTAACTCAAGAACCAAACGTAGATGTTGCGCGTGTTCGGTCTTCGATTTGGAATAGATCAAGACATCGTCGATGAATACGATGACGAAACGGTCGAGATATGGTTTACACACGCGATTCATCAGATCCATAAAAACTGCTGGTGCGTTGGTTAGACCAAAAGGCATGACAACGAATTCGTAATGGTCGTATCGAGTACGAAACGCTGTTTTTGGGTATATCCTCCTCTTGTATACGTAGCTGGTGATATCCTGATCGTAGATCGATTTTCGAGAAACACGTAGCGCCTTGTAGTTGATCAAACAAATCGTCGATACGAGGTAGGGGATAGCGGTTCTTGATAGTCAACTTATTCAATTCCCGGTAGTCGATGCACATCCTGAACGACCCATCCTTCTTTTTGACGAAGAGGACCGGCGCGCCCCAAGGAGAGGTGCTCGGGCAAATGAAGCCTTTCTCAAGTAATTCCTGGAGTTGGGTTGAGAGCTCGCGCATTTCTGACGGTGCGAGTCGGTAAGGAGCTTTAGCGATAGGGTTGGCTCCAGGAATGAGGTCAATACGAAAGTCGATATCACGACTTGGCAGTAGTCCGGGAAGATCCTCTGGAAAAACATTAGGAAATTCTCGAACCACAGGAACGTCTTTTACTTCCTTCTTCTCTTTCTTTTCCTTCTCCGCTACTACAATTTTAGCCAAGAAAGCCCTGTATTCCTTACGGAGATATTTGCTGGCTTGGATACATGACATAAGCTTGAGCCCCTTTGAAGTAGTATCGCCATATACACACAATAAGTCACCATTCGTGAGTGAAAATCGAATCATCTTGTCGAAGCATACAACTTCAGCACGATTTTCCCGAAGAAAGTCCATGCCTACTATGACGTCGAAGCTTCCAAGTTGCATCGGAATAAGGTCAATTGGGAAGATGTGATTGTTGAGCTCAAGAGTACAATCACGGATAACAGAATTAACGGCAACGGTTCTTCCGGTAGCGACTTCAACGTCGAATGTCGAGGAAAGTTTGGAGCGTTTACGACTAAGGAGTTTCTCAAATTCGAACGACACAAAGCAATTATCGGCTCCAGTATCAAACAAACATGAAGCATAAATACCATTCACAAGGAACGTACCATTGACCACGTTGTTGTCGGCCCGGGCTTGACGCACATTGAGGTTGAAAGTTCCGGCACATGCGGCCTGTTGTTGATGCTGCTGTTGTTGTTGCTGCTGCGGCTGCTGTTGCTGAGGCTCTTATTTCACGACCCTGTCTGGGCACACGTTGGCGAAATGGTTCGGGTCGCCACACGCGAAGCAGGCTCTGGCTTTGACTGCGGGTGCCGGAGGAGCTTGTTGACCCTGCGGGGCAATGAGTAGAGCTTGATTGGCAGGAGCTTGACGAATACGGCAGTTGGCAGTAAAGTGGCCGTAGACATTGCAGTGAGCACAAAAGCGGCATTGAATAGCAGTCGGGTGATAGTAGGTGCAAGTAGGGCAGAGCGGATGTGGTCCAGTGTATGCACGCTTTGCAGGTGGTGGCCACAGGCGCCGCTGCTTGACGCTGTTGGGCAGGTACAGCTTGAATTGGTGCAGCAGTGATCGCACAATTCTTGTTGCTGGAGCTGTTCTTTCTCTTGTTCTTCCTCTTGTTGCTCGATGAGGTGGGTTCAGTAGGTGGTACGGTAGCGGTAGCTTGATGCAGATGCTTCGAAGCCTTATCCTAGACACCAGCCTTAACCCGTTTGTCATTGATTTCAGCGGCCAGCAGATAGGTTTCCTCGATCGTCGTAGTCTTAGCAGCTTGCACGAAATCAGCGACGCAGTCGGGCAGTGCCCGGATGTACTTCTTGATTGTCATGTCGGGAGTCTTGACTTGGTCGGGACATATAATGCTGAGCTGTTTGAATTGAGCAGTGAGACCAGCATTGTCACCATCCTTCTGCTGTATGTGCCAAAATTCATCTTCCAGCTTTTGACGTTCGTGAGGAGGGCAGAATTCCTCTAGCATAACTTCCTTGAGCTCGTCCCACGACAGACCGTAGGCTGCATCATTCCCTCGCTTGTTCCTCTCGGCCGTCCACCAGTCTAGTGCTCGGGAGTGGAAAACGCCGATAGCATTCAGAGTACGAAGGTCATCAGGGCAACCACTCTGTCGCAGAGTAACCTCAATGGAATCAAACCAGTGGAATAGTGCAGTGGGACCTCCTTCGCCAGTGAATTCTTTTGGCCCACACGACTTGAATTGCTTGAAACTGAAGGGTCTTGCAGCAGCCTTAGGAGCGTCGGTTCTTGACTCTTCAGATGATTTGCTGACATTCTCATAAACATCACTCACAGCTTTTGCCACTCTCTTGGCGATGATGGAAGCAAGGCGTTTGTCCCTCTTTTCCTGACGAGAGAGTGCATGACGGGATCCAGACGACATGGTCTGCAACAGACATCGTCACAGGACTCATCACATTGTATTCGAATCTCACCTCACACGTCTACTATTACTAAAGCTCAGGAACACGTACCGTATAAACACATAGACACATAACCACGCAAAACACAGAATCATTTAATCACATAAGCACGTAAGCAAGAAAACGAATACACCCTTGATTACTAAGGCGGTCAGAAAACAGAATCCTAGGTCTAGAGAAAGTGGCAAATAGTGATTCTTGGAGCGTGTATTTATCAAACTGATCAATAAGGATCACGGTAAATTGTACATCTAGTGTGTTCGATCGCGCACGTTCACGGATTTGGCACGTCGAACGTGTTACTACGCAATCGTTTGGTGTCAAAATAAGCACATAATCACAAGATGCAGTCAGAATACAGAAACCTATCCTTCACAGTTCGCGATTGTCCGGATATAGTGTTCGCGTTTGATATATCCAGGCGTGTAGCATAAGCGTAGCATAACGTCGTATACAAGTTGGCGATTTGTTAACGGTTGTGTGGTGGGTTTTGTGTTTTAGCAGAAGCAAAGGCGTTAGATCGAAACCAATAGTACCTCAAAACGTTAACCAATAAGCAGAAAACACATAAAATCTCCATAAAATCGATAAAATCGAGAGTAGATTGTCTGCGGCTAGTAGACTTTGACTAACCAAAGTGGCTCGACTATTCACAAGGACCCGTTGCGCACATTTAACTTCCAGGACGGTGCCTTTGCCTCGATTCTTGGGCATCTGGCACGCATCCGTTAGTCATATCGTGACTTCAGGTCGTTGGAGTCCGTCAAGACTCTGGTGGGAGTTTTCGTAAAAGGTACGGAACAAGTCGTCAAGGTTAGGGTTCCACCCCTGGCTTAACAACTTCGTTCCTGTTGTGATAAAATAGAGGAGATTATTCATCAAAATGTGGGTTTCACCCCTAGTTTCGTATAATTCTCCCCCGTTAGCAGTGTTGATTAAAGCAATTCAGTCGGGAGTTTGTGGTTTTCACACCTAATCTCGACCTTATTGCCCCTTTCATAGTTGAAAAAATTGAGTACAGAAATAGTGTAGGATAAGCAAAGATAGTGAGGAATAAGTACGTACGAATTTCCTACTAGACGTACTTGAGTTGGTCTGTTGGTTCTTAACTATAGTCTAGGTATCTAAGACTTCGACCCGGACTAGGTCGAGTCTTGCCTAATTCCCTATAGTTATGGCTCTGATACCAATCTGTCACACCCCATCCGATGGCGGAATCATCGGGGCATGGCACTGAGCGAAACAGATTGTCCAGAAGTTTCCATAACAACTATCATTACCATTCAATTTAAATTAACATGTCCCATACCATGTCTCAAATAGTAAACAAATTATTACAGATAATATCTAGGCAAATATTCTGTTCCGACAACTCAGATTCAAACAAAATAGTTTATTTATTGGTTTCTAGGACCTCCGTTCCTAGCTTCAATTTCATCACGGCACAGAGAGCATCCTAGACCTTTCCTAGCCTCAAGTTCACAGCATGCTAAACATGTAAACTTCCTAAGCACCTGTCACATACGTTAAAATAAAGTCAATACATATAATGTAAAGGTGAGCACACAAGTTTGGTAATAGCATATAGAGTTCGAATTCGTTTACGCATAACCAGCACGTACACATAGTGAAATGAAGCACGTTAGTTATCGACATAGATCCATCGATACCAATGACTGCGGGTTGACTGCCCGAGGCAGTTCGCAATACATGATTACCACCGTAATCGATGCAAGTAAAAGATCCTTAACAACCCCCGTGTGAACGGGTGCTGAGTCCAAACTATAGTACTATCGTTGCTAAGGCAGGTAGACAGCATTCCATGTGTAATCATAACAAACAAGCATTCATAAGCCACGTATAACATGCATTAATGGTTAGCGTTCAAATAGTTTGAGTAGTGTGATAGTTGTAGTTTGAATATTCGCAACGTATGTAACACCCAAAAGTGCTTAAAGCAAAAAGGGATCGAGTATACTCACAGCGATTAATGGATTGAAGGGAGCTCTTTTAGCGAGTACGGTTAGCCTGAATAGATTTGGTAACGTAGCGATAAGTGGCACGTAAAACAATACAGGGTGAGAGTGGGTAGGATAGCTGACCGTTCGGATGGTCATCCATGCGGACAGCAATCCGTGTGAATAGTAATCCATCCGGTTAGTCATCCGTGCGGACAGTTTGTCCGGGTGGGTGACTATTCGAGTGGATTGTTTCTTCCTAGGGGTGAGATGTGTTTGTGTATGGTGGCTTGACTTTTGAAGTTTTCGTTGTAGCATCTGAAAACCTTGAAGTTCTCTTACCCTTCAAGTCGGTCGAGCGGACGACAATCCATCCGGATGGTAGTCCGTGCGGACAACGACTTTAATGGTGAGTCACTTGGTGAAATTGGTGAAATCCGTCCGGATGGTAGTCCGGTCGGATGAACATGTTGGAAATTGTTTAAGGTCTTAGTATCTCATGATCCGAAGAGTAATCCATTCAGAGGGTCGTCCGTGCGGATTATTCATTCATCGATACTCAAACCTTGTTTGAATATGGGTCCTAAGTGTAGTCCGTCCGGATGGCAACCTGTCCGGATAGCCTATCCGTGCGGACATCAGTCCGTCCGGACAGCATATCGTTCTGGTTGTCCCGTTAGTCTACCCTTGGTCGCTTTTGTTGTTTTATCGAGATGTTCTGATTACGTGTCAACCATTCGAAATTGTATTCTTACCCGTATGACTAGGCCGGCCAGGAATCACCCTAGCTTGGCCGGTCGGCGGCTCAGAATGGTCATTCTGGTCTAACCCGAAATCAGGTGTCTCGCGGGTAGAATCCAGATTTAGGACTAGTGCATCACAACATTGAGTAGAAGACTAGAACTGATCCGATTCTTATCGTTTTTTAGTGTAAAAGAAGGAGAAAACTTGTTTTTATTTCTTTCAACTCTTTTATCCTTTTGAAAAAGTTCAGATTTATGCGAAGTTGCTGTGGAATCTTATGGAAACCGTTCAGATCCGAGTTATTCTTGGTGGAATGAGGTCAAACTTGAAGTTCATAGGAACTTCATGATGACGTCATCCTAGAATACCTCAAATCTTGATGATTTCACGGTTATAAGTTAATATTTAAGAGATAGAAAGGTGTAGAAGTGCGTATAGATCAAGAAAGTACAAGATTTAGGGCGAGATCTTACCTGGATTGAGAGAAATTGAAGGAAAGGTGAAGAGAGCGTGCTGGTCGGACGTCACTTGCCAAAAGTGGAAAGTTTGGAGAGTGACCCGTGTATTTATAAGATGCCAAAAGAGGAAAGTGTCATCCGTCCGGATTGCACATCGCCCGGATGGTCGGTCGGGCGGATGGCAATCTTGGTCGGATTGCACTTATTACTATCCGTCTGGAATGCACATCACCCGGACGGTCGGTCGGGCGAATAGCAATCCTGGTCGGGTGGGTTATCACTTCCCCAGGCGGCTACCCGGGCGGATGGCCATCCGGCCAGTTGGCACCTGGGAGGTATGTTTGGTGCGACGAGCTTTGACGTTTCGGTTCCGATTGCGATCGATTCGATATGGTTTCCTAGTCAAATTACTTTTAGTTCCAACTACTTTGTACCTTGCGTAATCTATTTTCCACTACCTATCCTAGTTCGATCATGATTCGAGTTCGAGCTCGATTACATTCGAGTTAGATTCCGTGTTTCGATTGGGTTCGCTTGATTACCACAACACAACATAAATAAACATGCACAAGTAACACGTAAGGCACACACACACGTATAAACAACAAGTAAAATACATAGTTCGAGTTGCGATTCGATGTCGATTCGATTAGCACAGCTTGATTGTTAGTTGATTAACTTTATCGCATTGTTACTTCCTATAGATCACAGTCGTAGGTTGCTTGAATAACGATTAACACAACTTGATTACTGTCATTAACGACACTTACTCCACATAATACAATTAAAATAAAGAAATTTCTATAAGTCAAGTTGCGTGAAATCGGTCGTTGACTCAGACCTTGACTTTGACTTTCATTTATGAAAACACGGGGTGTTACACGAACAGATGCACCGAAGACTGCTTTTAGTTTCAAGCAGTTCAAAGCTTGTGGTCCAAAGGAATTTACTGGCGAAGATGGACCTACGGCTTTGTTTCAATGGTTTGATTCTATCGAAGTCACTCTGCGCCAGAGTGGATGTCCTGAAAATCTCCGTACTCTGAATGCTACCGGCGTCTTCCAGTCTTGCGCACTAGACTGGTGGATGGCCGAGAGGAACAAACGCGGAAATGACGCAGCCTATGAGATGGCGTGGGAAGAGCTGAAGGCCATTATGATGGATGAATCCTGCCCTCCCCATGAACGCCAAAAGCTGGAGGATGAATTCTGGCATATCAAGCAGAAAGATGGAGAGAACGCAGCTCTGACTGCTCGCTTTAAGCAGCTCAGCATCATCTACCCTGACCAAGTGAAGACGCTGGAGATGATGATCAAGAAGTACATTCGAGCTTTTCCAGACTGTGTTGCCGATTTTGTGCATGCTTCAAAGCCAGCAACAATCAAAGAAACTTACCTGCTTGCCGCTGAAATCAACGACAAGCGAGTCAAAGCTGGATTTTGGGATAAAGCTACCAAGAACCTGCACCAAGCTACCGCCGCACCAACCACCGAAACCACCACCGCTCAGTCATCAAAGTCCTCTCGTCGTAAGAGGAAGACCAACAACAGCAGCTCCAGCAACAAGAACTGTGATGTTACTACTGCTACTCCGCTTGAAGCCGTACCGGCTCAGCAGCAATCCCAGGACCGATCAACTCCAACACCAGTTACCTATGCACCGCCTGCAAAGCGTGCATACACTGGCCCTCACCCAGCTTGCCCAGCATGTACTTATCGTCATCCGGTGGGTATCGCCTGCAGATTTTGCATGCATTGCGACATATACGGCCACTTTACCGCCAACTGCCGTACTGGTCCCCGACAAGCACCAACCCAAGCTACTGCTCATCAAGCTCTACTTCCAGCTCCTCATGGCCAACAAGCAGCTCAGGCACCCGCGGTCAACGCCAGAGTCTGCTTCGCGTGTGGTGATCCCAACCACTTCGCGAACATGTGCTCGAACAGGGTTGTGAAACAAGAGCCCCAGCAGCAGCAGCCTCAGTAACAGCAACAGCAACATCCTCAACAACAACAACAACAAGCCGCCCGCACCAGAACTTTCTACATCAATGCGCGCCAAGCCCAGGCTGACAACAATGTGGTCAATGGTACGTTCCTTGTGAATGGTATTTATGCTTCATATTTGTTTGATACTGGAGCCGATAACTGTTTTGTGTCGTTTGAATTCGAGAAGCTCCTTAATCGTAAGCGCTCCCATCTCCCCTCGACGTTCGATGTCGAAGTTGCCACCGAAAGAACCATCGCCGTCAATTATGTTCTTCGTGATTATACTCTTGAACTCAACAATCACATCTTTCCGATTGACCTTATTCTGATGCAACTCAGAAGTTTTGACATCATAGTAGGCATGGACTTTCTTCGTGAAAACCATGCTGAAGTTGTGTGCTTTGATAAGATGATTCGATTCTCGCTCGCGAATGGTGATTTATTGTGTGTTTATGGTGAAACTGCTTATAAAGGTCTCAAGCTCATGTCTTGTGTCCAAGCTAGCAAGTATCTCCGCAAGGAATACAGAGCTTTATTGGCTAACATTGTAGTAGCAGAGAAGGAAAAGAAAGGTAGACCAGGAGTAAACGATGTTCCTGTGGTTCGAGAATTTCCTAACGTCTTTCCTGAGGATCTTCCCGGACTACCGCCAAGTCATGATATCGACTTTCGTATCGACCTCATTCCTGGAGCAAACCCTATTGCCAGAGCTCCTTATCGACTCGCTCCGTCCGAAATGCGTGAACTCTCGAGTCAGCTCCAGGAATTGCTTGATAAAGGCTTCATTCGCCCGAGCACCTCTCCATGGGGCGCACCAGTCCTTTTCGTCAAAAAGAAGGATGGGTCGTTCAGGATGTGCATCGACTATCGGGAATTGAATAAGTTGACAATCAAGAATCGCTATCCCCTGTCTCGCATCGATGATTTGTTTGACCAGCTACAAGGTGCTACGTGCTTCTCCAAGATCGATCTACGCTCAGGCTATCACCAACTACGCATCCAAGAGGAGGATATACCCAAAACCGCTTTTCGCACTCGATACGGCCATTATGAATTCGTTGTTATGCCTTTTGGTCTAACCAACGCACCCACGGTTTTTCATGGATCTGATGAATCAGGTGTGTAAACCATTTCTTGACCACTTTGTCATCGTGTTCATCGATGATTTCCTGGTCTATTCAAAATCGAAAGCCGAACACGCGCAACATCTACGTTTGGTTCTCGAGCTACTCCAAGGGAATCGACTCTATGCCAAGTTCTCCAAGTGCGAATTTTGGCTGCAGGAGGTTCAATTCCTTGGTCACATTGTCAATAGTCAAGGTATTCACGTCGATCCCACGAAGATTGAAGCAGTTAAAAGTTGGGTTACGCCGAAGAACCCGTCTGAAGTCCGTTCTTTTCTCGGACTAGCGGGCTATTATCGTCGATTTATCGAAGGGTTCTCTAAAATCGTTGTGCCGCTTACTGCTCTCATGCATAAGGACAAATCTTTTGTTTGGGGAACTGAACAAGAATCTGCTTTCCAAACCCTCAAGCACTTGCTTTGCAATGCTCCTGTCCTCACTTTACCTGATGGAAACGATGACTTTATTGTCTATTGCGATGCCTCAAACCTTGGCCTTGGTTGTGTTCTCATGCAACGAGACAGGGTTATCGCTTACGCATCTCATCAGCTCAAGATCCACGAGAAGAACAATACAACCCATGACCTCGAGCTAGGCGCAGTTGTTTTTGCGTTAAAGATTTGGCGACATTACCTGTATGGTACTAATTGTACGATCTTCACCAATCATAGGAGCCTACAACATATCTTTAACCAGAAGGAACTTAACATGCGTCAACGCCGATGGGTAGAACTTCTCAACGATTACGACTGTGAGATCCGTTATCACCCAGGGAAAGCAAATCTTGTTGCCGACGCCCTCAGCAGACGGAGCTATCTGCTCAGCATTCGTAATATCCAAGCCCAATACGATCTCGAAACCCTCATCCGCGATGCCCAGCATGCTTGTTTTAATGAGCGCACATTGAAGAAGGAAATGATCTATTACGATGGAGCCCAGCTTGTGAATAAGTCGAATGGGATATTCCACTTTCTGGACCGAATTTGGATCCCTAAGCGGACCAATTTATGACAGATTTTGATGGACGAAGCCCACAAATCTCGGTATTCTATTCATCCCGATGCTGATAAAATGTACCAGGACCTCATGAAAAGAGATATCGCCCTCTATGTTGGAAAGTGCCTGACTTGCTCGAAGGTCAAGGCCGAACACCAAAGACCCTCTTGCTTACTCGAACAACCCCCGATCCCTATGTGGAAGTGGGAAAGTATAGCCATGGACTTCATAACGAAACTTTCGCGTACTCCATCAAGTCACGACAGCATCTGGGTTGTCGTTGACCGTTTGACCAAATCTGCTCATTTTCTGCCAATTACGAGAAGACTACAAGGTAGAAATATTAGCACAAATCTACACCGATGAGATCATTTTTCGACATGGGACGCCTCGCGACATCATCTCTGAACGTGATGCTCGGTTTACCTCGCGTCTATGGGAAACGTTACAAACGGCTCTCGGTACTATGCTTAATCTAAGTACCACATTCCACCCTCAAACCAACGGTCAGACTGAAAGAACGATTCGTACCCTTGAAGATATGCTCTGATCGTGTGTCATAGATTTCGGTGGTAATTGGGACGCTTACCTGCCGTTAGTCGAATTCTCGTATAATAACAGTTATCATTCCAGCATTCAAATGGCACCGTTTGAGGCTTTATACGGAAGGAAATGTCGATCGCCAATTGTATGGCACGAGATCGGGCACTCGCAATTAACCGGTCTTGAGCTATTGCAAGAAACGACTGACAAAGTCCTCCAAATTCGAGACAGTTTGCTGAAAGCTCGGAGTCGTTAGAAGAGTTACGCCGATAGACGACGCAAGCCCCTTGAATTTGACGTTGGCGACTACGTACTCCTAAAGGTATCACCTTGGAAGGGTGTGGTCAGATTCGGCAAGAAAGGGAAACTAGCGCCTCGATATGTTGGACCTTTTAAGATTCTGGAAAGGATCAGAAAAGTCGCCTACAGACTCGAACTACCGGAGGAACTTAGCAACATCCACCCGACTTTCCATGTTTCAAACCTCCGAAAGTGCCTGGCTGAGCATGATTTAATTTTACCTTTAGAAGATCTTCAAGTAAACGAAACACTACACTTCATGGAGAAGCCTGTCGAGATCATGGATCGCCAAACCAAGCAGCTCAGACGCTCGCGCATTCCCATTGTGAAGGTTCGATGGGAAGGCAAACGAGGTGCAGAGTTCACTTGGGAACTCGAAAGCGACATGAAGGCGAAGTACCCGCAGTTGTTTGTTACGGCTTCGGCCTAATTTCGGGACGAAATTCCCTAAACTAGGGGAGGCTGTAACACCCCGTGTTTCGAAAGTCAAAGTCAAGATTGAAGTTAAAGGGAGACAAGATTACTAATTGCGATCTGTCTCTCCTTGCTCAATTCTTATTTTGACTTCTTTGACTTATAGATAGTCTATTTTATGCGTTACGTTAGTTGTATTATGTGGAGTACTTGTTAATAATTGAGGTTTAATCGCTATTTATCGATGTTTATCGCATGTCTTATCGCACTCGCAACTCGAATTACGTGTTCTGGTTAGTGTTCTTATGCGTGTGTGCCCTTATATGTTACTTGTGCATGTTATTTATGTTTAAGTTTAATCGAAACGCAATCGCAACTCAATCGCAAACGCTAAACGAAACTTAAATAAGGATGATTGTATGTTGATATAGTAGTTGGAATTAAAAGTAATTTGGATAGGAAACTCTATCGCGTCGCAACGCTCAACACTCGAATCGAAACTACAAAACTCATCACGCCAAGCACTCGAACCGAGTGGCCAGCCGACCGAGTTGCCACCCGATCGGGCTGCCACCCGAGTGGAGTGCCACTCGATCGAGCTGCCACCCGACCTAGGTGTCACTCGATCGAGCTGCCACCCGGACGGGCTGCCACTCGATCGACCAGCCACATATCCCCCTTTCCATTTATGGAAACCCTATAAATACCCCTCATTTGTCACCTCCTTGATGGTGACAGCTCCCTTGTTTGACTCAGCCGCACTCAAGCTTATTTCTTCCGATTTCTCTCAAATCTTGTAGGTTTTCAAACCTAAATCTTGTACTTTCTTGATCTACACCCACTTCTACACCTTTCTATCTTTTGAATCTTAACTTTTAACAGTGAAATCACTAGATTTGAGGTGTTCTAGGATGATGTCATCATGGTGTTCTTATGAACTTCATGTTTTGGCTTCAATCCACCAAGAACAACTTAGATCTGAACGATTTCCACACAAATAAGCAAGGATCTTTCATAGATCTGAACATATTCTTGGTGAAAAGGATTGAAAGATGGTTTCAAGCTTTCTTTCAACTCTTTTACACTTAATGCACTCAAAGCCGATAGAATCGGAGCTTGTTCTAACCTTCTACTCTTTCTTGTTGATCTGTTGGTTCAAGATCTGGATTCTAGCCACGAGAGCACTGATTTCGGGTTAAACATGAAACACCGTCTCGAACAGTTAACTGGTCGGACTAGGGTGGTTCCTGTCGTATCGGGTCACTAAGTCTTGACGAGGTTTCTGTTGTTTAGCTCGCTATCAAACATTCTCGAGAAAATGACAAACTACCAAAACAACCAAGGAAGAAGACGACCAGGTCATCTGGGACGAATTGCCGTCCAATCGGAATGCCACCCGACCAGACAGCCACCCGATCGGATTGCACCTTGGATCCCACACTTAACTTTTGTTTCAACATTTGAGGTTATTGAACATTGAACGGATTGCCGTCCGATCGGATTGCCACCCGATCGGATTACCATTCGACCATGTGATGTTCTGACTTCAACACTTAAACAATTTCAATATGTTCAATCCGAACGGATTGCCACCCGATCGGATAGCCATCCAATCAAGTGATTGTCCTGCTGTGAACTTGTTCTCAACCTGAGAAGCCTCGCCAATCGGATTGTTGTCCGATCGAACAGCCGTTCGATCGACCGACCTGGAAAGTAGAGATACTTCTCTGTTTTCATAATGCTACAATGAAAACTTCAAAAGACAAACCATCATACACAAACACATCCATCCCAAACGAGATGACAATCCAATCGAGTGGCCACCCGAACGGATTGTCATCCGATCGACCGGTCACCCGATCGGATAGCCATCCGATCGGATTGCCGTCCGATCCACTGACACTTTGCTTCATTTTACGCGCCGCTTATCGTTTATGTTGTCGTTTTGCTCAGGCTAAGCTTGATCTCTAGCGCTTTCTTCAGTCCATCAATCGCTGTGAGTATACTCGCACCCTTTTTGCTTTACGCACTTTTGGGTGTTACATACGTTACTTATACTAAATCACATAGAACGCACTATGCAATACTTTAAAGCTAACCGTACTGCATGTTATACGTGACTTAATGAATGCTTGTTTGTTATGTTTACATATGGAATGCTGTCTACCTGCCTTAGCAACGATTGTACTATAGTTTGGACTAAGCACCTGTTCACTCAGGGGTTGTTAAGGACAATTTGTTACATGGATCACAGTGGTGAGTGTGTATTACGAACTGCCTTGGGCAGTCAACCCGCAGTCATTGGTATCGATAGGTTCATGTCGATAACTAATGTACTTCATTTCACACAGTGTACGTGCTGGTTATACGTAAACGATTTCGAACTCTATTATATCTATTAAACTTGTATGCTCACCTTTACACTATGTGTATTGACTTTTACTTTAACGTATGTGGCAGGTGCTTAAGATGTTTATATGCTTGGCTTGCTGTGAAATCGAGGCTAGGAAAGGTATAGAAACAAATAAATGAATTGTCTGTATTTGAAATTTGAGTTGTCGGAACAGAACAATTTGACTAGATTTTGTCTGTAATAATTATGTTACTTTTTATGTCATGGTATGGGACGTGATGCTTAAATAACTGGTAATTATAGTTGTTATGGAAACTTCTGGACAATCTGTTTCGCTCAGTGCCACGCCCCAATGTTTCCGCCATCGGTTGGGGTGTGACAGATTGGTATCAGAGCCATAACTATAGGGAATTAGGCAAGACTCGACCTAGTCCGGGTTGATGTCTTAGAAACGACCTAGTCTATAGTTAGGTACCAACAGACCGACTTGTGCACTCCCTGTAGGGGTTATGTACGAGCTTACTTGCTATTTCTCGCTATCCTCGCCTACGCTACACTATCACTGCACTCTAATTTTCAAATATGAACGAGCGATTAGGTCGAGATTAGGTGTGAAAACCGCAAACTCCCGACTAAATTGCTTGTTCGACCAGCATTTTATCTACAAACAGGAGAATCTGCGCCGAATCAGGAGTGAAATCCATACTTTGACGCATAATTTCTGCATTATTTTATCAAAAACAGGAACGAAATCGGTAAGCCAGGGGTGAAACCCGAATCTTGATGACTTGTTCCGATCTCTATTTGGTTTTACAAAACTCTAACCAAAGTCTCGACGGACTCCAACGACTTGAAGTCACACTGTAACTGGAAGGATGCGTGCCATTCGCCCAGATTCGAGGCGAGAGCACGGTCCCGAAGGCCAAGTGTGTACTAAAAAGTCCTTGTGAATCGTCGAACCACTTTGGATAGTCGATGTCTAAACAGCCGAAGACAATCCTTCCTCGATTTTTATGTGTTTCGATTCTGATCCCGCAATTGCTGACTCTGATACTCGTCGATTTTATGTGTTTATGTGTGTATTTACCTGTTTATATGTTTTGATTTTTGGTGAATTATTCGATTTTCGCTATTCGCTTGATCGACATACACGACTCGCACTGCACCTCTACCTCAAACCGCTAACAAATCGCTACTACCATGAGGAACTTCTGGACAATCTGTTTCGCTCAGTGCCACGCCCCGATGTTTCAACCATCGGTTGGGGTGTGACAAATTCGAATGGGGTACCCTCCCTGTGTTACGAAGTTTGCGGATACAATTACAGGCTTCGTTCAGAAAACTAAAACGGCAAAAGAGCAAGGGGATCAGAGATTTCCCGACATGCTCGCCTTTTCTGAGCAAGCGCTCGCGTTACTGCAGCTATTGGCGGAGAATTGCAGGATTCAGCAAGTGGATCCGGGGTGTCAGGGCTGCGGTGGACCGCATCAGTATGAAGATTGTCCGGTCGCCTTTCAATGGGTAATTCCCGATAATACATATTGGCCGGAAGATTTAGTGTGGTTCATGAATGACGAGATGATATATACCATCGAGCCTACTGACAATGAGATGCCATTGGAGGGCGAAGAAAGCGGTGGAAGAGAAGAAGAGGATGATGAAGCAGTTGAAGAGCTTCAAGGTGACCCAGAGCTATCGGATATAGAGCCGGAGACGATAGTGGACATTGAAGTCCCACCTCTGGTTCAATAGGTCGCTAATTCCAACCATTGGTGTCCCACGCCATGGAATATCGATGATAGCTTCTGGAGTGATGATGAGGGGGTAGTAGAAGAGGCCGAGTTAGAGATGGCTAACTACACCACCACGATGGAAGAAGGTGCGCAGCCTCCTGATAGTATGGACGATTATGAGGATGGTTGTTACCCCACTAACCCGATATGGGACATGTCTGGCACATCAGAAGTGGGGGATGATCATACTCTATCATGGGAGGAGGAGTTTGGTGATGAGTTAGGTGGTTTACCAACTCTCGTAGATAAATAGCAATTTGACCCAGTCGGCGATTTGATTGAACTAGAAGCATTATTGATGGAGAAGCCGACTATGGAGTTCAAAGAGTCACCAAACTCAGCAGCGGAGCGAGCGGATGAGGAGTTTGATAGCCGGCCCGTGGAGAATCCAGGAGATGGACGCCCACCTTGATCAAAGACACTGGATAAGGAGAAAAGGAGCCTGGACAGACCTTTCGCGGAGATTCGGGGATGGTGCCGAAGAAGGAGATGGAAGCGCTGAAGTGTACTCGAGACCACTCTTCTCATTACATGCCTCGAATCAGGTTTGGTCCAGGTAAGTTTAATTATTGGTGGTCCGACCCATTTGAGAATTTTAAACGGTTTATAAATTCCATTCTAAAAATCTTAATAAACAATAAAGAACGAGTGGAACTAAACGGGTTGGACCAGGGCTGGATAAAGGAGAAACCTCCTGATAGATTTTGAGTGTGGGGAGGTTTTGTAGAGTTTGTATAGTTTGTTCGGTTTGTTTGCAGTTTTCTATTCTTCTTGTATTTTGAGTCGTCGCGTCTGTACCATGCGTCTAAGTTAGTAGTTTGAGTCGTTTTTATTTTTGAGTCAGTTTTATGCTTGGGTATTGTTTGCTTTGTTTTGTGCAGGTTTAAATCGTACTACCCGTACTCAATCTCCATTCGGGTGATTTCGGAGCTGCTTATATCATATTGGGTATTGTTTGCTTCCAAAAGTAGCGGGAAACGAGTCAATGTCGAACACGTGACCTACAAGTTTAAGTTTGCACCCTAAGCGAACGTGTGAGACTTCAATTGACTTGCCGTCAGCCACTTCCACAATGTGTTTGGCTTTAAGAGGTATCAGGGTTGAACAGAACAGAGACGAAGCGATTAGTTACCAAGAACGTACAGACCACCATGTTGCTATTAAACCTGGCGTCGCCCACGCCAATCCTAAATGCTATTTCACGATCACCACTTTAATTGGTCCCTTGGTTGTTGGCGTCTTGATTTAACAACAGCCAATCCTTGTCGAAGTCACTTTCATTTCCATACTGAAGGTTATGATTACGAGTACCTTGTTGTCACCGTGGCCATTGTCCCTAATGTTGTTGCTTTGTAAACAGATCTCTGCGATCTTTCGCCAAAAGAATCCACATTTCCGCATTTCTTGACATATCCTAGGGTACTCCCAAAGGTGCTAGAGATTACACACCCCATATTCCCGTTGATTTCCAGTGTTTACGCCCCCATTCGATTCGTAAGAGTTGGCTCCCAAAGGTCGCTGACTAGGGTTAGTGACTTGATTGAAATCAATCGTCTGGTGTTCGTCGTCGGCAAACAAGGTCATCCTAATACTAAGGTTGGTAATGTATCACATTCACCTTCTTATCCATCAGCCCTGTGTGTCAATTGAACAATGCACAGTAAGTTGCTAGGGAGTACAGAAGTGATCATACTTCGGAATCTAAGGCGTCAATTCGTGGACTTCAAGTAAACGAAGAAACTGAGGAAGACACAGACCAACATTCAATGGTTCGATAACTAACTCAAAGACGTTCATAATAACACCTAACATTCTTATACGGTTCGCTAGACGTTAAGATGAGTGTTCAGGTATTATTCGATAGCATCGAGTTTCATAAAGATTCAGAGAGAAGTAAAAGGATCACGCTCGAATAGGAGGCAATCATTGCTATGACTCCTATGGGTCATTGTGTTTATCATTAGATCAAATAACGGAACAAAACCCCTTTTACACTTGTTAAGCCTCACTGGGACTCACATGCACCCCACCTTATTATTATGTGTGCACCCACAATAATATTGTGATTTGCATGCTCATCCCAGTTCCTCCTAACTCATGTCAAATGGTTCCTCAAATTCAAATGTCAAACGGAGGTTGTCAAAATGACAGGATCACAGAGATCTAAGGACTACTACATACTAACAGCGCATCATAACGTAAACAAGCAATTCATGTAATTATGCTATAGTGACGAGTGTGTGTCCGTACGATACATCATAAACAAGTGTACACTAGTCATGCAATGTATACAACAGGTGAAAAATACGAACCTTGCAATCTGGAGCTGAGTGTTATGATCGTATTCTCGTGTTCAGAACTGTTTGGTTATAATCTGGTTTTATAAAAACATTTTAAAACCAAGTTCACTATAACCAGTGGCTCTGATACCAATCTGTCACAACTCCAAAATACCACACGCGAAAACCCCCGCGAGGCGTGTGACGTACCAGGATCTAGCCACCAATCATATTGAACTCATAATAACATTTAAATAAAACTTTCATTCATTAAGATAAAGTGTTACAAAACAGTATATGTAACTCAACGTGTTCAGCGGAAGCATAAGTCATTAGTCGAGTATTTTATAAATTAAATGTATGAAGCTGTTACGATCGGAGGCTCTCATGATTGTGTTTGTTTGTATGTTTGGAATGATTTGTAAATATGAAAACATGTAAAGTGCAGCGGAAATGAAAACAAACTTTGTAAACACAATCAAATGGAGGAAATAGCTTGATAAACAATTGCTTCTCATAGAGTCAAAAGATTTACAAATCAAAGCAAAAGATTACAGATATGCTTACAAACTAAACTCCCCCTCAGCCTGATGCCCCAAGGTTGGTTGCACACAAGATGAAAGGATTAGACATGAGGAGAAGAACTCGCTCAGTCAATCAAATGTAACAGTACAGGGTACTGTTACATTTATAGGCAATCCAAACCACTGAGGTATCTCAGCTGACGTCACCATGAAAGCGACGTCTAACAGCCTAACAACCTATAAGCACTGATCTATAACTACTGATCATACAGACACTGATTACATACTAACTACTGATGTATAAACACTGATTCTTCATTACACTGATGTAGTCAACCACTGATGTCTAAGCATCAATGCTTTCTTCAAAGGGTGATCAGACCTTGAATGGGCAGTGCTTTAACTCTTCAGCAGTGCTTGAATTCCATCAGTAGATTGAGCTTCAGCCTTTAATCTTCATCAGTACTTTAGTGTGGTCAGCAGTTGCAAGGCGGCAGTTGTACAGGACAGTGGTTTGGCCATCAGATGTTCTTCAAATCACTTCCAAGGGGAAAGTCTAATGTAAACAGCTGCTTATTATGGATCCACTGCCCTGATCCGGTTTTGGCTTTACATCATCTGTTCCTCTGGTAGGGTTTAATCCCAACAATCTCCCCCTGGAACAGATGATGCCAAAACCCTTCATTATTCTGGATCTTTATTACCTCATCAGAAGTTCCTTAGCTTGTCTTTTAAATTCTGCTTCAAAGTCCTTGGAACTTGAGTCTTCCTCATCCCTGCAAAGTGTAAGCTCAAGGAGATCTTGCAGATCTTCAACACCCAGGCCCAGTGCTTGTTCCCTTGATATGTGCTTCACTACCCCATTAGATCTGAGCAGAGTCAATACATGGGTCTTTTGATCAGACTTCCACTTTAGTATTTTTGAACCTAATGGGTTTCTTGGGAGGGGTTTATTAGCTAATGAGTTTGGAGATGAAGGCCTGGTAAAGACTGCTTGGACAGGGTTTGCAGCCTTTGATAATTCAGGATTTTCAGCCAGCATTTGTTGAAGAAGCATTTTTATAATGTAATCCCCTGCTGCTTTATCCTGAGCTGTCTCTTCATTCATTTGCTTTTGTTTCCTTATTTGATAAAGGATCGCAGCAAGTGGTGTTTGTGGTATTTGTGATGTTTTAGATGTGGCAGTGGTTGTGGTGTGTGTTGATGTGGTATTGGTGGCAGTTGTTTGACTGACAGATGTTGTTAATGGTGGAGGTGGTGTAAGTGATTTTGTGGAAACAGAAGTTGTGGTTGAAGTAGTAACTGGCTTAGTTTTAGAAGTTGTGGTGTTTTAGAACTATCTTTATCTCAACCAAAGCTCTGCTCTCAACCCTTACCCTTTTAATATCAGCAGTGGTTTTGAGACTGGCTGAATTAACTTGACTTTGAACGATCCTCATTTGTGTATCTTCATCATCTGCTTGAATTTTCAGGGTTTCATCACCTCCCTTTTCCTTTTCTTTGACAGATGTTTCAGCAGAAGTTACTGAAAGATTTTCCTCAGAGTCATTTTTCTCCCCCTTTTTGGCATCATCAACTCTTTCGAAGATAGTGCAGGGGTTGAAATAAATTCCACAGCTCATCTGGAGTAGGAGCAGATGATGGAGTAGCTGTTGGAGGTGGTGCAACAGTGGATGGTACCGTTTGTGCTTTCAACAACTGTTGCAGTATGTCTTTGATTTCTGCAACAGATGTATCCAGTTTATCAATTCTAGTCGTCAATTCTTGGTACATTAAACCATCACCCAACTTAATGGGATCATCTGATTTCCCACTACCAGTGGTTGTAACAGTGGTTGATTGAGGAAGTGTATCCCAAAAATCATCCACTGTTGCCCCTTTGTCTTGGTACTGGGGACTTCTTTCTTCATAAGGAGAAACACTTTTTAGTGAACCAGTGAAGACTGGATACACAAGAGTTCCCAGTGAAGAAATTGCCTTCAAGGACGTCTTATTGATGAAACTACTGTCCAAGTGCAAACCAGTGGGTTCAGCACTTGTAGTAGCTGCTTCACTTGAACTACCACCAAGAGTTACTTGTAACTCAAGGGGTGTAACCTCCTCAATTGTTGCTGGGATAGCAGAGGTATAAGCATCAGACTCAGTCACTTGTTGGAGTGTACTATCAGTGATAGGTGGTTGAGAGGAACTGATTTATGTCTGAGTTATATCCAAAGCATGCAACAAGGTCATTATTGATGGTGGTATTTATGAAGTGATGATAGGAGTTGAAAGAGAATTTGCCCCGGGCAATGGGCTGTGGATGATGGAATCAAGTGATTCCAAAGCATCATAATTTGGTGTCCTTGTTATTACAACCTGTTCTTTTTGAGAAGAAGCAGGAGAAGTTTGAGGCATGGGTTGAGACCTTTCTACCATCTGCTGTGAGGAAGTAGCAGCAGTGGTTTCTAGTGACTTTTGTGTTGTCACTGGCAGTTGCTCTGGGATCTCATCTTCCAGAGTTGCCTTTATTTTAGGTTTGGTGGGTTTTCTGCATGTTTTTCTTTTGGTCTTTTTGGTTATGTCAGGTGTGGGTTTCAAAGCAGTGGTTGTGCTGCTATGATCACCTGGAGCAGTGGGCTCAGCAGCTGATACCTGAGGAGCAGTTGTAACCGCTAAAATCTGCTCAGGTACCCCTGCTTTTGTTTTTATTGGTGCCATCATCCTTGAAAATGTTTCTTTTGTTAAGCTTTTTATTTGACAATGAACACCTTGTTTTGGCAAATTTTCATTTTCCTTTACAAATTCTTGTTTAAAGTAATAACTCAAAAATCTTGGAAAAAGTAAAAATGCTTTGTTGTCAACATTTTTCACTAAGTCATTGAAGATTTCCTGGGAATAGTTGTAATCTTTGTTATTCAAAATGGCATACCCCAGGCATTGAATCGTCAATGGTATTTCATTAAATGATGTTGTTTTATTTGAAACACACATCAAAAGTGTGTGAAATAAAAATCTTGGAGCAGAAGGAAAATAACCTTTTTGTAAGGTATCAACATTTGATTGTTCTGCATACCCCCTTTTTACGAAATCAGTTTTCATCTCGGCTTTCTCAAAAGAGAGTTTACCTTCCTGATCGTTGAGATTAAAGACTTCGGAGATCGACTGTGGGGTTATTTGAACTGCTTTACCCTGTATTGAGGAGTTAATGGCTATGACTTTTCCGTCTTGTTTTTCAAGCGACGCCTTTTTCCAAAACTCTCTCTGGGTTTGCAGATAGATGGGAGCATTTGCTGTCAACAAAGTTTTGTACTTTGATGCAGATAATGTATCAATGATGGTGTCAAAGGTGTGATTATCAGTAGGTTTTGTGAGTAAACCCAGATAGTTGTGAGATTGTTTGAATGGTATTTCGATGGGTTCTTCGGCCGTTTGAGCGACCTCTTTGGAAGGTGATGGTGATTTAGGTTTTGATTTTGATTTTGTCATTTTTGCGGAGAAGAACGAAAGAGGATTTTGGAGATTTTGAGAAGAAGGGTTAGAAACTGCTATGAGAAGAGAATTTTGGAATTCAATTCGACAGTGTAAAACCCTGTTTGGGGTTTAGGGCAGGGTTTTATTTAAAAAAAATGATCGCTGATGTGGCAGCGGTTATTAAGATCTGAGGGCTAAAAACTGACCACGTGTCAAACACTGATGAAGTGGATGAAGTATGGAGAACAGTTGTTTTAAGGGTCACTGACGTATCAAGCATCAGTGGTTACAACGGTAAAAATTATGGGCAGTGGATGATTTTTACTATCAGTGGATAGCATATCAGTGGATAAGACACTGATTTTGAGCATCAGTGCTTTTCAAGAAAATGAGGGATCAGTGGTTAACTTTCAGCAGTGGACAGTGTTTAGAGATCAGACGTTGGAACAAAACAGTGGTTAGGGTAAATGGTACAATTCTGAAGGACAGGTGTTTCAGCAACAGTTTTGAAGATTTTCATTCAAGGTTTTGCCACATGTCAATTTTGAAAGACAGTGGTTTAGTACCCCAGATGATGAAAACTTTTTACTAAGGCAACTCATTTTCGTTTAATATTCAATTAACACATGAGTACCTTAGTAATTTAAGCACAGTTTGCAATCAACCTTTGATAAAAATTTAGAAGCAAGCCTGAGTATGACATGATCATGACATATGTACCATTTCCTTTTGACCCAATTATGAGGACACTAATACCATCAAAAATAAGGTATTACATCCTGACAGGAGCTGAAACTATTGCCAACAAAAACAAGCATAAGTTCCAAATATATTATTCCAAAAAAAATGAATAATATATCCTGGTTATTCGAGAAAATCCTTTGAACACAACAAAAAAAATGGTTAAAGGATTTTCTAAGAATAGTATCAAAAAGATCTGGTATAATTTCAATAGAGAATATAACCACATCACTCACAGGTTTTTGAAAAATGGTCAGTAGTTTGACAACAGTGGTAGAAAACTTTTGGAATACATTTTGACCACTGTTTGGTACCATTTTCTTTGTCAGTTGAATGCAAACCTGAGGACACATGGATATATTTTTAAACATTTGTCTAGTCCTCTTTGGAGTTCATTCACTGGAATCAAAACCTTTTCCTAAACAGATGAATGCACATAGTTGCTTAATGACCATTATTACCCTAAACTTTGACTCATAAGTGTTTTATGTTTATACTCTTTTCTTTTGATTTCAAAAGTTTTGAGTTAAACACACTTCTGAGTTTTTGTGAATTTCCTCAATGTATTTTAACAAAGTTGATTTTGTCCTTTTGAGGGACTCAACCTGTTTTTAACACATAAGATCTGAATGACTAAAGTTTTAATTCCCTCTTTTTGAGTTAACAAGACAACAATGTTTTATGAATCATAGGTTTTGTTAATCTGAGGTTCATACTTTAGTATTTAATGAAAACATCACAAATATCAAAACAACAGTTGAAATCAATATTGAAAAATATAAAACAATCCCATAATTTAACAGATATGTTTACAGATCTGAAAGCTATGGGTGACTTTTGCATGATATCACTTGTTGTGTGAAATTTGTGTGTCATATGACATCTTGGTTGATTTACAGAGTTTTTGATTAACCACTTTAAACATGATTTATTCGGTACTCTGTTTTTCAACAAAAATACAACCAACCTTAGTATCAATGAAATTTTGAGCCGAACTGTTATGTCAAATTGATTGTTAGATCGAATTTGACTGTCCAGGCTCTGATACCAATTGTTAGGATCGGAGGCTCTCATGATTGTGTTTGTTTGTATGTTTGGAATGATTTGTAAATATGAAAACATGTAAAGTGCAGCGGAAATGAAAACAAACTTTGTAAACACAATCAAATGGAGGAAATAGCTTGATAAACAATTGCTTCTCATAGAGTCAAAAGATTTACAAATCAAAGCAAAAGATTACAGATATGCTTACAAACTAAACTCCCCCTCAGCCTGATGCCCCAAGGTTGGTTGCACACAAGATGAAAGGATTAGACATGAGGAGAAGAACTCGCTCAGTCAATCAAATGTAACAGTACAGGGTATCTCAGCTGACGTCACCATGAAAGCGACGTCTAACAGCCTAACAACCTATAAGCACTGATCTATAACTACTGATCATACAGACACTGATTACATACTAACTACTGATGTATAAACACTGATTCTTCATTACACTGATGTAGTCAACCACTGATGTCTAAGCATCAATGCTTTCTTCAAAGGGTGATCAGACCTTGAATGGGCAGTGCTTTAACTCTTCAGCAGTGCTTTAACTCTTCAGCAGTGCTTGAATTCCATCAGTAGATTGAGCTTCAGCCTTTAATCTTCATCAGTACTTTAGTGTGGTCAGCAGTTGCAAGGCGGCAGTTGTACAGGACAGTGGTTTGGCCATCAGATGTTCTTCAAATCACTTCCAAGGGGAAAGTCTAATGTAAACAGCTGCTTATTATGGATCCACTGCCCTGATCCCGTTTTGGCTTTACATCATCTGTTCCTCTGGTAGGGTTTAATCCCAACAGAAGCCACTAGACTTGTCTCGTGATTCCACGTATATTAACCCATGACAACTCTAGCTTCCCAGATAGCAAGTTCCACATCCAGTTACCTATAATCTGCGAGCATGCAAACAAGTGTATCAGCATAACGCTGGTGAGTTCACGATTTTTGTAAAAACATTTAGTTGCCAAGTGTTTAGTCCAGTTTAATAACAATTCCGAAAATAATGTTGATAATAACTCGATACCATACAAGATGGCATCAGATTGTTTTCCCGTCCCCAATGCTCCCTATCTAAGCATTGGTCGTGATTAAGGTCATTAGTTCACGCCCATCCTCTAAGGTACGGTGTGAGGTTGCCAAGCCTAAGAGCGCTATCAACTAATACCCCGTTACCTCTCAGGTAACTATTCGGTAGAATATGGGACTTAAGGTGACAGGAAATGAGTGTATTATCCAACATCCCAGTTTACCCAAAAGACTCATTCCCTCAGGGATTCCCGTTTGATTGTCCCACCCACCGGGACGCATGCTCAAGAGAAGTGAACTCACCTTAGATTGCTCGGTATGTTACGTTACATTACCCGTTCCAAGTTGGTCAACCAAACCCTACCATGGTTACCAAAGACAATCAGTTTATATGCACATAAATCACATATTCTGCATTCACATTACACAAGTAGCATACACACATCATCATATGAGTTATAACAGTCGTTCATAAAATCCAACAGTAACATATGTCATACCATCACATAATTATCAGATTGCACACCATGCACCTCATCCAGTAAGATATATCAGATGTTTAGCATGTATACAGGTTCATATCAAGAGTTCACATTCAACAAATACCAACTAGTGTACGGCCCCCTTTTATGTCCCAGGCCCAAGGTGTGTGTGTGTGGCCCGAGTATATTTACTAGTCCTAAACCAACGAGTGGCCCAAATCAGCATGACTTGTGCGATCGGAACTTTAGTGTGCGATTCGTGTTCGGTGTACAATCCAATAGTTAACAGCCCACCCCGAAGTGTGCGATCCAACAGGTCTGTGCGGCCCAATACATGGCTGGCCCACTTATGTAGTGTGCAATTCCAGACATGTTGTGCGATTCATATCATTTTGTGCGATCCACATTAAATTGTACGACCCAGATTTAACCCGTGCGACTACCTACTTGTGCGATCCATTATACTTTCCGGCCCAAGCAAATACGCGGCCCGATATGTTGTGCGATTAGCCCAGGGGTGTGCAGCCCATTAAAGAGCGGCCCACGAGAGAGGGTTTGTGCGACTTGATTGGGTTGTGTGGTTCACATAACATCCAGCCCAAATGTCTTGTGCGACTGGACCAAAATGTGCGATTTAAGGTCTTGTGTGACTTCAGTTATGTTTGACCGTAATTTATGGAAATCAGTTACCCCCTTTATGTTTGCTAATTCAATTCAATCAGTTACAATCTCCCTAATTCACGTGGACACCAAACATCAAGATTTATTAACAACAATTATCCTATAATCATTAATCAAATCGGATCGATCATATTATTCCAAATAATAAAACTGTTTCCCTAAACAATCATTATTATCATCACTCATCAAACAATCGAACTAATTCATGCATCTCATTCACTAACCGAGTCTAGATCCCCTTATTCGCATCATTAACAAGTATTCCAGATTGCATAATACTCTAAACTAATTCACATCGTGGCTGATCATATACATCAGATTCGTATCATTGATCTAACGCCCTAATCATCCATTGGGTTCCTTACAATCTACTTATTAATTGAAACACTTTGTTCATAGCCTCAAGTCAGGTATTATAGAACATACACATAGCTAATATCACAATACAAAGCAAAGCCGAATATACTAACCGTGAGATTGGAGGAGGTGTGCTAGACCTATAATCGAGATGCTTGCAAGGGAGAAATAAGGGCTTCGACCATGGGAGGCTGCCGACGGTTCCAGGGGAGAAGGAGAGAAGTATTTAGGGTTTGTGATTATGTTTGTGGGTGTGTTGCCAGAATAGTGGAACCGCATACATAGGTGTATGCGCATAAGTCCTCAGTTAAAAGGGTTGGGCTCGGTTTGGGCTTAGGGGGACTGGGCCGAGAATGATTCAGCCCACAGGAAAGAGTCCAAGCTAAAAGTGTGCGACTTGGAAATAGTATGTGCGACTAGGCTCTTCTAATTCAAATAACTCGTACATGAAGTGTCCAAATGATTCATAATCAAATACTAATCAATCAAGTGTAATAAGTTTGTTGCAACGTATTATGGCACAGGAAACATAGTGGTACAAGTTATAGGTCATGGAATCAAGTGATGCTAATCTGGAAAGTTTGGGTTGTCACAGTGTTCACCATATTTCGGGGAGTTACGTATTGTTGGAGTTTGAAACACCATATTGGAGCCAAGAACACACCAACCTTGATACTCAATCATTCCCAGTCTTCCATTCATCATCCTTTCGATCATAACCCTAATCCACTACCATTACCATCATCATCATTCCATCTTCAATCCATTCATCACAACCACCAACCACAAACCCTAATCATCATACATCTCCATCATCAAGTTTCAAGATGTTCAAGTTCAAGATTCCATCAATCGTTGATCACGTTCCATTCACCATGAGCGGCTAATTCTCGCGGGTTTCACCCTGGTATAGGTTTTTGTAAGTTTCTAGGGTTAAACATTGTTTGAGATTTGATTCGTGACAAGTTGTATTTTGATTTTGAAACCTTTGATAATTGTCGTGTATTTGAATATAATTTGTGAATTGTCGAATGATTATAAAATTTGACTTTGCGAAATGAATTTCTGCACTTATGCCTTGTCTAGGTTAGGATTTACATGTTCTTGGTAACGAAGTGCATTGCGGCCCATCGTCTACGACGTTGATAGCTCTTGGCACCTAAGCCACGCGACACTAATTCCGTTAAATCACTTCTGGAATTGAATTGAATCTAAAACGTGTAGAAACCCTAGGTCTTCAATTACCGAATCAGGTGTGAACCTTGTTCCAAATTATTGTTTTAATCAAGAATCAAGAATCAAGTTTTCGTGTAACCAAAGGCATTCAAGTTTAGTAGTAATCATTTTAGTACCAAACTCGTCGGTTTGATCCGACATCTCTTTACAACCAAACAAATTAATCAATTTCATAGCAAACTTCATAATAATTGTGACATTCTTTAAAATCAATCTCGTCCATACACATACCACAAACTCTTCCTGGTTCGACCCCCGTACTACCACTAACTCATAGTTAAGGGTAAATCATGTATATAAATATTATATTCGACGGGGCGCGACACTCCGATCAAATATACCGGTGTTTTACCCGTAAATACCGGTACCGAAAAACGAGGAAAGTGGGTACCGGTACCGAATATACCCGGTACCAAATGCTTATCCCTACTCTATGCTACTTATTATGAATTAAAAATCTTGGTGTTTTGTAACTCTGATATTATTCATAACTTACGGTCCTGACGAAGTTTTGCGCTGCTAAAGTTTTAATAAACACCACTACCACTGGATCTGCTCATGACTCCCATTTGGGGTAGGATCGGTGGTTGTGACAGATGGTAAAGAGAGGTGACATGATATTGAGGTGACATTATCGGGGTGTCACAATTGGCCAACACAATTGAGGTTTCAACAATCTGGAGGTTCAACTCTTGTTATAGGCGAAGGAAGAGTGTCAGTTGATTAGTCATTACTGTAAGCTTAAAGGTTACTGATTAGAGTAAGAAAACCGTCAACAAGCATGCTTTTTTAAGCGGCTCATTTACTCACCACCCTCATTAATCATAGTCCTAAATCTACACATTTTATTCACTATGGAACTAGAACTCTCAACCTTACGGAAACAATAGATTATCGAAATTTTAAAATACCCGAAATACAAATGAACATGAAAGCTGGATGGAACAAAAATAGCTACAAACTCAATACAAAATATGAACTAGATACACGAAAACGTAATTAGCACACAAATTCGTATCATGTATTACCATGATTCCTCAATGAAAGGATGTTTTTTTATACCATACACATGAAAGAGTGATACACGAGTTATTGTCGTGGATCACATGCGACGTAATCAAACACAATTAAGAATAAAACTAGGATACACATTTCATTACCTATCATACGAGCAAAGAGATATAACAAGCATACTAGCTATGTAAATTTCTAACTATTTAAGCATTAGTGAAGACACAAACGCTATTGAAAAAACCCCTGCTTTAATTTGAATTATTTAAACATTAGTCTATAATCTTCTTTGTTTTATTGAATTAAAAATTATTTGAAACAAAAAATCTTTTAACATTTGAATTAGTAGTAATGTTATGCTAGATTATATTGTTCAGTAATTAAGCATCATTATGTAGTTGATAAATACCTTTGAATCGTATAAATTAAACTAAAAACATACAGTAAACAAATTATTTTATATTAAGCACCAATTTAAAAATATAAAATAAATTTAATTTAAAGCGTATCGGCCTACAATAGAAAACACACCACAAAGATCACAATCCGTAAACACGTATCCACCGTCGGATCAAACTAAATCAACGACCATCATCAACCCCCAATTCCTCCACACGGATCACCAACCCAACCCCAAAAAAACTTTGAAATCCCCCGCCTATAAAAACCACCCAATTCCCCCAATCCACACACCACCAAAAACCAAAACCCCAATCTCAAATCTCATCTCCACCGTTGAAAAAAATGTCAGGACGCGGAAAGGGAGGAAAAGGATTAGGAAAGGGCGGAGCAAAGCGTCACAGGAAGGTTCTCCGAGACAACATTCAGGGGATCACGAAGCCAGCGATTCGGAGACTGGCTCGTAGAGGCGGAGTGAAGCGGATCAGTGGGTTGATTTATGAGGAGACACGTGGAGTGTTGAAGATATTTCTAGAGAATGTTATTAGAGATGCTGTCACCTACACCGAGCATGCTAGGAGGAAGACGGTTACTGCTATGGATGTGGTTTATGCGTTGAAGAGGCAGGGAAGGACTTTGTACGGATTTGGCGGGTAAATTGGGTAATGGAAGTAGTTGTTTTAGGCTATGTATTGTGTTGAATTTTAGTGAATCCTATCTCAGGGTTTGTGGGTATTATTATGTTGTTTTGAAATTCGAACACTTTTATTGCAAGTTTCGGTTGCTGAATTGAATGTTGTTTGTTATGTTTACTGTTTTTTTTTTGTTTTGTTTTATGCAGTTGTTAATTTTAGTGTTGCTGATGAATTAGGTTAATTGAACCTGTAACTTGATATTAGTCAATGCATGTACCCAGATTTACAGAGATCTTATTATGTTATAGCTTAATTGTTTAGGATTTGTTAGTGCTAGCAGATCGTTTGGTTTATTTATTGTTTAAAGATCAATCATAGTTTTTTTAAACAACAAAAATAGAAGCGCTGTATTCATATGTTGGAAAATTGGGATTCTTCAATTGACATTGAAGATACCGTACTACTGTATGGTTTACATACATGATACATGTCCTATGTTAAGGGTATGGGTTGTCATCACTCACAACTTTTAATTAAGTTTCGTTATATCATCAAGCATTATTCCATCACTAGTGATGGATTTTAGTAGAATGCCAATCACTCACCACCACACCTAAGGCTAGATGGTATGGGGGCCGGCTTAGACCTGGCGTGGCCCGGCGCCGGTCCCCCACACCGCCCCACTCGGCCCGTTAAGTGAAATCCGGCTCCCACAAGACGATTGTGACGGGCCTTGAATTTGAAAATGTAGAAACGGCTATAACATTTAATAAAAAAAATCCCTTTTTCTATAAAACCATCTCATTTTATACCATTTTCATCATTTTCTCCCCACTTTCAACTCAAAACACTCTCATTTTATACCACTCTTTTATAAAAAAATATCTTCTCATCCACAATGACATCTAATTCTTGGTGGTCCTCGTCTTCTTCGGAGGAAGAGGAGATGTTTTACGCAAACGCTGTTGATGGAGAGTGTGAAACATGAGTGTTTAAGTGCGTATCTTACAGGTTTTGTTTGGTTTTATATGAGTATATGCTTAGATTTGGTTTATTGCGAGAGTTTGTATGTTGCAGGTAAAAACGCGTAATTCAGTGAGTTAGACATGGGTTTGCGGCTTGGAGATGGCACTTACGGATGACAGATTTTTTTGAGGCCACTTATTGTTTTATAAAAAGTCAATATTGCAACATCATCATGATGACATGATTATTGAATTAGTGGCAGCACATATCTCGATGGTGGCAGCCATATAATAAAATTTTTGGGAATTTGATACTCTCGAAAATAAGAGGAGTCATTGATGATTATTATATAACCATACAAAAAGCAACTTGAGTCATGTCTTTTCGTTTAAAAGTCGCGTCCGTTAGAAAATTATAATATATATTGTATATTGTTGAGTCATGTCCTTTCGTTTAAACGTCGCGTCATTTAGACGTGTCTTTTCGTCATCCTTCTAATGAACAGCCATGATTGTTGAGACACACTTCTTCATCTGTTAATTAAAAAACCACATTTTTATAATCATATGTCGGCTGTAAATACGAAAATCGAGTGCCGTTTAAAGAACGAAGTTGATGCTTTAATTATTATTATTATTATTATTATTATTATTATTATTATTATTATTATTATACTTTAATATAGATATGTGTCTCACATACTTACTCGCACCGCCTCATCTTATAATCAAAAAAGTCTATGCAAAACCAACTTATTGGTAAAAAATTTTCTCTTCAAATGAACCGATGTATCCTTTATTTAACCATTGTTGTTAAAGAATAACCTCCTCAAATGAACCAAAGCATTCCTTTGTTACATTGATAATGTTTTACAAGCAGATTTAACAGATGTGTTGTTTTGTATGCACCGCATGAACCAACACGCCTACTTAATAAACAACCCCTTTACAATTCAAAGGGTCACACCGTTTGAAGGGATTTTGCGTCGCTTATATAAACAAACCAACAAAACGACAAACACATACATACACGCCGTTCAAATGAAATACACAAATGCTAGACTATTACATAGCGTCGTTCAAATCAAATATACATACGCGTCGTTCAAACAAACCGACAAACACATTCTTTTTTTTGGGGTTCGGCTTCAATCAGAAGGGTAAACGATGACGGCAGTGGGTCGCGTATGGTGCCAGTGGTGATTGTAAAAGATGATATTTGTGGTTCGGGGTTGTTTTGTCTTCTATGACTTCGTTTTGGTGTTCCAACAGTCACGAATGGCATGGTGATGTGGGTGGTGGAGAATTCGGAGACGCCATTGCAATCCATTGCGTTAGATTTTGTTGAAGGTCGGGGCTGTGGTGGTGAACGGCGACCCAACCTTACACTGTCGCCATCATCCACCGCAAAATACCCATATCGGTCTCTCTCTCCGGTATTCTCTCTCAATCACCGCTCTCTCAATATGGTACACAGATGTGTGTGGTTTAAGAAAAATAAAAAGTGGGTTATCTAACTTTACAGATGGTTTTACATGTGTGTGGTTTAAGAAAAAAAAATGTGGGTTTGGCATTACAAAACCATTTAGCAGATGGTTTAAGAAAAATAATAGATTTTAATAATATATGACATTTTAATATTTAATGATGAATTGTAATGGAAATAATAAGAATAGTAATTATAATTAAGTTTTCTGGATACGTACAGTAACGGGTATTATTATTTACGGTATCACACATATTAGAATAAGTGTTATTCTTTTATACACAACATTTGTTATTAAATGAAAGAGTAAATTGCTAAAATCGTCTCTGACGTTTGTTCACATTTGCTAGATCCATCCAAAAAGGGTTTTTTTCTCATAGGAACCACTGAGCTTTCAAAAAAGTTGCTAAATCTATCCAAAATGACTAATACTCTTAACAATACTAAGTTGATAGAGGGGTAATTTAATCATTCTTTTAATTTATTTAATTTACCCTTTTTTTAACAGGTTATTACATGCCCCCACCATTTTATAAACAAAACCCTAAAACCTAATTGTTGCAGTCGACCTCAACATACATAAGTGACCGTCCAATTATGGTTTACCAAATAAAATTAGTTGGTAATGTACCAATGCAAGAAACTTTCAATTTCATCCATAAAATAATATTAATTATCACATGATTTGCCCAACAAACCAAAATCTCATCTTCATCTCTAATATGTATAATTGTATACTATATATATCATCCGCAGGTGTATCTTATTGGTACTCTTCTTCTCTTTTCTGTTAAGAATCCAACAAACAACATCATGAAAAAATTGTTATTCTCCAGACTTTGCTGGATTTTATTCTCACATTTTGCATTCTAACAACTGCCAAAGCTCAATAAGCAAGAAAGTTGATGGTGTTTTCTATTTTCTTTGATTACTTGGTTATTGAGCTTTGGCAGTTGTGAGAATAAGCTGATAGAGGACGTTGCTGATAGAGGGGTTATTTACTCAATACATTCAATAATCATAAGTATATAATGTTATTTACTCAATATATTCGGTCCTAAAACTCGGGGTGTTTATAATGTGCCATCAAAAAGTCTGAAACTCAAATCATTTCCTTAAAAGGTTAACTTGAGTCATAATTCTTTTTGGTATGTTAATTTGTAGTTTTGTTTGGTTTTCCAATCTACGTTATTAAACGGATTTTGTTTAAGATGTAGACATGTAGAATTCAGTTTGTTTAACAAGTATATACAGTACAACCTGCGCAATGTGCGAACATTATTCACATAAATTTCATTATATTTTAAGACAATATCTTAAACATAATCCGAATAATAATATGATATTTAAGTTTATGTAACATTAATTTCAAGTTATGCAATATTTCCTATCTCATGTAGTGATACTAAACGTATTCATAATCAACATCCCGCCGCAACGCGCGGGTTAACGTCTACTCGTTATATTCAATTCTTAAAGGATCTTGACTTATCATCTATTAATTAATGGGAGCAGCCATCTCGGTTTGGAGCACATGTGCACAAAAAGACTTCCTAGTGGGCTTCTTGAGGATCGATATTTTGGCAGCCACTATCTTGAAATATATGCAGCAACATTTAGTATTTTTGGGCTCTCAAATCGGCCCAATCTCACCATCAATCCAATCCATCGATTTTGGGGCAGCCTTTTTGTGTTTAAAAAAAAAACACACAATCTCATCATGGATATACGATCGATCATGGCAGCCATATACAATTAATTTTTCAACTTTCAAACGCAGGACCAACATTATACATCCATCATCGATCAAGCACAACATGGTACCGATCATGTCTTCATCACTATCTCAAGTTTGTGATCGCGTCCATTCAACAATGAGCGGCTAGTCTCGTCGGATTCACCCCGGTATAGATTGTTGTAAGATTTTCTAGGGTTTATGTATTTGTAGTTTGATTCGAATTTGAGACAAACTGTGTTTTGATTTTTGATACCATTGACAATAGTTTACATTTGTTTCCTATTCGTAAATTGTCGAACGACGTTAAAAGTTATGACTTTACGAAATGGTTATGTGTAGTTATGGATTGTCTTGGTTAGGTTTTACTTGTGTTGATTACAAAGTGCATTCTTGTCCGTTTTTCGAAACGTTGATAGTTATTGGCACCTAAGTCACGGTACACTAAATCCGCTAATCGTATACAATTGAGTTGAATCTAAAACTTGTAGAAACCCTAGGACTTACAATTATCGAACCGGGTGTGATCCGTATTCCTAATTCTTGTTTTCAATTAAGTAGTTTAGTTTTGAAAGTTTCGTTAATAAATCATCGTTTTAGATAATATCAATTTGTCCATTCAATCCGATATCCTTTCAAACTAATTAAACAAATAAAGTTAGCAAACTTCATAATTACGTTGTACATTGTTTGTAAATAGTCTAACTAATCGAACGGGTCGTAGGATACTAACCACATGCTCTTCGTGGATACGATACCCGACTTACCCTAGCTACCTAGGTTTAGTTGGGTTTTTGACTGACCGAGACGACACGGTCACGTCAAAATGGCGCCGTTGCCGGGGAGCTAGTGTGCTTAGTATTTCATTGCTTGTTCGATTGTAGTTTAGTTTTTTTCTTTTCTTTCTTGTATATTCATGATTTTACTTTGGGTGGTCGAGATTGTGTGTGCAGGTACATGTTTTGCAGGAATTACTTTTCAATATGAATTGGGTAAATGATGATCCGTGTGAGTGTTGCGGAAGCGGAGAGCATTATTTAGAGGATTGCTCTATTTTCCACGAAAAAAGTTCAAGCCTACAAGGACCGGGAAGACTACCTCAGCGGACTGTATGAATATAGGAGGGCGGATTATGAAGATTTCAATGATCCATCCTCACATTATCCATACGCTAGACCCCCACCACCACCAGATTATCAAGAATATTACTATTCGGAGCTAAATTACCATTATGATCAAGAGCAGGGTTACAACAACTATCAACCCGACTTGCCACATTTCCCGAGTTACCAGGAGGAGTATGATGACTATTATCATGACTCCCATCAGCCGACATACGAGGAGCCTCAAGATTCGTTAAACTCTAAGCTCGATATGATTATGGATATGATGATAGAAATGAAAAAGAAAGACGAGCTGAGAGACAAATCATTTGAGGCTTTGGTTATTCAGGTTGGTCAATTAACTGAGGAGATGGCCCAACTTAGGCGAGACCAAGAGGTTTTGGCTAATGGTACCATGTTTGATGGTGATGTGGTGGAAGAGGTTATGGAACTTCCGGATCAAGTAATTGAATGTTTGAACCGAGCGGAAGACGTAACACCGCAAGACGGGTCAGGGTCAAAAGAAGCTCAAAGTCATATATCTCCTTCTCTAAAACTTATCACTCCAACCAACAAAGTTGGGGATGCGGGTGCGGGTATAAAGATTCGAAGAGCAGCCTTGCAAGACATTGGCCATGTTGTTAAGAGACGCCCCCGAAGTTGTACATTACATATGCCGCGTAAAATAAAAAGAGAATGGATCCGGCATGCTAATTACCGAGCGTATGTTGGAAACTCGGTAGGCAAATGTGCACTTCGACCACCATGAGAGGTAAATTAGGTATCATTGTTGTAGAGTTTGTACTAGTATTCGTTTATTTTATTTTCTTAGTTAAATGAACGTTGTGGGTGTGTTCCCTATATAACCCTCACGAGACCTACTCGTCCTCCCGAGCTATCGGGTGGTTTAAAAGGGCTTGTTGCATAAGCTAAATGCAACCGTGATTCCTACGAAAGTGAGTTAGGTTTGTTGTTATTCCAAACGCCCCGCTTGCGGTATGCGCATATAATGTATATATGTGTGGGCCATCGGGGGGCAAAAGTAAAAGTGCACTAATTTTAACGTTATTTTACTAATTTCGTGAAAATAACGTTAAAAGTGGAGGACGGTTAATCATGCATCATGTGGTGGCGTTGATAGCTGAAAGACAAAAGGGTACATGCACTAATCGGTCTTTGTCCCGATTGCCGAGTGTTATGTGCCTTATGTCCAAGGCTTGATGCAAAACTACTATCGAGCCGGGGGTCTCACTGGAAGCAGCCTCTCTATTCCTACGGGGTAGAGGTAAGGCTGTCTACATCTTACCCTCCTCAGACCCTACCTTTGCTTTGCTATTGGTGGGATTTACTGAGTATGATGATGATGATGATGTAAATTATTTTTCCACATAAATCAAAGTGAATTAACGTATGACTTGGTAATATTTTCATAAAAGTGGTAGAACTAGGTAGCTAATAAATTTTAATGGTTGTGAGAAGCATGCTTCTGCACAAGGGTTAAGATTTGTAGGTACATTATGTTCGTGAGACGACCGCTTTGTTGAAGAGGTGAAGAGCACACGAGGAGCTAGCGAAAAACTAGGTGCATACGTTTCTTTTTACCTTTGATTTCTAGTTAGCAAATAAGTGGAATGTAATTTGTATTTTATTTCCGGGGTGAAATTTTGGGGAGGTTAGCCGTGTCACATCCCTTGTGCGTTTAAAAGCTCCATACTTGCACATTGAGGACAATGTGTACCTCAAGTGTGGGGATGGGGGAGTAAAAGTTTTCGATTTTTGACCCGTTCATTTAAACACTACATATTGAGGACAATGTTTACCTCAAGTGTGGGGATGGGGGAAAAATTTCAATTTTTTTTTCAAAATGTCTTTGTTTAAAGCGATCTTAAAAGCACAAGTAACTAAGTCAACGAGGGATGACACAACCCATTTGGTCTTTTGTCATGGTCAAGTTCGAATTAATAGCATAACGGGTATTTAGCGGGTGGTTATTTGGGAATAATCCGCCTAAGAAACTTGCAATTTATGTATATCATATTCCATACCCTTATACGTGAGATTTTGAGCCACTTGTATACATTATATATTCACATATTTCGTTGTTTGAGTGGACCATTAGTCATGTATTGTAGAACTTGCATCTTTTGATACGTTTGAGACCGTAGACCGAATACAAGCACAAGAATGATTAAGGCATTTGGTAAACCTTTTCCCTTTACACCATTTATCTATCCTTACCCAAAATCTATCCCTTAGTAGCCAACTTTGAGCCTAAACCTTTCGTTTGACAACCCACTTAGCCCATAACCATAAGCCTTTTCTTTTTAAACCCGTGTGATGAAAATTCGATTATAGGATTATGTGTTTGTATAGTTGTAATTCATATGAAAAAAAAAATTCAGAAAATATTGCAAAAAAAAAAAAAAGAATAGAAAAGCATTGAAAAAAGTACAAAAATACGAGTTGTTAGTTTGTTGAATAAAAGGCGAAAGTCATTGCCTCATAGTTGATGTTTATAGTTAGTTTTGTTTAGCATAGTCGTTTGTAATAAAAATCGAATTTTTCATCACCTTAGCCACTTTAAAAATATCATATTTCCCACCCTTCGCCTAGCCCCATTACAACCCTTTCAAAGACCTTTTGACTTGTGCTTAGTATTCGTGTTCGTGTTCGGTGGTGGAGAATGATTGAGTTGCAAGCCTATGTGGGTACATGTTCTATTCGGTTTGGAGCGATTACTTTAAAAAGTGCTAATACATCATTAAAATTAGCCAACTCGTAAACCGAGTGGAGTGAACATTGTGAGGGATATATATGAATTGTCACACCCCGACCACGTAAAACTACAAAACGTGGCGGAAACGTCGGGGAGTGTTGTATCAGAATTAATTGTTTCACAACCATGGAAATTAAAGTGTCGTTCTATTATCAAACAAGAGGGTTACATTGCCTTAAACAAGAAACAAAGAGCACATAACATAATTTAACTAGTTCTTGCTTCGTTTTAAGTCACTAAGGCACAAGTCCGCCTAAGTGTGTCTCGATCATCCTATGCAACAGCTCCTGAAAACACATGTGAAAATAGGTACGTCAGCATAAAAGTGCTTGTGAGATACATAGGTTTTGTGAAAATAGGATTCATGACTTGAGTTTAGAGAAGCTGTTTAATAAAAAGTAGCCACGAATCTTGTTGAGTGTTTCCTTTCATAAATCATTTGAAAAGCGATAAGTAAACCAAATGATATATATGTATAAAAGAATAATGTATGGTTAAGTGAATAACCATGTAAAATGAGTTTGTATAAGTTAAGTTATTTGTAAAACGATGTTTATGTGAAGATTGTATTGTAGATGTAATATGTCTAATCTGAAATGGTTTAAATAACGCTACGATATGTAATACCATAAAAGCACTTATATATAGGAAGTACCAGCGGCGTATCCACCATGTTTTTATCGTATTACACGTCGCCTCGTTACTTAAATCACTTACCCAAACAACCACCGGAATGTAATGTTTAAAAATTTTAGAAATGTTTATGTATGGTCAAATACGGTTCACACGGTTCAACAGTTACAAACGGTTCACATAATCAAATGGTTATAACGGTTCACATAGTCAAAAGGTTACAACGGTTCACATAGTCAAATAGTTGTAAATGGTTCAAAATGTAATATAATGTGTTCATATGCTGGATGAGCATATGCAGCAAGTTGTAATGTAAAACAATGTGCTAGCATGCTAAGTAAACATACATAGCAAAACAAGGTAATGTAAATCAATGTGTCCATATGTTGAGCAAACATATGCAACTAATGTAATGTAAATCATGTACTATACGCGTACTAATGAACATAGCAAGTATATGATATGAAAACATGGAAAACACGAAAGTAACAAGTAGGCACATGTGTTTCACCCCAAAACAGTTTGAAAACAGTAAAAGAGGGGTCTATGTACTCACTTGAGATTGCCTAGAAGTCCTTGAGTAACAACCAAACAATGCTAGAGATCACGGAAATCAAACGACACCTAATATAGGTAACTATGTTAATAAACCGGACCTATATCGGAGGATCGGATAGAATGAGGGCTCGTAAACCAAATGAGTATGGGAACTCATGTAATATGGTTTAACAAAGCCTACATACTAAAATGAAACCTAACCTAAGTGCTTACGACCCATTACGACCCGCTTAGGTAGCTTATGCTACTTTAACGCGCCGTTCACGTAAAACGCGTTCGGATTGCCTAACTAGTCCTATGACAAGTAAAATATGCCTTAACTTGCCTAATATTGTTGCCAAATCAGTTTAGATGTCAAAATTTATGTTACATATGCTTAAAATGAATTTTGGGCGTAAAAAAGGCATTTTGGTAATTTACCTAAGGCATATAAACTACCTATCATACAACTAACTAAACGTCATGACCATAAGGTATAACCTAGAAAGGTTATTACCTATACAGTATGGTCACCTAAAGTATTTGGTCGGATCCTAAAGATCGACCAAACGGGTCGGGTTCGAAAGTATAAGCACTAAACTAAAAGTGACGAGCTAAGCATGTTAAAACATGCTTAACTAAGTTAGAAAACAAGTTTGGTATCAAAACAAATGGTTTTGATACCTAAAAGTAGTTTGGTTACAAAATACGCAAGAATACACATTTTGGCCGAAACTACGACTCGTCACTGAGCCTAGATAACGTGGTAATCAGTAGGCATAGTCACAAGGGACTATAGCCATCGTGATTACGCTCACGTTGCGAAGTTCAACCGAACTTCGTGTTGACCATAAACTGGTCAACGCAGAAAACGCTAAAAGAATGAAAGAGGACTTACAACGGGTCCAAGAATGGAAGTTTTGATCCGAATATTCTCAGGTATGAAGTGATAAACACATCAACTTAGAGAACAAATTCAGATTCAAAGGTGTGGGTTTTGCAAATGAGGGGTGAGGGGTATTTATAGATTTTGTAGAGCCATTAAGATCGTTCCTCGTAAACCGAGCTTTTATCTAAGTCGTACACATTAAGCCCATGGTTTTATAAAACCATTGGAGCCCCTAAACCAGCCCATAGATTCAGAAATACCATTTGCATGTGGGTTTTGTGAGTATAACAGCTGTAAACAGCCGTTAAAACTGGTTTTGCATATCTGACATGCTTACGCGGGCCGCATAAGGTTTTATGGGGGCTTACACGGGCCGCCTGAGCCTTCTGATCAGCAAACAACTTTCAAAAATGATAGTTTCAGTCCCTGTTGTGTTATAAGCTCATTTCCGACACTTCTAAGGCCCGTGAAGCCAACTTTAAGGCCCTAAAATGATGCCTAAACATTGTGGACATGAAACATGCTCAAAAATATGCCGGATGTCGGTTCATTGGGTCGTACGATCGCGATGTTCGCTTAATTACGACGGAATGCGCATAAGCGCGAAAAACGATCCAAATTGCGCGACGAATGGATTTTTCTCATGCCAAACACTAAGATAAAATATTTTAGTGTTTACATAAATTTTTGGATGTCCGGATGTATTCAGAATGTAAGTTATGCGCGAAAATGCAAACTTATGCACTTTTTGACGCTTTTAGTCCCTGAATGACCCAAAAGTTTATTTTAGCACACCGAACCCCTCAAAGCCTATTTCTAAGCTATGTAAAGGATATTTATGGTATGTTTAACTTATGGTCATGTTCCGGAAAGTCTGTTCCAGTACGAATCGTCATACTTTCGCAGTTTGTCGAATTTAGTCCCTGCATGCGATTAAACTTGGTTTTGCCATACCAAAGCCTTCAAAACTTATTTATAAGTTATGTAGAGGTTATTTAAGGTATGTTAAGCATATTTCACATTTCCGAAGTGTTCGTTACATTAAACTGGTTATATTTACGCATCAGTGCGCGTATAACCTTCCAGAAAGCGATTTAAAGTTTGAAATCGAACAAGAATTGATATGTGCAAAAGATACACATATTATATAGATCCCAAGTATGAAATACAATATTTCATTGGCTTGGTATTTGTTTGATGGTCGTAGAAGCACATGTGTCACAGTCTCCCCTACTTTAGGAAATTTCGTCCCGAAATTTATTCGTTGGACTCTGTCTGTGACTTTGTGTTAAATAACCATAAAAAACAAGGCATAATCTTGTCATTTTCCTCAACGGATATTTTTCAGAAGCGAAAATGAATGAACGGAGTCATTTTCCTCAACGGGTTCTTCGGAAATGGAAAATGAAGGATTTAACTAAACGGATATTCATTTCCCTCAACGGATATTCTTCAGAAGTAAAAATGAATGGATGATTCATTTTACTCAACGGGTTCTTCGTCAGAAACGGGAATGAAAAAGGATAATCAAAATGATATTCATTTCCTCAACGGACATTCTTCAGAAACGAAAATGAACGGACGGAGTCATTTTCAACGGTTGCTTCCTCAGAAGCGGAAATGAAGGATTTAAACAAACGGATATTCATTTCCTCAACGGATAATCTTCAGAAACGAAAATGAACAGACGGAGTCATTTTCAACGGTTACTTCATCAGAGTTGGAAATGAATTGGGTTAACTCTAGATACATGATAGAACTTGCTGTGATTTCTGTGCACTAAATTCCATAATTATGTATGCATCCATAATTACGTAATTCCTTGCACAGTCCGCACAGTTTGTTTTGTAATGTTTTAGGGGAAGAAATCAAACCTGTGATGAGGGTGACTAGACTACCATTGGGTCCTTTTAATTAGATCGACAGATGATCTTTTTTTTTAATTAGGCCACCAAGGAGTCCTTTCAGCTATATCATCACATGATATTCCTAGCCAGATTTTTGGATCAATCTGTTTAACTAGACCACTCAAGGGGTCTAATTATGGAGTAGTACTTTATAATCCGAGGGACTTAACTACAACGTAGAAGTCCATTTAGGATTTTAGGTAGTACCTTTGGGTATCCTACTATGAATCCCTTATACGAAGGTATGGATGATTCTACGAGGATTTGGATAACATAATTTGGATCACACAAAACATAAAAGGGAACACATAAGCACTTAATCACATAATTGTTTTCTTGGTTATTAATTGTTATTATCTTGTTATAGATTGCTATTAACTTGGCGCCGATTTGAACATGGGTATTCAAGGCATACCAGGAACCCAGTTGATGGACTTCAACGTCCTCAAGCATCTATCTGTAAAGATAGGATGATCTTCCAAAAATTCGATTTTTGATTACAAGGAATCACCACATTCGAATTAAGGTATACAACAATTAAGGACTTACGGAAATATCCTTAGGTACCCCATTAAGGAGTGGGTATTCGTCCAGAGTTGTAACTTGCGCCTTGGACTTCGTTTTCCTTGGAAGAAACGGGTACTTAGGATTTTCGTGGAAAACGCAAGAGATCATAAAGTGGAAGAATTTTGGGGGTAGTCTGTTCTTCAAGGAATACGGTTCCTTGATTGTCGGTAATGTAGGGGATATGTTGTTTTATACATGCAATGCAAAGTAAATAAAAGATTTATTTATAAACAACATCAACAACTGTTTCTTAGATCTTGACAACAAAAGAGAATAATACATAAAGCTTGATTATTTCTAAACAGTGTTGTCTTCCAATCGGTCAGATGCTCATCCCAGTGCTGGATTCGCATTAGCAAGCTTTGGGCAATTTCTTCGGAAATGGCCCATCTCGCCACAGTTGAAGCAAGAACCTGGTGGAAAACGACCTTGGGCAGGAATGTTGTTAACTTGATTTGGTGCAGCTGCTGTTGGGTAAACCCTCGCTGTATGACCTATAAGTCCACAAACTTGGCATGTGCGGCACTTCACACCAGCATGATGATGTAGGCTACATTGGTTGCACAAGGGTGCAGTTCCGTTGTAGGGCTTCCTAGCAGGGGGTTGAGTTGGTTGGTTGGGGACGGCTTGACCACTGTGAGTGACCATGGCGAAGTTCTGAGAAGCCTTTCGCTTCTTTGACTTCTTAGGGGATTCAGTCTGTTCATCCATGGTCTTTGATTCCTCGATTGTTTTCTTGTCACTTTTTCGGAAAAGTTTACCTTTCCTGATCTGAGATTCAGTCAGGGTTGCAGATAGCTCAATGGCCTGTCTAACTGTAGTAGGGTTGCTACCAGTCACAATGTCTTGTACTGAGTCAGGGAGGCCATCAATGTACTTTTCGATTGCCTTATCCAAAGGCGTGACCATATTTGGGCATAACAGACTTAACTCCTCATAACGGTCCGTGTAGGCTCGATGCTCACCGCTATCTTGCTTAAGATCGTCAAATTCCCTTTCCAAGGCCCTCAGTTCATGACGAGGACAGAACTCCTTTATCATAAGGGCCCTAAGTTCGGCCCAAGTCTGTGCTAAAGCAACCTCAGCACCACGGTCTCTCATAACCCCGTTCCACCATGTAAGAGCCCTCTTCTGAACACACTGGAAGCAAACTCGACCTTGCGATTATCAGGACACTGAACGTGACGAAACGTACTCTCAGTGCTCTCGAATCATTGTAGGAGCCCAGTTGCTCCTTCAGAACCACTAAACTTGAGTGGCTTAGCCGAATTGAAACTCTTGAAATTGCATGGAGCATTATTGTTGTTATTGGCTTGGTTCAGTTGAGCAATAAGATTTGGGAAAGCAGCAGCCATTTGCTGCGCGATGATTTCTGCCAGTTCGTCATTCGCTATCTGATTGTCGCGTCGAGGAGGCATTCTAAAAGAGGGAAACATAAAAAGGAAACGAGCGAGATGATTAGATGAAAAGGACGCAGTGATACAAAATTTGACAAAATCAAAGATGGTGGTCATTTGTTTGTTACCACAAGGCAAACAAACGGCACGTTGTGGCTAATCAAAGTAAATTGGTCAAAAATAATGTATCGCGAAGACATGCTCGCCTATAAGTGAACAATCACCCCAAGAGTTCCCAGGTAAGAGTGACTGGTCCGATTATGTGGATTTGTACGAACACTCTAGCCTTAGACAGAAAACCCAGGGTACAGGCATTCACTTTTCCAGTTTGCACGTGTTCACATTATTTAGGACCCAAAACTTTGACAAGATTTTGAAAACTCAAAGGGGTTCAAAACCTTATAACAGAGGGTTCAAAACCTTACAACAGAGGGTTCAAAACCTAGTAATCAATCATCCAAGAACAGATGATTAATTTTCAAAGCGAATTCGGAATTGCTGTTCTCGTCGTGGTTATCACCTAAGGATAGGTGACGTGCATGTTTTAAGATCTAAACACAAGATAACTTGTGTTGGGGTCCTAGGAAGGTTATAGTCTAGGTCAAAGCATTACTAATAACCTAATTCCCTATAACCATCGGCTCTGATACCAACTTTTCTGTCACACCCCGACCACGTAAAACTACAAAACGTGGCGGAAACGTCGGGGAGTGTTGTAACAGAATTAATTGTTTCACAACCATGGAAATTAAAGTTTCATTCTATTATCAAACAAGAGGGTTACATTGCCTTAAACAAGAAACAAAGAGCACATAACATAATTTAACTAGTTCTTGCTTCGTTTTAAGTCACTAAGGCACAGGTCTGCCCAATCTCACCATCAATCCAATCCATCGATTTTGGGGCAGCCTTTGTGTGTTTTAAAAAAAAAACGCACAATCTCATCATGGATATACGATCGATCATGGCAGCCATATACAATTAATTTTTCAACTTTCAAATGCAGGACCAACATCATTATACATCCATCATCGATCAAGCACAACACGGTACCGATCATGTCTTCATCACTATATCAAGTTTGTGATCGCGTCCATTCAACAATGAGCGGCTAGTCTCGTTCGATTCACACCCCGGTATATATTGTTGTAAGATTTTCTAGGGTTTATGTATTTGTAGTTTGATTCGACTTTGTGACAAATTGTGTTTGATTTTTGATACCATTGACAATAGTTTACATTTGTTTCGTATTCGTAAATTGTCGAACGATGTTAAAAGTTATGACTTTACGAAATGGTTATGTGTAGTTATGCATTGTCTTGGTTAGGTTTTACTTGTGTTGATTACAAAGTGCGTTCTTGTCCGTTTTTCGAAACGTTGATAGTTATTGGTACCTAAGTCACGGTACACTAAATCCGCTAATCGTATACAATTGAGTTGAATCTAAAACTTGTAGAAACCCTAGGACTTACAATTATCGAACCGGGTGTGATCCGTATTCCTAATTCTTGTTTTCAATTAAGTAGTTTAGTTTTGCAAGTTTCATTAATAAATCATCGTTTTAGATAATATCAATTTGTCCGTTCAATCCGATATCCTTTCAAACTAATTAAACAAATAAAGTTAGCAAACTTCATAATTACGTTGTACATTGTTTGTAAATAGTCTAACTAATCGAACGGGTCGTGCGATACTAACCACATGCTCTTCGTGGATACGATACCCGACTTACCCTAGCTACCTAGGTTTAGTTGGGTTTTTGACTGATCGGGACGACACGGTCACGTCAGCTGTGGTAAAGGCGGCGTAGATTCTTATGGAGGAGGAAGAGGAAGAGGATGACGTCTCGTCTGAAAGCGTTATTACCAGACGAATACGGATTAACAGAGACCGCCAAAGTTTGTCATTAATAAATTTTATTATCCTTATTCCTTATTTCCTCGTATTTATATATTTTTTACGACAGGAGCACACGAGAAATTGGTTAACGATTATTTTTCGGATGCACCCCTTTACAATGCCGACATTTTCAAATGAAGGTTCCGAATGAGTCGCCGGTTATTCACACGGATTGCTGATGATTTGGCGGGGCTAGACCCGTTTTTCACGCAACGACCCGATGCTCGGAATTATGATGGGTTCACCACGTTACAAAAGTGTACTGCGGCCATTCGTCAACTGGCGTACGGGACAGTGGCCGACACTTTGGACGAGTACTTACAGATGTCGGCAAGAACTACGCGGGAATGTTTGTATCGGTTTTGCCATAATGTGGTGAAACTGTATAGCAAACAATATTTGCGAAAACCAAACGCGTATGATGTTCAACAGTTGTACCAAGCTCATGAAGCACGGCACGGGTTTCCGGGAATGCTCGGTAGCATTGATTGTTTGCATTGGGCGTGGCATAACTGCCCGAATGCGTGGCGAGGCCAATACACGCGAGGTGATCACGGCCATCCAACCTTAATATTTGAGGCCGTGGCCTCACAAGATTTGTGGATCTGACATTCTTTCTTTGGTCTCCCTGGTTCACTTAACGACCTCAACGTGCTATACCAATCGGCGATCTTTACCGATGTCGTTAATGGAACCGGTCCGGACACCCGTTTTAAAGTTTCTGGGGTTGAGTATAGACACGGGTATTATCTTGCTGACGGAATATATCCGTCTTGGTCTACAATTGTCAAGACTATTCCATTTCGCGAGGACGAAAAAAGGAAAAAATTCGCCAAGCGTCAAGAAGCCGCAAGAAAAGACATCGAACGTTGTTTTGGTGTTTTACAAAAAAAATGGGCAATCCTTGAACAACCGGCACGTGCGTTCACACCGAAGAGGTTGCGCCTTTGTATGTACGCTTGCATTTTGCTCCATAACATGATTATTGAAGACGAAGGTCGGGCGATTTGTGAGTATGATGAGAATGCATCTTACGGGAATACTGTCCCGGTCGATCTAACACAACAGGATTTAAACTCGTTCGCGCTGACCAACGACTACACGCATGCAAACCTTCAACATGATTTGGTAGAACATATATGGAACAACGCAAACGTCGGGGACAGTGACGAAGACGAAGACGAGTGGTGCTATTTTTATAAAATTTTAAATCTAGTCGTTTTTTATAAATTTTAGGTAGTGTAATTTTTTTTATGTTATGTAATTTTTATTTATGTTATGTAATGGATTTTATTATCTTCTTTTATGTCTTATTTTTATAAAATTAAACAAATAAAAAAGTTAAACAATAAAAGTTAAACAAATAAAATAAATTAAACAATAAAAAATTAGGTGGGGTAGTCCCATCCTCCACCCCCCTCAAAAAGCAAGGAGGCCCAATCCTCAATGAGATGGTGATGTGGCGCCTACGTGGCGGCCCATCATCATGGGGATGAGCCTCCCCATACCCACTAGTCTAACAATTTCCCCTACAACCAACAATTTCCCTCACCACACAACATTTTTTTATGCGTGATAATTTCCACGTGTTTTAAATTTGACGCGTTATATACATGGGTGGCGGTGGTGTTTTGTATAACTCGTTATATATCTAGTGACGGATCCAGAAATTTTTTGTAAGAGGTTCACTTTTTTAAAGTTCCAATTCATATGTCTGAATATATAAGAAAAAAATCGGGTTGGTTCGACGGTTCAGGTCGGTCGAGAAGGTTTATCACATAATAAAAAATACAATACATTAATGAAAATGAAAACCATGATCATCATAAATTTTAAAACAGGCAACATAAATAACATGGTCTTTACGAAAAATTCATTTTAAAAGCTTACAAAAACATATAATATTCAATTTCAAATTGGCCTCTCATTCTTCTTAATTAAGCAAGTCATTTTGTTAGCCAATTTACAACCCCAAATCACTCCAGCAGGCGTTTTACCCAAATCCAAACAACACAAATAAAAATTGTTTTCTGTCGTTTAAAATGTAGGCACTAATAGATGCAAACGGCTAGCAAATCTGAAACATAAGCCTCCATACGAGAAAACACCATTCAAAACAGTGGCGGAACTAGAACATTAACTCAGGGGTATCGCAAAAAAAAAAATTCACCGTGCAATCATACAATAACTAAAAAAACGACAATAAATAAAATAAAACAAATACCTAAAACACGACAATAAATAAATAAAGTAAAACATCTTTCAACGGTTGCGGTTGCAACCGGTAAAAGCAAAGCTAGCTTCAGTATCCGATAAACTGAAGGAAAGGAACTATGAGTTCCCGTTTCACAATCACAGCCCTCTGAGCGACGTTTGGTATCCCTGCGACATATAACATTATACCTGGGCTAACATATAACATTATAACTGGTTTGGGCTAACATATGACATTATAACTGGGCTTTAATAACAATTGGTTGGGCTTATTATATACAATCTTCATTATTGAATGCTTACTCTTCATAACTGGGCTTTAATAAACTGATTTAGGCTTATTATTTACAACTGCAATTTGGGCTTACAATTTTTTAGGGGTGTCCTCGTAGTTGTTTAGGGTGTCCTTTGTATAAAAATCGAAAAAAAAAAAAAATTTACACTACTGGCACAAAGTTGAGCCGTAGCCCGTGCTACGGCTAATTACTCTCTAAGTCCGCCCCTGATTCAAAAGGTGAATATTAACGACCAATTTCGTTGCATGATATCTTCTCAAGCTTATTTATTGAAAAATAAAAAAGAACTGAAAAAAATGTATGAAGTTCGGTAAGCAGATTTATCGACTGAAATTAATGGCAACCGGCCAGTAAAACTTCTAAATTCATTTAGCTACAGCCAATTTGGCAATCAAAAGTAAAAGTAAGGTATGACTCAACTTACTCCTGGTACAACGCAATAATTTTAATTGAAAAAGGAAACATGAAGATGTAATACATTTACTGAGAGATCATGATGATAAAGAGTGAAGAGGAAGGCTGCTGTCAGGCTGAGATATTAAAGGGATTCTTGTGTTTTTTTCCCAACCGTAGATAATTGGTCTTATTGGGCTTTGAGGTTTGTGGAATTGTGGGGATGGGTACAGTAGTATGGCACTGATAACCGGTAAAAAAAAGAAAAGAAAGACGACAAAGGGATTCAAACTCGCACAATCACACTTGAAAAACACGCGATTCACCAGTGGATCACTCCATATATTTATTAAAAAGTCCCTTTTGGGTTCCTTCTATTTTTCTAAATCGCTTTATCGTCTGGGAGTTGATCAATGAAAAGTACTGTTGGAGGAGCAGTGCCAGTGGTGTGCAGGATCTGGGTTTTGAGAACCTTGAGATCAGCCTGAGTGTTCTTGAACCTTGACTCCATTGCATTTCTCAGCTGTTGGACATGTTTTTCATGTTGCTGATTTACTAATTGTGCTTGTTGATGGAGAAAAGGTTGAAACAAATTCCAGAGCTCATTTGTAGCAGGTGCCATTTGTGGAGCAGGTGCTTGAGATGGAACAGCAGTTGATTGTACCTTTTGAACTTGTAACACCGGTTGTAGCATATCTTTGAGTTCTGCAACAGAGTTATCAAGCTTTGCAATACGATCCGTCAATTTCTGGTACTTTAAACCATCACCCAAGTTAATGGGATCATCTGATTTCCCACTAGCAGTGGTTTTATCAGTGGTAGATCTAGGAAGTATACTCCAAACATTAACCACTGATGCCCCTTTTTCTTGGTACTGGGGTCTTCTTCCTTCAACACTTGACAACCTTTTGATGTTGTCAGTAGGATAAATAAATCCACTGGTGGTTGGCAGAGGTGCTATAAAAGGAATTGCCTCCAAGGAAGTCTTATTATTGTAACCACTGTCCAACTGTAAACCAGTGGGTTCAACAGTTGTAGTGGCTGCTTCACTTGGACTACCACCAAGAGTTACTTGTAACTCAAGGGGTCTAACCTCCTCAGGTTGTGTTGGTGGGTTAGCAAAGATTGATACATCAGACCCAATCAGTTGTTGAGGTATATTCTCATTAATAGGTGATTGAGAAGGACTGGTTAATGCCTGGTTCAAATCAATTGCATCCAACAACAGTTTAGTTGGTGTGGGAATTGTGGATGTGAAGGATGGTGTAGAAAATGGATTTGCCCCGGGTATTGAGCTGTGGATGATAGAAACGAGTGTTTCCAGAGCATCATGATGTGGAGACCCTATTTGTACAACCTGTTCTTTTTGTGAAGAAGCAGGAGGAGTTTCGGTTATGGGTTGAGATATTTGTACCAACTGCTGTGAGGAAGAAGCAGCAGTGGTTTCTTGTGACTTTTGTGTTGTCACAGGCATTTGCTCTGGTACCAATTGTTGGATCTGAGTTTGTTTCTGATTGTATTTTCGTTTGAGATTAAGATGGAAATGAAAGAGTTGTGCAGCGGAATTAATATGAAAACAAACTTTGCATACAATCAAATGAGAGTATTGTTTTGATCAAGACATTTTCAACAAGAAACCGAATGATTGAATTAACTTTCAACAACGATTACAAGTAATGCTTGAATACAAACTCCCCCTCAGCCAGAGCTCAGCGTTTGTTCGTGCAAAGAAGACGGTATTGCCAGAGCTAATAGAACAGTACAAAGTACTGAACTATTTATAGGCACTAGCAAACCACTGAGCATCTTAACTGACGTCACCATGAAAGTGACATCTAACCTCCTAACAAACTCTAACCTCTGATCTATACAAATACTGATGTACTAACTACTGCTATTACAATTCATTACATAAAAGACACTTAAACAGCTGCTGCATCCTTCCACTGCTGTGAACCCAGCAGTGCTTGTCCGGATCAGCAGTACTAGACTCAAGGCAGTAGATTGAATCAGCAGAGCTTTGGTCTTCCATCAGTCTTTGACATTGGGCAGTAGATGCAAGGCAGCAGTTGCAGGTCAACACTTAGTAAGATCAGCAGATAGGAGGTCAGTAGATATGAAACCACTTTCAAGGGAAGAGATTTGTATGAAAACATCTGCTTATTCTGGATCCACTGCTCTGATCCAGTTTTGGCTTTAATTATCTGTTCCTCTGATAGGGTTCAATCCCAACAGGAGGCTCTCATGATTGTGTTTGTTTGTGTAATTTGAACAATGAATGAGTATGAAACAATGTAAAGTGCAGCGAAAATGAATAACAAACTTTGTAAACACAATCAAAGGAGAAAATAGTTTTAAAAAAGCATATGCAATTCATTTAGTCAAAAGATTTACAATACGAATCAAATGATTACAAACATGCTTACAAACTAAGCTCCCCCTCAGCCTGATGCCCCAAGGTTGGATTGTACAAGATGAAAGGATTGAATTGAGAAGAAGAACTCTCTCAAAACGAATCAAATGTAACAGTACAGAGTACTGTTCCATTTATAGACAATCCAAACCGCTAAGGCATCACAGCTGACGTCACCATGAAAGCGACGTCTAACAGCCTAACAACCTGTATCTACTGATCTCATACAAACACTGCTAAGCCTAACCACTGACAATACATAAAACATATAATATACTAAACTACTGCTCTTTCTATTCATCAGTGCTTTTCTCAAGGTTGATCAGTCCTTGATTGTGCAGTGCTTTGTCATCAGCAGTTTGTACCAGCAGTGCTTAGTTTCCAACAATCTACTAGGCTTCATCAGGAGTTAGAAGAGCAGCAGCAGTTGTTTCAGGACAGTGGATGTAAGACCATCAGATGTTATAATCACTTTCAAGGGAGAAGACTTAGCGTAAACTGCTGCTTATTGTGAATCCACTGACATGATCCGGTTTTGGCTTTCATTATCTGTTCCTCTGGTAGGGTTCAATCCCAACAATCTCCCCCTGGAACAGATAATGCCAAAACCCTTCATTATTCTGGATCTTTATTCCTCATCAGAAGTTCTTTGACTTGTTCTTTAAATTTCAGCTCAAAATCCTGAGAACTTGTATCATCTTCATCCCGACACAGTGTAAGCTCAAGGAGATCTTGTAGATCTTCAACACCCAGGCCTAGTGCTTGATTCCTTGATATATGCTTCACTTCACCATTGATTCTGACCAGAGTCAATACATGGGTCTTTTGATCAGAGAGCCACTTTAGTATTTTTAAACCAAATGGGTTTCTAGGGATAGATTTATTTGAAGATGAGCTTGAAGTTTTTGGCTTTGAGAAAAACTGTAAAGCAGTATCTTGAACTTCAGACATTCTTTTAAAAGCTTTTTCTATGACTTCATTTGCTACAACTATATCTTCTGCAACTTCTTTGTCAATCAGCTCTTGTCTCTGTTGTTGATCAAGCCCACTGTCTGTGATATCTGCTGATGATGATTGGCTCAAGACCTTTTTGGCAAGATCTTGTAGCTTTGCTAAGTTTTCTTTATCTAAAGCCATTTTCTTGATGGCTTCTTCAAAGTGATCAGTTTCTTTTTCTTTTTCTTCTCCAACAGTCAGTTTTTCCCTCTTTTCTTTTCTCAACATTGTGACAGAGGTTTCTGCTGCATTGATCTGTGTTTCAAGAGTCTTGATCTGCTCTTTTAGCTTTTTGTAGTTAGACTTTTTAGGAGTGTCAGAGACTGTCATCATCCTTTTCTTAAGTCTTTCATAAGCTTCATCTGTTTGCTGCTTAGTCCATTTTGCTATGGCATTTGCAGTATCCACCCTTGCATCTACCAGCTCCTGCTTCTTTCTTTTATATTCAGAAGTAAGATCAGCTATGAGCTTCCTGTATTTGGTCCAATTTGGAGCTGTCTTCTTCTTTCTTGGATCATTTTTAATTTTTTCAATTCTGTTAGCCTCATGCTTTAATGCAACTATTGGCCATTCTTTGAATTGTGTTTCTTCAGCAGGATAGAACTTTTCTTTCATTATGTATGCAAGGTATTCTTTTCTCAATTCATTTCGTTGATCTGCTTCAGGAGCTAGGCTTGATATTTCTTTGTTCAGATCACTTGCATATTCTTCTATTTGCTTGACTTTGTTGAGTAGGAATTCCCTTCTTTCCAGAATGGCTTCATCACCTTGATCCTTGCATTCAACTTTGGCTCTTATCCTTGCTTGTCTTGCTTTCATTTCGAGATATTCATCCATGTTTTCTGGAATTATGAAACCTATGAGAGAAGGAAATTTCCTTTTTGAAGGATCATCTTCAGTGTAAAATTGTTTCATCTCATTTTTCACAGCTTCTAATTCCAGTGGATATTTGGCAGCAACAGGATCATACTTTTCATCAGTAGCCTGTGTTGTTTCTCTTTTTCTTTTGTGAAGCTTTGGAGGTTGTGATGTAGGAATGATAAGAGCAGTGGTGGATGGTTGACTAACAGCTGTTGAAACAACTGGTGTCTCAACATCTGTTGTCATTACAACTACTGATGTGTCAGTAGTTGTCTTCTGCTTTTGAGCAGGGATTGAAGGCTGTGAAGTGATTTTTGATGGTGGTGATGGTGGTGGTGACTCATCATCAGGAATGAAAACCCTTCTCCTTTTTATTGTAGGAGAGGCTGATGATGTCTTGGGTGGCTCAGTGGTTTGAATGGTAGTGGTTTGTGTTTGACTAACAGTTGTTGAAACAACTGGTGCTTCAACCACTGTTGTCATTACAACAGATGTTGTAACATCTGTTGTCTTCTGCTTTTTGGCAGGAAATGGTGGTATGGCAGTGGTTTTAGTGGTCTGTGGTGAAGTTGTGTGTGTTGATGAGATGACAGCTGTTTGGCTACTGACAGCAGTTTTTGTAACTACTGCTGTATCAGCTGTTTGGATGGAAGTTTTTGAGATTTTCGATGGTTGTTTTCCTTGTTCTGGTTCAACACACAGACCATCTTCAATTCCCTTTTTCTTCATCTGTTTGACATTCTCCCCCTTTTTGGCATTATCTGCAAGGGGGTTATCCATAAAAAGGATAGTGGAGGGAACTTTTTCACCATGGGCAGTCTTTTGTATACTGGCCTTTATAGCCTTGATGTCTGCTTGAGTATCTTTGAATCTTGACTCCACCATGTTTGTCAGCATTTTTACATTTATTTCATGCTGCTGATCAGCCATCTGTTTTTGTTGTTCAAGTAAGGGCTGGAAAATATTCCAGAGCTCATTTGCAGCAAATGCTTGTGATGGAGCAGGTGCTTGGGGTGGAACAGCAGTGGATTGTGCTTTTTGAGCTTTCAGAATCTCTTGCACCATATCCTTTATTTCAGCAACCGAGGTTTCAAGTTTTTCAACTCTGCCCATCAATTCCTGATATTTTGAATCATCACCCACTTTAATGGGATCATCTGAATCCCCACCAGCAGTGGTTGTATCAATGTGTGACTTAGGAACTGAATCCCAAAAATCACCAATTGATGCCCCTTGTTCTTGGTACTGGGGACTTCTTTCTTCAGCACTTGATAAACCTTTGATGGTACCAATGGTTAGAATCAACTCACTGGTGGTTACCGATGGTGCTATGGAAGAAATTGCCTTCAAGTGAGTCTGACTGATGAAACAACTGTCCAACTGAAGATCTGTTGATCCATCAGTTGTAGTTACTGCTCCACTTGAACTACCACCGAGTGTTACTTGTAACTCAGGGGGTGTAACCTCCTCAGTTGTTGCTTGGATAACAGAGGTATATGCATCAGACCCAGTCACTTGTTGGAGTGTACTCTCTTTAATGGGTGATTGAGAGGAACTGGTTTGTGTCTGAGCTATAACAACTGCATGCAACAAGGGTAGCATGGATTGTGGTAATATTATTGGTGAGGGTGTGGGAGTTGAAAGAGACATGTCCTTGGGATCAGGACTGAGGAAGATGGATCCGATTGAATCCAGAGCTTCATATTGTGGGGTCCCTGTGCTTACAACTTGATCCTTTTGTGAGGATGCAGGAGGAGTTTTAGGCAATGGTGGAGATCTTTCTACCAACTGCTGTGAGGAAGTAGCAGCAGTGGTTTGTGGTGACATTTGTGTAGTCACAGGCATTAGCTCTGGGATCTCATCTTCCAGAGTTGCCTTTGTTTTGGGTTTGGGGGGCTTTCTGGATGTTTTCCTTTTGGTCTTTTTGGTAGTGGCAGGTGTGGGTTTCAAAGTAGTGGTAGTGCTGCTATGATCACCTGGAGCAGTGGGCTCAGCAGCAGATGTCTGAGGAGCAGTAGTAACTGCTAAATTTTGCTCGGACACCTCTGCTTTTGTTTTTATTGGTGCAAACATTCTAGTGAATGTTTCAGGTGTTAAACTTTTTATTTGAAAATAAACACCTTGTTTTGGCACATTTTCATTTTCTTTTTCAAATTTTTGTTTAAAATAGTAACTTAGAAACCTTGGAAAGAGTAAAAATGTTTTGCTATCAACATTCTTTACCAAGTCATTGAAGATTTCTTGGGAATAGTTGTAATCTTTATTATTTAAAATAGCATAGCCCAGACATTGAATCTTCAATGGTATTTCGTTAAACGCTGTTGTTTTATTTGAAACACACGACAAAAGTGTGTGAAATAGAAATCTGGGTGCAGACGGAAAATATCCTTTTTGTAAGGTATCTACCTTTGATTGTTCTGCATACCCTCTTTTCAAAAAGTCAGTTTTCAACTCGGTTTTGTCAAAAGAAGTTTTACCTTTCTGATCATCGAGTTTAAAAACTTCTGAGATTGTTAGTGGAGTGATTTGGATCGCTTTACCCTGTATCGAGGAGTTGATGGCTACTACTTTATCGTCTTGTTTCTCAAGAGTAGCATTTTTCCAGAACTCTCTCTGGGTTTGCAGGTAAATGGGAGCGTCTGCTGTCAACAAAGTTTTGTACTTTGATTCAGATAGTGTGTCGATGACGGAATCGAAGTTGCGGTTGTTTGAGGGTTTTGTGAGGAGACCCAAGTAGTTGTGTGGTGATTTGTATGGGATTTCAATGGTTTCTTCGGTCGTTTGAGCGACCTCTTTTGAAGATGATGGTGATTTTGGTTTAGATTTTGATTTTGACTTCGTCATTTTGATGAAGAAGAATCGGAGAGTGATTTGGGAAGAAAAGTTGGAAACTGCTTTGAGAAGAGAACTTTGGAATTCAATTCGACAGTGTAAAACCCTGTTTGGGGGTTTTGATCAGGGTTTTATTTAGGGAAAAAGTGATCGCTGATGTGGCAGCGGTTATTATGATCTGAAGGCTAAAAACTGACCACGTGTCAACCTCTGATGATATGGATGAAGAATGGAGGACAATTGTTTTAAGAACCACTGATGTATCAAGCATCAGTAGTTACAACCGTAATAATGTGATGACAGTGGAAGATTTTTACTATCAGTGGATAACATATCAGTGGATAAGACACTGATTTTGAGCATCAGTGCTTGCCAAGCAAAATGAGGATCAGTGGTTGACATCCAGCAGTGGATAGTAGTTAGGAAACAGACGTTTGAACAAAACAGTGGTTAAGGATAATATGATGGTGGTGATTTGAAGGATTAGTATATCAACAATGGTTTTAAGAATTTTCATTCAGGGTTTTGTCACATGTCAATTACACATGTTGAAATTTTTACAACTCCTTGACAGTGGTTTAGTACCCCAGATGATAAGAACTTTTTACAAGGGTAACTCATTTTCGTTTAATATCAAGTTAAAACATGAGTGCCCCCAGTAGTTTTATGCACTGTTTGACAATCAACCTTTGATTAGTGTTTAAAACAAACCTGAGTATGACATGACCTTGACATATGTACCATTTCCTTTTGACTCATTTATGAGGACAATACTACCAACAAAAATAAGGTACTATATCCTGACAGGAAATTGAAACTATTGCCAACAAAAACAAGCATAAGTTCAAAATATATTATTAAAAAAAATGAAATAATATATCCTGGTTATTTGAGAAAATCCTTTGAAAAAAAAATGGTTAAAGGCTTTTCTGAGAACGACATCAAAAGGAACTGGTATATTTTCAGTAAAACACATAATCATATCATTCTCAAGTTTATGAAAATAGTCAGTGGTTTGACAACAGTGGTAGGAAACTTTGAATATATTTTGACCACTGTTTGGTACCATTTTCTTGTCAGTTGATTGCAAACAAGAGGACACAAAATCACATAAGTTTTCGAAACCCTGATGTAGATTTTGTTACTATGTGATGATTCTGAAAATTTGTCTAGTCCTCTTTTAAATACATTTACTGGGAATACCATTGTTCCCTGAATTTTCTTAAACCAATGATTGCACATAGTTGCTTAATGACCACAATTACCCCAACCTTTGACTCTAAAGTGTTTTATGTTTATACTCTTTTCTTTTGACTTCAAAAGTTTTGGGATAAACACACTTCTGAGCTTTCGTAAATTTTCTTCTTCCCCTTTCACCCTTCCCATTGATAAGTAATGAATTACTTACTGGAGGTCTTTATTGAAGGAATACTCAATCTAGAATCATTTTATAGTAATGTTTTAAGAGAATTGGTCGTATTTGCACAAGTTTCCAACCCATCTCACATTACCTATGATACGGACTATGTTGACCCCTGATTTTCTTAGTGTATTTTTAACAAAGTTGATTTGTTCCTTTTGAGGATCTCAACCTGTTTTTCAACACATAGGATCAAATGACTAAAGTTTTAATTTCCCTCTTTTTATGTTTGCAAAATACCAATGTTTTTATGAACATGGGTTTTGTTAATCTGAGGTTCATACTTTAGCATCTAATATAATGAAAACATCACAAATTTCATAACAATAGTTGAAATCAATTTTGAAAATATGAATCAATCCCATAATTTATCAGATAAGTTTACAGATCTGAAAACTATGAGTGACATGTGCATGATATCACTTGTTGTGTGAGATTTGTGTGTCATATGACATCTTGATTGATTTACAGAGTTTTTGAATAACCATTTTGATCATGGTTTACTCGTTACTCTGTTTTTCAACTAAATACAACCAACCTTAGTATCAATGAATTTTGAGCCGAACAGTTATGTCAAATTGATTGTTAGATCGAATTTGACTGTCCTGGCTCTGATACCAATTGTTAGGATCAGAGGCTCTCATGATTGTGTTTGTTTGTGTAATTTGAACAATGAATGAGTATGAAACAATGTAAAGTGCAGCGGAAATGAATAACAAACTTTGTAAACACAATCAAAGGAGAAAATAGTTTTGAAAAAGCATATGCAATTCATTTAGTCAAAAGATTTACAATACGAATCAAATGATTACAGACATGCTTACAAACTAAGCTCCCCCTCAGCCTGATGCCCCAAGGTTGGATTGTACAAGATGAAAGGATTGAATTGAGAAGAAGAACTCTCTCAAAACGAATCAAATGTAACAGTACAGAGTACTGTTCCATTTATAGACAATCCAAACCGCTGAGGCATCACAGCTGACGTCACCATGAAAGCGACGTCTAACAGCCTAACAACCTGTATCTACTGATCTCATACAAACACTGCTAAGCCTAACCACTGACAATACATAAAACATATAATATACTAAACTACTGCTCTTTCTATTCATCAGTGCTTTCCTCAAGGTTGATCAGTCCTTGATTGTGCAGTGCTTTGTCATCAGCAGTTTGTACCAGCAGTGCTTAGTTTCCAACAGTCTACTAGGCTTCATCAGGAGTTAGAAGTGCAGCAGCAGTTGTTTCAGGACAGTGGATGTAAGACCATCAGATGTTATAATCACTTTCAAGGGAGAAGACTTAGCGTAAACTGCTGCTTATTGTGAATCCACTGACATGATCCGGTTTTGGCTTTCATTATCTGTTCCTCTGGTAGGGTTCAATCCTAACAATGAGTTTGTAGTCATCGCCAACGGAATTGTTCTTGAAAATGTATTATTAGATCGACCATTGGGCTTCCCATCCGTGATTTGATACCTTATTGTACCATTCCTTTTTATAGAAACACATGTCGTGGAACCTTATACACATTTTTTTAACTAGTGGAAACTTAATACACTTGTGGCAGGAAAACAATATACCGATACAACCGAAAACAGCTTTTATTATTATTATTATTATTATTATTATTATTATTATTATTATTATTATTATTATTATTATTATTATAAAACTATTGTATTACAGTACGTCAGTACCAAACTTTATGAATTTGAATTCTGCATTACTCTTAGACTAGAAGGAGTGGGGGCCGGCTGAGGCCCGGCTAGGACCGGCGCCGGTCCCCCACACCGCCCCCCTCCATCCCACCCGTCCTCACCAGCAGCCCCACACCGGTCTCGCCGTGCCACCTTTCAAACCATATAGCCGTTACTAACGGCTAAATTAAAAAAAAAAAAAAAAAAAAAAAAAAACCTTTTTCAATTTAAATATATACCCATTCTTTATACCATTTCTTCAATATTTCACCCATTCTTCTCCCATTCTCATTCATTTTTATAAAAAAACACTCCCATTTTTATACCAATCTTTTATAAAAAAATATATCTTCATCCACAATGGCATCTAATCCTTGGTGGTCCGGCTCTTCTTCGGATGAAGAGGAGATGTTTTTCGCAAGCGCTGTGGTAAAGGCGGCGCAGATTCTTTTGGAAGAGGAAGAGGACTCGCCTGAAAACGTTATTACCAGACGAATACAGGTTAACAGAGACCGCGAAGGAGCGCACGAGAAATTGGTTAACGATTATTTTTCGGATGCACCCCTTTACAACGCCGACACTTTCAAACGAAGGTTCCGAATGAGTCGTCGTTTATTCACACGGATTGCTGATGATTTGGCGGGGCTAGACCCGTTTTTCACTCAACGACCCGAGGCTCGGAATTATGAAGGGTTCACCACGTTACAAAAGTTTACTGCAGCCATTCGCCAACTGGCGTACGGGACAGTGGCCGACGCGTTGGACGAGTACTTACAGATGTCGGCAAGAACCGCGCGGGAATGTTGGTATCGGTTTTGCCATAATGTGGTGAAACTGTATAGCAAAAAATATTTGCGGAAACCAAACGCGTATGATGTTCAACAGTTGTACCAAGCTCATGAAGCAAGACACGGGTTTCCGGGAATGCTTGGTAGCATTGATTGTATGCATTGGGCGTGGCATAACTGCCCGACTGGGTGGCGAGGCCAATACACGCGAGGTGATCACGGCTATCCAACCTTAATACTTGAGGCCGTGGCGTCACAAGATTTGTGGATCTGGCATTCTTTCTTTGGGCTCCCTGGTTCACTCAACGACCTCAACGTGCTGTACCAATCGACGATCTTTAGCGATGTCGTTAATGGAATCGGTCCGGACACCCGTTTTACAGTTTCAGGGGTTGAGTATAGACGCGGGTATTATCTTGCTGACGGAATATATCCGTCTTGGTCTACAATTGTCAAGACTATTTCATATCCTGATGACGAAAAAAGGAAAAAATTCGCCAAGCGTCAAGAAGGTGCAAGAAAAGACATCGAACGTTGTTTTGTTGTTTTAAAAAAAAATGGGCCGTCCTTGAACAACCGGCACGTGCGTTCACACTGAAGCGGTTGCGCCTGATTATGTACGCTTGCATTTTGCTCCATAACATGATTATTGAAGACGAAGGTCGGGCGATTTGTGAGTATGATGAGAATGCATCTTACGGGAATACTGTCCCGGTAGATCCGACGCAACAGGATTTAAACTCGTTCGCGCTAACCAACGACTTCACGCATATAAACCTTCAACAGGATTTGGTAGAACATATTTGGAACAACGTTAACGTAGCGGACGGTGACGAAGACGAAGACGAGTAGTTTAGTTTTTTTTTTAGGAAATGTAATTTTTTTTTTATTTTTCGGAAATGTATTTTTTTTTTTTAGGAAATGTAATTTTTTTTTATGTTATGAAATGAATTTATTTATGTTGTTTTATGTTGTATTTGTTAATTTTTATAAAGTTTTTATTAAGTTAATAAAGTAAAACTTAGAAAATTATAAAATAATGAGGTGGGGTAGCCCCATCCTCCATCCCCCTCAATTATTATGGAGGCCCATCCCCCACGAGCCGCCTACGTGGCGCCTACGTGGAGGCTCATCCCCGTGGGGATGGGCCAAACCATACCCTTTAGTCTTATTATAAAATCATAATTATGGATCAATTTTAGATTAGTTTAATAATTTTTTTTGCTGTATGTTTGATTTGATATGTAATAATAAAAATGGCAATAATACTTGTAACGAAATTATTGCATTGCATTATCATATTTATGTCCATAGGCAACTAAATAACTTTTGTGCTTTTAGAAACATAAGAGCATTCACATTCTAACCATCAAATTATGTGAGGAGGGGTTTTTATATTATAAAGGGTATAACAAGTGGTTGTGAGTAGAGGAGAGAGAAAATGTTACTGTTCATCTGTATATTTGGGGGGACACTGTTCACCCGTTATAATTTTTTAATATATTTTGAAAGTGGTTGTGAGTGGAAGTGAGAGAAAAATGTAATGATAATATTATTTAATTGAAAGGAGAGAGAAAAAGTATTTGTTTTTAGTGGAAATATATTTATATAAGAGTTGTTTTTAGTGGAATGTATGTATAATTTGATGGTTTGGATGTGAATGCTCTAAGACCATGGGTATGGTGGGGCTTGGGTTGGGCATTGGTTGACACGTGGACTTTCAAAACTCAAGGCTTCAACCCACTTTTAAAGGGGGTATGGTGGGCGTGGCTTGGCTGGCGTGGCCAAGCCACATCAGCTTTTATATATATATATATAAGGGGGAAGGATCCACTAAAAAGTGGATTTTGCCTAAGTAGCCTAAGAAGGAATCTTAACCATTCATTTTTCAAATCAATGGTTAAGATGAAAGGGTAGGAGAAAGGAGGAGTGCAAGGGTATCTTGGGAAAATCCTATTTATGGACTTTCTCTCTCCACATGCAAGTCACATGCATATTCCACCCTCATTTTTTAAACGTTCATAACTTTTTTATACGACATTATTTTTTTCATAAAAATTTCACCGTAAAATCGAGCGTATTTTTATCTTTAATTTGAGTACCATATTGCTATATAAAATATGAAGACTAAAAAAACCCACTTAAATGTGTTGTATTTCTATGTTATATAACATTTTTTGTGCTGAATTTTTGTACTATATTTTTGTGCTAAATTTTTTGTGCTGAATTTTTTTGTCTTAAATTTTTTGTTCCTCAATTTTTTTGTGCTAGATTTTTTTGTACTATATTTTTTTCTAAATTTTTTCGTGCTATATTTCTTTGTACTAGATTTTTTGTGCTATATTTTTTTGTACTACATTTTTTGTGCTAGATTTTTTGTGCTAGATTTTTTTGTACTAGATTTTTTTTGTTTATATTTTTTAAAAACAAAAGGGGTGCCACATGTCATTTTCACTCCTATTTATAAGGACCAAAATGCCCTTCATTCCTACTTATTAGGAGTGCCACATGTCATCATCATAATTCTTCTTAGGCTACTTAGGCAAAATCCACTTTTTAGTGGATCCTTCCCCATCTATTATATATAATAAATGAAAGTTATTTGGGCCACTTGTCAACACCAGAGAGCCCCTAAATGCCCTTTTTCCCGCCCAACAGTGCCACTGCTCTTTTCCTTATATAATCTCTCTTCTCATTTCTAATCTTTGTTTACAAACATTGGGTTCTTTCTCTCTCTATATTCAGGCGATTCAAATTCAAATTTCACAAACCCTGCAAATTATTGAGATAATTCTTTCCATCCAAACCTTAATCTTCTTCAGACGCCACCATAAAATCTTCTTTTGTTCATCGATTACTTCATCAAAAGGTTTGTTCTTTTTTTTAGTTGAAATACTTTCATGATTTCCTCTTATTTACACTAATCCTAATTTCTACTCGTAATCTAATCATATGGTTCCAGGGTTGTTGTCATCAGAGTTGAAATCCGCTTAGCTGCGGATAAGAGAACTGCCATAAGCTGGTATGTTTGAATATGTTTTGAAATTAGCGTTTTTTTCTAGATGGTGATGATATGAGTATAACATCTGTTGATTATTGATGTTTGAGTATGTTCAGCCATTATTCTTTCTGAAATTAGAGTTTCATTGGTATTATCTGTTTGTAACAGCAGTGGTTCAGCATCTACAGTGGATTCAACATCAGGTGTTTGCTATTATTGTTTGATGTTGTTTGCTATTATTGACTGATGTTGTTTGCTATTGTTGTTTGATGTTGTTTGCTATTGTTGTTTGATGTTGTTTGCTATTGTTGTTTGCAGTTGAAGATATCTTAATTAAGGTAATAATTGTATTACATCCTGTTGAAAATTAGAATTGATAAATTTAGGGAAAGTGAGGTTGAAAGTTAATAACCCAACAGTGGAGCATTTCATTCTACAGGTTCCATAAATTAAGGGTATTCTCATATAATGATGATGATTGTTCCACGGTTGTTTCCAGTATTATTGTTCCAACATCGTTTAAAGTATGTGTTTTTTGCTACTCTGATTTTCAATTTTGAGTTTTTTTATTTTGAAGTGATATACTCTAATTCTCGGTTTATATTTCAGTCTAATCACAGTTGTTTGAAATTCATACAATCTGCTGCGGGTTATTATAGGTTTGTATTCAAAGAAGCATAAAGTTTAATTAAACACAAAGAAAGATTATTAAATTTATAGTTTACTTGCTTATGTCTAAATGATGATGATGATTATAATTCACTTGTGCAGAAGATGATGATGGAGAACCCACAGTAGTTCCTACTAAACGCAAGAAAGGATCTGCTATTGTTGTAAGATAAGATTTTATGTTACTAGAGAGTCTAGAGTAATGGTGTTTCCTACCTTTTTTGTATTAAAAGAAGCATAAAGTTTGTTTTAAAGGAGCTCTTTATGAACAAAGACTGATGAGGCCTATCCGCTGTTGAAGACAAGGTCCTGTTAAAGACAACCACTTTATGTACCTAGAGTTTGATTAATCAAAGGAAAACGACTGTTTAGTATCAGCAGTGGTTCAGCATCTACAACGGATTCAAATTTAGTATTTAATTATCAGTGGTTCTTGTGTAACTTTAGTATTTCATTATGAGTTTGTTTCATGTTGTAAGAATCAGTGAATTCTCAGATAATAGATTGCTTTGCCGGATTAGATTATGTGTTAAATTATAGTTCTTTAAGTGATTGTTTCGTTTTCTTGAATTCTATGTAATTTTGTAAAGAAGTACAATAACAAACAGTGGCTTTAACATCTGTTTGCAATTTGGTCAATAGTTAATGGAAACCCCTGTTAGGTTGAACAGTAGATGTTATTAACTTAAACATCTGTTCAGGAAAACGACTGTTTGCACTTTATGTACCTAGAGTTTGATTAATCAAAGGAAAACGACTGTTTAGTATCAGCAGTGGTTCAGCATCTACAACGGATTCAAATTTAGTATTTAATTATCAGTGGTTCTTGTGTAACTTTAGTATTTCATTATGAGTTTGTTTCATGTTGTAAGAATCAGTGAATTCTCAGATAATAGATTGCTTTGCCGGATTAGATTATGTGTTAAATTATAGTTCTTTAAGTGATTGTTTCGTTTTCTTGAATTCTATGTAGTTTTGTAAAGAAGTACAATAACAAATAGTGGCTTTAACATCTGTTTGCAATTTGGTCAATAGTTAATGGAAACCCCTGTTAGGTTGAACAGTAGATGTTATTAACTTAAACATCTGTTCAGGAAAACCACTGTTTGCACTTTATGTACCTAGAGTTTGATTAATCAAAGGAAAACGACTGTTTAGTATCAGCAGTGGTTCAGCATCTACAACGGATTCAAATTTAGTATTAAATTATCAGTGGTTCTTATGTAACTTTAGTATTTCATTATGAGTTTGTTTCATGTTGTAAGAATCAGTGAATTCTCAGATAATAGATTGCTTTGCCGGATTAGATTATGTGTTAAATTATAGTTCTTTAAGTGATTGTTTCGTTTTCTTGAATTCTATGTAATTTTGTAAAGAAGTACAATAACAAACAGTGGTTTTAACATCATGACAATGACAGTTGCTTTCAAATCATCATCAGTAATTACTGATAATATCAGTAATTACATGCAAAATGTGAATTTCAAACTCACGGTTTAAAAATTAGAAAAGTCATCATGACAATGACAGTTGCTTTCAAATCATCATCAGTAATTACTGATAATATCAGTAATTACAGAAAAGTCATAATGACAATTGACGTTCTTTATCTACTGATAGGAAAAAATAGCCACTGGTCACTTTTTTATTCTTGACATCCATTGATATTTACCATCGATGGTGTTAATTAGTGATATATTGAAATTATCAAATAAAAACTAGAATTAAAATGAAATTACCATTTTACCTAATCGTTACATTGCAATGAGATAAGAGTTCCTCCAATATTGTTTTCCTGATGAAATTTAATGTTAAATTAAAAAAAAAAAATACTTGATGGGTATTTGTTGCAAATCAAATCACTAATTAATGGTAATTTCTTCAGCTTTGGACTTTTAAAATATGCAAAATATGAATTTCAAATTAAATTTATGCAAGATGGTAATTTAGAATTGACGTTCTCTCTTTTTTTTTCCCTACTGGGCATATGATTAGTAATATTTATTTACTTTAATAAGGAGGGATATAAAGATATACTCTGCTTACCTTTCAGTTCCCAATAAACATCATCACAATTGCGGTCAAATCACATCAGTAATTGCTAATAATATCAGTAATTTTGAAATTCAAAATTCAAACAATATATATTTTTATCCTTAATGTTAAATTAAAAAATAAAAAAAATACTTTTTGACTATTTGTTGCAAATCTAATCAATAATAATTAATTGTAATTTCTTGAGCTTTGGACTTTTAAAATATGCAAAACTAGAATTTCAAACTGACGGTTATTATCTCTCAGTAATTTTGAAATTTTGAAATAAAAAATATGTAAAAGGTAATTTAAAATTGACGTTCTCTTTTTTTTTTTTTCCTACTTTGCATATTTCAGTTCCCAAAAAACATCATAACAATTGCTTTCAAATCAAATCAGTAATTACTAATTAATATTAGTAATTTTGAAATTCAAATTTCAAACCATATATATTTTTATTATATTCTATAAATAAGATACAATTATCTGGTTTCACTCTCAAATTTTTATTATATCGCTCGCTCATATATGTGACCGTATCTTTCTCTCTCAAATGCATCTTTCTTGTGATTTAGCAGCTAATTTCCCATTACACTTCTTTGTTCGAATGTTTGTTGATAATGTTTACATGTTATCGTTCCTGTATCATTGTTCCAACATCGTTGTTTCAATGTAAATTTGCATCCCACATCAACCTTTCAACATCGATGCTGCAATATAATTGTTGCAACATCGTGAAAAGTTGCATGTGTTACCTTTTTTGATGGCAGAGATGCAACTTTAAAGTTACATGTGCCATTTTTTTTTATTTCCGTTAAATCCAAAGTCACGTTTTCTTGCTCCAGGAAGATTTTCTTCATTTAAAGAAAGTATACATTCGTCCAAAGACACGTTTGAGTTTTAGATTAGTTTCTTATTCTTATTTGTGTTGTCAGTAATATGGAGTGTGGTGATAGAGACGTGCAGTTTATGGCGATGCTGAAGGACATACATCAAGAGGTTCAGCAATAGATGTAGTGGAAACTAAAGTTTATTAGTTCTTGCTGTTATTCTTAGATTTGAACTTGAATATTGTTCAGTATGTCATGTAATTGTTGGACTTTTAGTTTTAAGGTCCTCTGAATAAATGATTAAATATAATTTTATGAATCTTTGTTGTGTTTTATTTTTACTTATTATTTTTTGTTTCAGTAATATTTAGATTATGTTGATGTTGAATTGTGTCTTAAGATCTGTTTGGTAAGTCAACAGAGGATTAATAGTGTCAAGGATTTGTTTAATGGTCCAACTTTGAAAGGGTGGTGTGGTTATAACAGCTGATCATGCTAAGGACTGTTATAATTAATTCCTGCTCCATATAAAGACTGATGGGCTTATTGTCTCATGAGGGCTATGCAATGTTGAAGGCAAAGTCCTGTTAAAGACTAGCACTTATGGTGTAGTTATAACAGCTTCTACAGCGGATTCAACTTTAGTATTTATGTATCAGTTTTTCTTATGTAACAGTGTTTAGGACAAACATTGGTTCTCTATACTTTATCTCTCGAGACAAACCTATACAAACTCAAAGATTAACCATTGCCCAACAACAAAAGTGGTTCATCATCAACAGTAGATATTCTATCTTTGTTTTTGTTAACAGTATTTATATGTCCAAACTATTAATATTATATCTCTGTTTATGTTAACAGTATTTATTTAATTTCAAACATCTGTTTATGTTCAAACAGATGTTTCAGGTCGAATATTTATTTAATTTCAATCATTGTTGACATGCACTGAAATTTACAATCATTGGTTTTTTAAAAAATCATCCACTGCTCACATTTTTATTCTTGATGTGGTTAATTAATTATAGAATGATATTATTAACTGAATACTAGAATTACAATGATAGGTTAACTATATTATCTAATCGTTACATTCCAAAGTGATAAGAGTTCCTCGAATATTGTTTTGGTGATAAAAATTAAAGTTAAAATAAAAAATAAAATAAACTGTTGTATAAAATCAGTGTTTTAACACACTGATGGCTATCCACTGCTAGCAAAAACTTACTCACTGTTCTCATTTGTGACTGTTGCAAACCACTGTTATTGTTCCATCAGTGGTTTTCTACCAACTGTCCTCCATTATCATCAGAGGTTGGCACGTGGACAGTACATAGCGGTAAGATCTATTAGTAACCGATGCCACGTCAGTATTCACTATTTCACCAAAAAAAAAAAAAAACCCTGATCAAAACCCCCAAAAGTGTTTTTACTGTCGAATCGAATTCTAAATTCTTTTCTAAAAGCAGTTATCATCCATTTCTCTCAAAATCACTCATCCTCTTCATCGTCTTCTTCTTCTCGCAATCATAATCAAATCACGATGTCTCTCCCACGCAAATCCACACATAACTACTTAGGTCTACTTGAAAAACCCAGTCACACCAAAACCTTCAATTCCATCATTGATGTTCTGTCTTCTTCAAAGTACAGAACTTTATTGACTTGTGATGCTCCGATCTTCATGGATACCCAGCAAGAATTCTGGAAAAATGCTAAGTTGGAAACTAAGGATAAAAAGCCCTTAGCCATCAATTCTTCTATAAAGGACGTTCCAGTCACAATAACACCTCAAACGATTTCGGAAGTTTTTGAACTCGATGATCTTAAAGGTAAAACATCTTTCCCTAAAGAAGAGTATCAAACGTTTTTCATTCAAATGGGTTATGAAGAGGAAATCAAAAAAGACACTTTAGAAAAAGGCAGTTTTCCTCCTGCCACAAGGTTTTTGTTTCATACCCTACTGATGTGTGTCTCAAACAAGACCACTGCTTTCAATGAAATCCCATTGAAGATTCAATATCTAGGTTATGCTATATTACATGGTGAAAATTTTAACTATTCCCAGGTAATCTTCAATTATCTTGTTAGAAATGTTAATAAAAAGGCGTTTTTGCTCTTTCCAAGGTTTTTAAGTTACTATTTTAAAAAGAAATTTTCAGAAGACAATGCCCATGTGCTTATCCAGGGTAATCCTTTTTCAATTAAGAGCCTCACTACTGAAACCTTTACAAGGATGTCAAAACTTTCCAAAACACAAGCAGAGGTTCTTGAGCAGACTTCAGCAGCTACCACTGCTCCTCAGGCACCTGCTGTTGAGCCCACTGCTCAAGGTGATGATAGCAATAAAACAACTGCTGTTAAACCCCCAACTAAAACCACCAAAAGACCAAAACAGAAAAAATCACAAAAGCCCCCCAAACCCAAAACAAAGGTAACTCTGGAAGATGTAATCCCAGAGCAACTACCAGTGACAGCACAAAAGTCACCAATAACCACTGCTGCTACTACGTCACAGCAGTTGGAAGAAAGATCTCAACCTGAGCCTCAAACTCCTCCTGATTCTTCTAAAAAAGAGCAGGTTGTAATAATAGGGACACCAAATTATGATGCTCTGGAATCACTTGATTCCATCATCCACAGCCCACTGCCCGGGGCAAATTCGCTTTCTACATCTATCCTCACTTCTCAAATCCCCCCAGAAACAAAACTTTTGTTGGATGCAGTTGATTTAGCCCGGACACAAACCAGTTCTTCTCAAACACCTGTTAATGAGGATATACATCAACAAGTGATTGGGTCTGGTGTCTCAATCATTGCTAACCCACCAACAACTGAGGAGGTTACACTGCAGGAAATACAAGTACTTCCTGTCAGTAGTTCAATTGGAGCAGCAACTACAGGTGTTGGATCCACTGATCTACACCTGGCCAGTTGTTTCATCAATAAGACTCCTCTGAAGGCAATTTCCTCTCCAGCAACTGTGATATCCGCTGCTGTCTTTGTTCCAACCCCTGGTTCTATTAAAAGGATCCCAATTGCTGAGGAAAGAAGTCCCCAGTACCAACAAAAAGGGGCATCTGTGGATGACTTTTGGGAAACTTTCCCTAAGTCAACTGCTGATACAACCACTACCAGTGGGAAATCAGATGATCCCATTAACTTGGGTGATGGTTTAATGTACAACGAATTGAGGGAGAGGGTTAAGAAATTGGAAACTTCTGTTGCAGATATTAAGTCAATGCTCCAACAGTTGTTACAAGCCCAAAAGGCAACACCCACTGCAGCACCAGATACAACATCTGCTCCATCATCTGCTCCTACTCCCATTGAGCTTTGGAGTTTATTTCAACCTGTGCTTCACCAACAAAGGGCATATTCTGATCATCAACATGAAATACAGATTCAAAAGATCAGAAATACGATGGAAGCTAGGTTTATGGATACACAAGCAGACATAAAGGCATTGAAGGCCCACTCGCTGAAAACCACTGGTTCTGCTCCTCCTACTATCATCTTTGTGGACAACCCACCACCAGCTGATGCCAAAAAGTGGAGAAAATGAAGCAGCTAAAGAAAAAGGGATATGAAGATGGTTTGTACATTGCACCAGACAAATCCACTATGCTTGCAGAGATACCTAAGCCAGATGGTACTAAAAAGGTTGATGTAACCACAAATGCCATTTCTGATGCAAAAGGAACGGTAAAAAGGGATATGGAGGCAAAGGATAAAGCAAGGTGGGAACAGGAGAAAAGAGTTTGTATGGAGAAGGATGAGCAGGGTGTTTCTGAGGCCAAGAATGAAGAAAATCCTGAGCCTAAAAGAAAACAGCCCACTAGAAAAGTGAAGGAACCCAAATCCACACCTCCCAAAAGCTTCACACATCAAACCTCAAAACGAGCAGATGTTAAAACATCTGTTGTATCGACAGCTGTAGATACTTCAGTTGTTTCAACATATGTTACACCAACAATTTGCACCACTTCAACACAAATTCAATCCACTGCCTTACCACAAATCCCATTACCATCAAAAACATCCTCATTACTACCAACACCACCTGCCAAAAAGGAAAATACTTCAGGTGACACATCATCTGTTGTAATGGTAACAGTGGTTGAAACACCAGTTGTTTCAACAACTGTTAGTCAACCATCTACCACTCAAATCACTACCACTCAACGCACCAAAACACCACCAACCTCTCCAAAACATAAAAGGAGAAGGATAATTCTGAATGTTGATCCTTCAACACCGCAAACATCCACCCAACCATTGTCCCTTGTTACCATTCCCAATGCTGTCCCATTCTCTTCAGCACAAGTTTCAAATTCAAACACTGCCATTCTTCCTGCAGGAGTCCTGTATCCATTAGAACTGGAAGCAGTTAGAGAGGAGATCATATCCTTCTACTCTGAAGATGACCCTGCTAAAAAGGAACTTGCCATCTGTTCAAGGATATCCAAGGCCTAATAACATTAATGAATACTTGAAGTTAAAGGCTGAACAAGCAGAGGATATCTCCAAAGGAAATACACAAGCAAAATCTGACAGAGAGATTCAAACATTTTACCAACATTTGCTAACCCAAGTGAAAATTTTGGAGCAGTTTTCAAAAGATCTCTGTCAAAATTTATCAGAAAGAGCTGATGAAACTTTAAGGAAAGATTATATTGACTATATCATGACTTACAAAACATACAAGGGAGAAAAGTACAAGTACAAAGAATGGACCATCAGTGAGCTAGAAAGTGAAACAGCCAGAATTCAAGATATGATCAAAAAGAAGGTGAAGCAGACTCCTCCTATCTGGGCAAAGTTTAAGAAAAATGTACCAGATAGGTCTCTGCAGCTGAAGAGAATGAAAGAAGAGTTAATAACAGCTAATTTTGGGTCAAAGAACCAAGTGTCAAGGTGGAAAGAGGATAAAGTGTTTTTCTCTTACAAAAAGCTGGAAGAATTAAGAAAGAAAGATCCTAATGTTCACCAAAAGCCTGTTTACCCTGAAGCAGTGGTTCCAGCTATGCCAAAAAAGCTACAAATCAGGAGATCCTAATACAGATTCGTTGGACTTTGAATTACAATTCAAAGGCCAAGTCAGGGAATTTTTGATGAGGCAATAAAGATTCACAATGGAAATGTGATATTTGGGTCTGTGTTTTACAGTTTATAGCAGAGTTAAGATTACTAGGTGTGGTAATGTTTTCGGTTATATAAGAAATTTTATGTATTTGTGAATTTGGTAAGTAACTGAATTGACTTTGAAAGTCAAAGGTGAAAGAAACATGGTTGACTTCACTATTGGCATTGTTTGTTAATCCTGTTTTGTAGTAAAAATACTCTTTGAGCTTTTTTTTGAGCTGTTTAATTTGTTATCCTTTTAGTGAATTTTCTTTTTCAGTTGACCCATCTAATATAAAACACATGATTAAATCATATGGTCAAATTGTTAAGGGTCTTGATGATTTCAGTTGCTAATTGTGTGCCGTCTATTAGCTAATTATTTGTAATTTATGTTAACAGTGTTTATATTTTAACAGATGTTGACCAAAAGTCGAACATATGTTGGCGAATAGTGAAACAGATGTTGACCTCAAGCAGATGTTTGGTTTGTGGCCAAATATCTCTTTATGAGCAAACATCTGTTTAACTTCAAACATTTGTTTAAGGCCAAACATATCTTTATTGGCAAATTCTGTTTATGGCCAAACATCTGTTTAAATCCAAACATCTGTTTAAGTCCAAACAACTGATATAGAACGCCAAACATTTGTTTAAGCTCCAACATCTGTTTAGGTCTAAACAGATGTTTAAATATCTGTTCAAAACACTGTTCAATCTAACATGTGTTTCCATGCATCTGTTGACTAAAAGTCAAACAGATTTTCAAACCACTGATTGACTTATCCAAATTTCTGTTGAATACTAAATGAGATGTTGACCAAAACTCAAACAGCAGTTGACCAAAAGTCAAACAGATGTTGACGAAAAAATGGGATTATCCGACCCGATTACATGGGATATTTAACATTTTAAAGATCCTCAGAAAATCTCGGTTCATTTCTCTCTCCACGTTTCTTTCTACACTTTCTCCAACAAAATCTGTCATCTTCTTCGATTTCTTCCGATCTTCATCAATATCATCTTGTATAATAATAAAGGTATTGTTAAATAATCTGATTTGTTTTGTATTTTTTATGTTTATTCTTTTAGTTATGAATTCTTTGGACGATTATGGTTCTTGCTATTTAAATGAAGAAGTTGTAGTCGACGGTAGTGTATTCATGTATGTCCCTGTTTTTTTTTTCAATCCATTGTTGGTTATGATTGCGTTTATTGTTGCGGCTTATACTTGAACAATTTTTGATAGTCCTAATTTTTTTGAATATCCGATTAATATGTAGTTATTATGCATGTTATGATAGACATATATGTTTTTAAAAAAAGTGATCTGCATTTCCTGTATCTACCATTTGTGTTATCTATTGTTGATTTTATTGGATTTCACTTTGCTCATGTATTTATCTTATTCTGATTTATGATATACCATCTGATGTATTCTCATGTGTATTTAAAAAAGTTGAATTTATTTTGATTAGTACTTGGTATACTGTTTTTAAGTTTTTCTTTTGAATAGACACAAGTCACTATCCTGTTTTTCTATACAATTTATACAGCTGTTGATCGTTCTTGTATATTTGTGATACTTAATCGGAAAAGTAGGTTTTAAGTTTTAATTATATGATTTGATGTAAAAATATATATATATTTCGATATGATAAGAAATTACATGTATTCTCACCTTTTTGATGTTGTCCATTGTTATTTTGATATATATTAGTTTTATCATCTTTTATTTAGATGTATTGCATACCTTAATGCATTGTATTCATTTGTTTCTTAATGTTATTGATTTTGATTATATATGATTGATACTGTTACAGTTTTATGTGAGAATGATTTATGGATTTCCGTGTTACCTTCAAAGCAGTAAAAGGAAATGTTTGGTTAGTAGTTTTATCCGATCTTAGTTTAACACTTAATTTTATTTTTTTGGTATGATAATTAGCAATAAAAGTGTTTCTTTTATTTATGCTTAGATTTTGCCAAAGCAGTATCAAAATTGGATTCAACAGTTTAATTATCCAATTGGAAATACAAATATCCGAACCACAGCTGGAAATGTTTTTAAAGTCAAGATCTATCCCCTAAGCAATGGCAGATATTATTTTTATAATGGTTGGTGTCAATTGGTAGACAGTTTAAAAATACCTTCAGATTCATGGTTGATATTTCATTATGAAGAAGCTTTACAAAGTTTCAGAATATTGTATTTTTATCAAGACATTGCTCTTTCTCCTTGTGAAGAGTTTTACTACAAACCATCTGGTAACGAAGATTTTGTGGTATGTAACTTCGAATATTATTCATCATGTAATTTTATTGGAGATACAATTGTTTATTTGTTGTGTTTTATTTTTTTACTTATTTTTCTGATATATTTTTACTAATGTACTATATAATGTGTTTTATTCTGATTGTAGAGTATTAATCGTTCTTTTGTTCATCACAAGATGTTAAACACTATTCCTTCATATCCGGTCATTATTAAAGGATCTGAAAACAAGAACTGGTCTGTAGGGGTGGAAGATATCAACAATGAACTTTACATAATTACCGGATGGAAGGAGATAAAGAATGACTTGTCATTAACTGCTGATCATCTCATTGTCTTTGAGATGATAGATCTTCAGACTTTTCATATCACGGTTTTCAATTGTGCTACCTGTGATTTAGTGCTTCCACCTGAGGTTTGTGCTGTTGTTAAACAAAAGGTGATAGAAGAGATTGTGTTGAGTTCAGATAGTGAAGCTGTACAGGACGTCGTTGATGTCAATAATAGTGGTATGGTTGTTGGGAATGAAGATGATCAGATCGTACCTCTTTCTTTCCGTGTGGACGGTCATTTTGTAAGTTTGTGATGATGAGTTTACTAATATATAATACTTTAGTCAGATTTTAAAGATGTGTTAATTCTTTGTTTATTGAATTGTTCGTTGTTTGTTATAGCACCTTTTTAAAAAACAGGCTGAAGATCTTGGACTGAATCGTAAGATGGGTTTGAAGATTGTGGACGTGGCAGGTGATGTTTGGAATATTCAAGCTGCTATAGGTTCATCTCGAGGTCAACCAAGATATTATCTGCAAGGAATGAGAAAGTTTGTGAGAGATAAAGGCATGGTTTCAGGTCAAGCATTTACACTTAACTTTGTGAAAGGTAAAAAGTTTTTTATGTTCGGATGAATGTTTGTGGTTTGAAGAAGGCAAATGCAGAAGCATACATTGAACTAAATTTTCGGGTTGTAGTTGTTTGCTTTTCGAAATTGATACTAGACTTGTTTGTTTAGTTTTGAAGTTGTGATTCTAAAACTATATATGTACATGTAAATTATTAGCTCCATGTCTAACGGAAACAATGTGGAGTTGTGAACTAAAAACAATATACTCCGTTTTACTTTTGGTCAACATCTGATTGACTTTTGGTCGTATTAATAACAGTATAAGATGGTTGATGTAATGCGGTCGTATTAATAACCAATGGTAATTAATTAATCTAAATAACTTTCCCGAGCCCGGGAAGCAATCCCGGGTAAAAACCTAGTATATATATATTTATAACCAAAAACTACTAAACATACAACATAATTATTAAAATAAACATACAAAATAATTATCAAAATAAAAACCTATCATTCTTCGTCGGTTTCGAACCCAGGAATCGTTGAAACATGTTCCACCAAATCAGCTCGAAGGTTGTGATGTATATCCCTTGACTTTATTAAAAATTCATTTGCCGCTTTATCTTCGTCTGTTACGTTACCTGGTTGGGGGTCATCATCATCATAGTAGGTTACGACCGCTCTACCTTCATCCTCCAAAATCATGTTGTGAAGAATGATACATGTGTACATCACGTTTCCAATTTGATCCTTGTCCCATAGTCGACAAGACATTGACAATATTCGCCACCTTTTCTTCAAAACACCGAATGCTCGCTCGACGTCTTTACGTGCAACCATCTGGACCCTGTTAAACTTTAATCTCTTTGGATCTGAGGTACCGTATCTTGTGAACGATTTTACGAAAACCCCCCACTCTGGGTAAATCCCATCAACTAGGTAGTACCCGTACACGTACTCAACCCCGTTTATAAAGAAAGTTCCTTTGGGTCCTATACCATTTACCCGATCATTGAAAAGAGGCGAGTGGTTTATGATGGTAATATCATTATGTGAACCTGGCATACCGAAGAACGCATGCCATATCCAAAGATCTTGAGACGCAACCGCTTCAAGCATGATGGCTGGCACCCCGTGAAATCCACTAGTGTGAGCGCCTTGCCATTGGGTAGGACAAAGTTCCCAAGGCCATTTCATACAATCTAAACTACCTAGCATCCCGGGTAGCCCATGATAATCTGCGTGACGTTCCAATATTTGTTGCATGTCACTGAAGGATGGCTTTCTCAAATATCTTTTCCTATAAAGTTCTAGAATACACGAACAAAAGTTGTGAAGATTTTCTCTAGCTACACGTGCAGACATTTTTAAATAGTCATCCATAATGTCCGAACTATTGCCGTACGCTAACTGCCTAAGTGCGGCCGTGACCTTTTGCCACGTACTAAATCCTAATTGCCCGGTTACATCAGGTTTTTGTTGGAAATAAACATATTTCTCCTCAAGATCTCTAGATATCCTTAAAAATAAGTTTCTACTCATACGAAAATGACGCCTAAACATTTTTTCATCATACTTAGGTTCCGCTGAGAAGTAACCGCTTACCAACAAATCGTTAGCGGTGTGCCGTTCACGAGCGATGTACCTTCTCCTCCGTTTAGGTTGTTGAGTCTCTTCCTCATCGTCTTCGTCTTCCACGATAGCTTTCACCACCGCCGCGATCGTTTGTAGAAATATTTGCGCACCATCGTCAGATGATGATGACGATTCACTATAAATTGAAGAACTCATGGCAATATTGTGTTTTATGTGTTTGATACTGTGTGAGAAATATGTTAAATGTGGTAAGTATTTATAAAGGATTTTTTTTTTAAATATAGACTCCAACGGCTAGTTTGAAAGGGCCATTCACAACCCGCCATGTCAGCTTGCTCCCCCACCCCACGCCCGGCTTGAAAGCCAAGCCCCAAGGGCCACGCCCCAACCCAAACCCACCGGGATGGTGGCTTGGGCGTTTTCCCCCAACCCAAGCCCCATACCCCATGTCCTAACTTCTAGGTAAATAATCAATGTAGCTGGCTTGGTACAAGTGCGGATACAAGTTCATCCTATTTAATGTGTAAAACGCTTATTTATTAATTATCATATATTCATATTTAGAAAAAAAAATTTAGGCCTAAACCACAGGCAAACCAAATCAACACATGGTTTTCAATAAACAAATTTACCGAACTCTTTATAATCAAAATCAAATAGTTATGAAAATCTATAAACAAAAAGATTGGTTATAGATTCAGTTTTTTCTCATAACTGAATCAGTTGGACTGATGTTTACACCAACTAGGGCAAAACTTAAACGAAAAATCAGTGAGGGTCAGAATCTCAAAATCTAAATTAGTGATGGCCACAATTAACATCTACCACTGACACCAACTAATTGAAATACTTTTATATGGTTTCGTTTGGAGGTTAAAACTGAACATATTAATTAATTAATTAATCGTATTTAAAAGAACAAGAGTAAATATGTGTTAATCAACCCAATCATAAAACACACTATCCATTTTACCTTATAGGTGAAAGAGTTAATAGCCAAAATGGTCCCTGAGGTTTGCTCACTTTTGCCACTTTAGTCCAAAATTCAAAATTTTTAAATCTGGGTCTCTGAGGTTTGCATTTTGTTGCCATTTTAGTCCAAATTTAAAAAAAAGTCTAATTTTGTCAAATTTTTTACAGAATTTTGTCTTTATCCTCATTTCTCATAAGGGCAATTCTGTCATTCTAGATTATTATAAAGTAATTTATATTAAAGAAAAAAAAACACTCTTTAAAAAAACCCTCTCTCTCTTCACAAGCACCACAACCACCTCTCTTTCTCTCTCCCTCTACTCCTCTCTGCCGCCACCACCGCCACCGCCTCACGCCGGCGACATTAAAACACAGATGAAAGATCAGTGGGTTAGAAACTAACGGATGAAAGATCAGTGGGTTAAAACACAGATGAAAGATCAGTGGGTTAGGGCAAGACCCAACACCAAAACACAGATGAAGATCAGTGGGTTAGACACTAACGGCCGTCAATTCAAGAACCCAGATGAAATGTGCCAAGAAGAAGTTGGTGATTCACAAAAAAAGCATGATTGGTACAGGATGGATCTGGCCAAATCGACGAACAACAACAACAAAACCGCCTCTGTCTCTCTCTCTTCTCCCTCTCTCTCTTCCGGATGGATCTAGGTTGTTTGCAGGTGGTTGGTGATTAGGGTTGTTTGCAGGTTGTTTGGGATTAGGGTTTCGGTGAGGGTGGAGACGGTGGGGGGTTGTGATGGTGGATGGGGTGGCAGGTTTAATAGTGGTGGTTGCTGACTTGGGTGGTTTGCAGGTTCTTGGGATTAGGGTTTCCAGTAGGGGTGGTGGGTTGAATCGTGTTGGTTGCTGATTTGGGTTGTTGTAGGTTTGGGGTTAGGGTTCCGGTGGAGACGGTGGCGGTGGGAGGGTTAGTCGAAGAAGTGTTGAGGTCAAACTTGCTGATGAATGCGTCGTGCTCGTCGGATGCTTCGTCTGATTCGTCGCATAGTAGAGTGTCGGTTGGGAGGGTTAGTCGAAGAAGTGTGACGCTGGTGGTTTGAAAACAGGAAAATGTGAAAGTGTTGCTAGAGATGGAAAAGTTGAAAGTGTCGGTGTGGAGAGTGATTTGGGTTGTTGCAGGTTTGAAGGTGGTTGTGGTGGTGTGTTGTTGGAGGTGGTGGGTGAAGGAGGGAGACAGAGAGATGGTGGTGGTGGTGATGAAATTGGGTGCAGGTCTGATCAACCTGGGTTTCTTTTTTTTTTTGATTTTTTAATATAAATTAGTTTATAATAATCTATAATGACTATTTTGCCCTTATGAGAAATGAGGATAAAGACAAAATTCTGTAAAAAATTTGACAAAATTAGACTTTTTTGAAATTTTGGACTAAAATGACAACAAAATGCAAACCTCAGGGACCCAGATTTAAAAAAATTGGATTTTGGATTAAAGTGGCAAAAGTGAGCAAACCTCAGGGACCATTTTGGCTATTAACTCTAGGTGAAATTTGGACAAACTACATGGATTATTCGAGCGCTTTTCTCTTATGTTATTGTTAGTTATGTTATGAGCCCATTTTAACTACGGAAAAAATATATATAAGAAACTCAAAAAACAAACATAAACAAAATGAGTCATGAAGCCTTTTTGCTCTTTCAAAAAAAAAAGTAATTTTTTTCTCTCTTTTGAGCTGCATTAATAATGTTGCAATGGAAATACCAAAGCTACCTTTTTGCTCTATTAATTAACTGGACCTACTAAATAAACAAAAATAGCATGTACGGTCTGCACATGTCGACTCTTGAGCCGTAAAACAATAACTGAATTTATCCATTACACTAGTAGTTGTGGAGTGGTAGCTTTGGGGGTATCAACCCACCCCTAAACGAGCCTAACACCATCGTTAAAGTCTTAACTGGGGTATCAAGAGGGAAGACGTTTTCCTCTTAGGTTTTATAGTGCGGTTTAACTAAAAGGTATGATAACGTCCTGCTACGTAGGCAATGAGCTTTAATCAACCATACTTTAATAAGCGTGTTACGGTTTAACTAAAAAGTATAATAAAAGAAAAAAAATTAGCAAAAAATACATGTGTGTGCTTGTGATTGGTGGAGGATGGTGAACCCTACCCACCCTTTGTGTTAACAAGCGTTTGGGGTAACGCACTAACGCCCAAAGTGTGTGGGGCGTTAAGGGGCTAATGCCCTTTGGTGATGATGGTGTTGTGACTTGTCGGTGCTTCTTCCGTTAAAATGGTAGTAAGATGGTAGAGGCGTCACCAATCACCACACAACAGTTAGTCTAAAAGGAGAGGTGATGTTCATTACCCTCCACCAATTACATGCATACGGACACATTGGTTTTTTTAATTTATTTATTTTAGTTAAATCACGACTTCATTTTTAAAGGATGAGTTAGTTAAAATTCACTCCTTACATAGTAACGACGTGACAAGACATCATGCACTTTTTAGTTCACAAGTTACAATACATTTATACATGGTGAAATATGTTAGCCCATTTTAACAAAGTTTTTTTCGGGTTTTTTTTTCCATTATTAATTGTCTCTACAAATTCACATGCTTAATAGTTAATGCTATTCCTTTTCAAATAAAGATGCAAATTTAATAGTGTATGTACCAACAAAGTAACAATTATGTATCCACTATCCACCCAATACCCAATACCCATTTACAAAAACAATAACACACCCTTAATTTTTAAATCGACATCTTCAATACGGGTCGTATAGTCTTTTCCATTTTCAATAAAGAGTGATGTGTTAGATTTTGTCTGGTTGACTGGACCTATACGGGTCGTATAGGTCTATATGGGTCGTATGAATTAGTTTTTTTTTCCATATACATTTTATCTATAGTTTTAACAAAGTTTCTTATACAAGTTTTTTTTATAGTTTTTACAATTCTTTTACAAGTTTCTTATAGTTTTACAAGTTTCTTATAGTTTTTACGAATTTTTTTCTTACAAATTTTCTTATACACAAACACACACACACACACATATATATATATATTAAATAAAAACATTTAAAAAAAAAATTATACCTTATACAATCCTTGGCAATCAAAGACATACCCCTCCTAACAAAATCGACTTTTGTGGGGAGTTGGTTTAGAGTTACTCTCCACCGGAAGAACTCCACTTATGTATTATCTACACAACATTTATGGTATATTTTTTTTTTCTTTGTGTGACTAAAAAGATAGTATAGTATATGTTTGGTACATGTATCGTATAATATACTATAGTATAGGTGAAATATAGGTCTTGTATGAGTTATATGTGTAGTAAAGGTCTTGTATATGCTTATAGTTGTAGTATATGTATAGGTATAATGTAGAATAGATGTAGTATATTTGTAGTATAGGTGTAGTATAAGACCTCGTATAGACCTATATATGTAGTATAGATCTCGTATATGCTTATAGTTGTAGTATGGTATAATATAATAAACTATAGTATCGTATATAACATTTATTATATAATTTTCAAAAATTATGAAATTTTGAGTTGTTATAATTTCAAGTGTTTTTAGGTTTGTTTAATGGATACAATACGTCAAGTAACCGGCAATATACGCTAAAATATGACACCATACATACATAATACGCCATAAATACGGAACAATACGACAAGTAGAGACACAATACGCGATAAAACAACACGTATAGACAATCTACACCCTTGTTTTTTTTTTTGAGAATTCAGGGGGTCTATACGATTCGTATTAGGCTACTATACGGCCCGGTTTTGACATATACGATGCGTATAGGGGTAAAATCAAAATTTCATAATTTTAGGTTTTGCCTTTTTGGTGCGTATACGGGCATGTATTTTGAAGTATTTTGTCATTACGTGTCGTTTTATGAAGTATATGCTCTATACGTGCCGTATCGGTGACGTTCGGTTATGTGTGGTACTGTATTCTATGATTACATGTCATTTTGTTTTGAATCCATTTGTACTTTTATGTGTTGTATTGTATCTATACGTGTCGTACCGTATCATTACTTGATGTATTTTGTCGTTACACACCGTATTATAACATAAATACAATAGTATAAGTATAATAGGTGTAGTATAGGTCCCGTATAGGCCTATATGTGTAGTATAGATCTCGTATATGCTAATATGTGTAGTATATAATAATGTTATAACATAGATAGTATAGTATAATAAACATGTACCATACTATATGATAATTTTTTTAAAAATGTTTTTTGTTTAAAAAATAAAAGAATTCTTTTATTAAAGCTATGATTTAATGTTTAAAAAAATTTATAAAAAAGTGTAGCATATATTACGATTATAACATAGACATTATAGTATAATAAACATGTACCAAACCTATACTACATGATAAACTTCTAAAAATGTTTTTTGTTTAAAAAATAAAAGAATTATTTTATTAAACTTTGTTAAAACTATGATTAAATGTATACAAAAATTTGTAAAAAAAAACCCCAATGAAATACGATCCGTGTAGACCTATACGCCCGTATAGGTCCAGCCAGCCACCAGACAAGAACTGACACATGCAGATTTGACTTTTGAACCTATACGACCTATATAGGTCTATACGACCCGTATTGAAAAAATAAAGTGTGCGAATAGATTGGCTGGTGTGCCAACAGAATTCCCCTTTTAGTTAATTATCAAAAAGTTAGTTTTAGCTTCAAATTTGATATAAAACAAGACATTAACTACAGATTCAATTTCGCAGCTGATACAAAACATTAATGTATATGCTTAATAAATTTCGCTAAAAGATCAATTGACCTATTGTACGCTCAAATGGTTTTTACTTTGGGGTCGTTTGGTTTGAGGAATATTTTCTTAAATGAATTGAAAGTTGAATTGGAATTGAAATTAGAATTTGAATGTAAATTTTTAAAAAATTAATTCAGCGTTTGATTTGTAAATTTTAATTTTTTAAATATTTAAATTACTAAATTACCCTATATCAAAATTGCATTCCCTTCTTTATCAATCATCCCTCCCAAGTCCAGATTCCATTTATAATGATACCAAAAATCCGGATTTCATTTGTTTAATCAATTTCTTTTGTTTAATAAACAACAATTATATATATATATATAGTTAGCGAACGACGATGAATAGTAACATTAATTTTAAAATAATATATAACTTTTTATTATTATTTTGTTTCATATATTATAATAGTTTATTATTATATTTACTTTTAATAACATATTTTAAATTTTTTCCTTTTTTAAAACCATATATTTTCTTTACCATTTTTTTAATAATTCCTTATTCTTTTTTAGAACATATATTAATTTATCAAATAATTTGATACTTTAATAACTTACGTGTATAACTTTATTCTAAAAACTTAAGCACATGGTTGTGCTTGATTTTTTCCCTTGACATTCCGTTATAAGTTTTGTTAAAAACGAAGTTGTACTCAAAATAAAGTATTTATTTTGTATCATAAAACGGTACAATGATAAACTAAACCGTTCTATGCTCTGACTTTTGATGTGTGCTAAACAGCCTATAAAAATTAACTATATTAGACTCTTTAAGCTAGACACTAAAAAGCTTTAATTCTAGACTCGACCTAAAACCACACAATCGGCAAGTGTACCGATCAATGTAGTATAACTCTAGAAAGTCCGGATATCGAACCACGAGACTCTATGTATCACGTAAACTAGACTCTAGTAGACACTGACAAACACGACTTAAATTGTTTAATTGTTTTTTTTGGGGGGGGGGGGGGGTACGGAAAATATAAGGAAATCTATTTAACTAAATTAATACTAAATATTAAACTAGAATTAAACTAAATACGAACGAAGACTAAGGCTTTTTCTTATATGAGGAACGAGACCACCTAGACAAGAATCCTGAATTAATTTTAAGAGATTACCGATTAAGTTAATTGCATGATTTATGGAACCGGGATCTTATAATACTAAACCTATTAAACACCAACTAAGCCCCTCAACCCTTCTCGAGGTGAAACTTATGGCATTACCTAGGCCGTTAATCCTACCGGTTATTAGACGCCTTTCCAGTTGTCTAATTATTGTGTAAGTACCCTAATGTTGACCTACTCCTTTCCAATCATAGATCTAGGGTAGTTTAGTTTCTTGATTTGACTTGATAGACTAATAAACCGACGGGGAAAGTAATTCACGACCTTTTCCAAGGACTGTTTAAAGCAATTCGCCAGGTAAGACCTACCAATAGCCCCTCACTTTCCAGGTATTGGGACTAGCAGAACACTAAAACCTAGCAAATTACTAACAATTACATCTAGGGGTTATCGGCTGATTATCCCTAAAGAGTTAAGGTTTCTTATGTGATATAGACACTCACCAAAATCCTAAAACCCTAGCATGACTCTATATTGTGATAAAGACCGTCACTAAGAATCATACGAAGCAAATGATAATAGTAAACCAAATTAAAGCATGCATATACATCAAATCAATAGACTAAACTCGTTACTAAACACAATCAACCCATAATATTCATGCAAATAACGAAAAAGGTAAAAACTTTATATTAATCCATTCATCAAGTCTAGGTGGTTTAAATATTTAGCCAAGCATGTCCATAAACGAAAACAAACCAAAGATGTTCAACGAAGAATTCATTGTAACAAGTTTCAAGAAAAGAAACGACAAAACAAGGGAATGGAAAACCCGAGAAAGTCTTCGATTCTTCGTCTTGGACTCGTACCAGGTACCACTGATTCGTATTGTCACACCCCAACCGATGACGAAATCATCGGGGCGCGGCACTAGGCGAATCAGATTGCTCAAGAGAATCCATAACAACTATATTGCGACAATATTTATTACATTTGTTATCCCATACTAACAATCAGTACAATCACATAAGTTATCACAGATTTCTTGTCCTCTCGAACAATACAAATCCGACAACCTCGATTTTAGGTGAGTTTCTAGACTTCCTAGCTTGATTTGATGTAGCCTGTGATCTAACCTGCAACATACGTTAAAATAATGTCAAAACTAAAGTATTGGCGAGTATACAGGTTTGATATGTAATAGTGTAGTAGATAAATGCCGCGAATTTCCATATACATAAACGTAATACCCGACATATATACTCACAAAACTGATACTACCAGCTAAGTCCTCGAGCTTCGATCGCGATTGCTAAACTAGTCCCCGTCGGGCGCAATAGTACTATACTAGTCATGGTGGGACGTCGCGAGTATAAGTCCTAGCACATATGTAACTAGCATCACGTATAACTATGCACATTGGTCATTCGCAAGTGATAAATAGTTTGAGCATTTGATGTGATTTGATAGCAACGTATATTACACCCAAAAGTGCAAAAGCAAAAAGGGTTCAAGTATACTCACAGTCGGTGTTCGGCAAGCAACCACAACTTGGTTGGGTTGAAGGGAGCGCGTCTGATATCACCCTGATTACAGATCGATAGCGTGAGCGTTGAATTGTGTGCTAAACGAAGCATAGTGTCAATGGATCAGACACTACTCCAAATTGTTGAAGTTAAAGTCAGGTGTGGAATGCAAGGTGAAATCCGATCAGATGGGCTGTCCGTTCGGATGGCCTGTCCGATCAGATGGGCTGTCCGTTCGGATGGCCTGTCCATTCGGATGGCCTGTCCGATCGGATGGCCTGTCCGATCGGATGCCTGTCCGATCGGTTGACTGTCCGATTGGATGCAGCTGGTCCGATCAGATGCCGCTGGTCCGATCAGATGACTGTCCGATCGGACGACTGTCCGATCGGACGACAATCCGTCCAAACAATCCCGTCGTCCTTGGCACTTGACTAATTTTGAAGGTTTTTGGCGGCTTTGATCAAGACGGCGTTGTGTCGTGCTAACCAAAAGAAAACCCATCTCGAACCAAGGGACCCGATCGGACGGAATCACCCAATCAGACCAGTTTACTGATTCATGATGGTCGTTCTCGGTCAACCCGAAATCGGTCGTCTCTTTGTTAGAAACCAGATCTTGAACCAACAGGTCACTAAGAATGGATAGAAGGTCGGTACAAGTTCCGATTCTATCGGTCTTGTGTGCATTGAGTGCAAAAGAGTTGAAAGAAAGTTGGAAAACTATCTTTCAATCCTTTTATTCATGATTATATGTAGGTTTGTGTGAAAATGTTGCTTATTCTTGTAGAAATCCTTCGGATCGGAGCTGTTCTTGGTGGAATGAGGCTAACACTTGAAGTTCATAAGAACTTTGTGATGACATCACCCTAGAACACCTCAAATCCATTGATTTCACGGTTAAAAGTTAAGATTTAGGAGAGAAAATGATGAAGAAGTGCGTGTAGATCATAGAAGTACAAGATTTGAGTTGGAAATTTCCAAGAATTGCGAGAAATCGAGAGAAACTGACCCCAAGGCGTGCTGGTCGAGTGAGAGCTCCACACCAGGGAAAATGATGAGAGTGGGGGGGGGGGGGTATTTATAAGTAAGAGAGGAGTGAAGGTGATGTGGTGTGTTGGACCGGATGGCCTGTCCGTTCGGATGGCTTGTCCGTGCGGATGGCCTGTCCGTGCGGATGGCCAGTCCGTTCAGATGGGCTATCCGTTCGGATGGCCATTCATCAAGCGTCAAGTCTCCGGCGAGCTGATTTTTGGCGTTCTGTTTCGACCGTTAAGCGCTGCGTTAGTTTGGTTACACATTTTCATCCTCATTTTCGTACATTTGCTATAATTGGTCACATAGGGTCGTATATATATCCATATTTCAAAGTTGCTATAAAATAGCCGGGTCTCGTTTCGAATATGCGTTCTCTGCGACGCATCACGGCTATTGAGGAGGGTAGAATAGGTCCTCACTCAACATCATCGTGAGCGTTAGTGTGTGTGATGCGATGTGTTATAGCGATATTGTATGCGTAATTATGCGAAAATACTGCGAAATGGCGATGTATTCGATATAGCTACATTATGACCCGAATCTCTGGTGCTAGGCGTAACGAGTATATCGGGTAGTAACAACGCACGAACGTGCGGGTTGTTACAGTCTCCCCTACTTTAGGAAATTTCGTCCCGAAATTAATCCACAAGAAGGGTTGCGAGGATTGATGCGAGTGGGAGTAGCGATTAAAGCGTCAAAATAAGCAAACGATCGATTGAAGATTGACGAGAGATAGCGTTGCGATGACCGGTGATAGCAGCGAGTAGGGTGGCTTGTATAACACGAGACGGTAACACACACTAAAAGGGATTACAAGTCGTCTTAGTTTATTTTGAAAAGTTTATTAATTCGAAAAGGGTTGAAGAAACTTGTTTATGAAAAATTCTTTCCACAGCGCGGTGTTAAACTGTTTCGATGTTCACACCAACGCTATGAGTGGAATTTTATCGGGTTACTAAAAGATTTTGGGGTGTTTAAAACTCGTTTTGCGAAATTTTCTCGTCACGTAGCAATAACTTGACACACCATCGTTACAAGATAATCTCGTTTTGCACAAAGGTTTTGATAAATTTTTAGAAAAACTTTAGGAAAAGGCGTTTGTAAGAAAAGCTCAATTTAAAATTTGTGCAAACAAAGCCTTTTAATAATACCAAAAATTTAAATTTAAGGTCGGCCCCGCATGGCACTTTTCACGAAAGTTCGACAATATGGTTAAAACACTTATATATAGGAAGTACCAGCGGCGTATCCACCATGTTTTAGCCATATAGCTTCCGTCTCATGAGGCAGTGTCATACGTGTCAACATAGTATAGACAAATTTGCGATGACTTGACCCAAACGGGAAAGGGTTGGATCAAGTCTTGAAAGGCGAACTGAGTGATGAAGTCGTTTTCAACTCAGTTTAGTGAAACGGCGAGTGCGACAAGCGATAAGCAGTACGCGATAATTGATGGCACAAAACAAACGTAAGAAGCGAAGACGACGGCGACAAGCGATGAGCGGTGGCGACAACCGTCGAGCGATAGGCGGCGATCGATGCTTTGCAAGCGATGGGAATATGCGATTTGATTAGATTACACAACACCACGAATAGTAACCCCACATGGCCCTTTTCCACGAAAGTCTGTTGATACGGCTAAAACACCACCATGTTTGAGCCCTATTAGTTTCGTCTCGTGAAGCGAGGTCATGTGTGCTAACACGACATAGATAACACAGATAACACAATTAGCGATAGGCGATAGCGATAAGCAATAAGCGATACGCGAATAAGCGCTAAACATTACTCGATGCATGAGAAGCGACGTGCGATAACGATAAGCGAGTAATTCGATTCGATTAGTCTCCACAGTTTCATAAATTAGCCAACATGAAGTCCCATATGGCATCTTTCCACAAAAGTTTGCTAGAATGGCTAAAACACCATGTTTTGACCATACTAGATCCGTTTCGTGAATCGATGTCATGTGTGCCACATAACCCAGATAGCGATAAGAGTTAAAAGCGATAAGCGATGCAAGTATCAAAGCGATGAGATTAATAGATGCGTTAAGCGTTAAAGTGTTGCGAGGGTGATGTGCGTTAGATTCCAGTGAACTTGCGAGTGAGTTGCGATTAAGACTTACGACCAGTCTTGCGTCTATGCGATCGCCCTGCGGGGTAGACTCACCAAGGTCTATCGATGAGGCAATTGCATTGCGTTTGCAGACTTACGAAAAGTCTCGCGGTGATGCGATTTGGATGTTACGCCTTGCGGATTAGTTTAGCATGTTGAAAATAACCATAATAGTATAGGTCTAAATAACATTCAACTGCACATGGCACTTTCTACACGAAACATCGGTAGTATGATAAAGCACCCTTGATTTGCCCCTACTACTTGTGTCTCGCGAATAGATGTCACACTTGGTCGACATACTCAAGACGCTTATATATAGGAAGTACCAGCGGCGTATCCACCACGCTTGACCATGCTTTTAACGTTATGGCACCTTTAGAATTTACTACGATCTCCGTGCACTGATCCAAATAATCCCGTGTGCACCCGTGATTAGTCGTTCCTTGCACGTTTATCGTACCTTATTCTAAGAGTGTAGTGAGGTTAAAACACATTATATCGTGATATAGTATATAGTTCGTGTGTGAAGCTAGTCTAAGTGCGACGACTAGAGAGTGAAAGCGAAAATGAAAGCGAGAGTTAACGTTACACATAGTGGTAACATCGAGTAATATAGTAGGTTCAATAATTAGAAATTAACGTCGAAAATCGTATCATTACAACATTATCCTACGCTTGCTAGATGCTTAGTGTTGAAGACTTTTGCTGGCGCTGTTGTTGTTGTACTCAAGTTCGCGGTTCGGTGCGACAGTTGCGGGTGAAGTGACCGTAACAGTCGCAATTGTTGCAATAGCGATAATCAGCTTCAACTGGATGATGATAGGTGCACGTGTAACACTGAGGATGAGTTCCAGTGTAGGCATGTTTTGGAAGTAGTGGAACTGATTGAAGAGGTTCTGGTTGTAGCAGTTCGGTTATTGATGAGTTCGAGCTTGAGATCTTTCGTTTGCGGGTGGGTTTGTTGATGTCTTGTGATGAGATGTATTCTTTGGAGGATTCGTCTGAGGACTCACTTGCAGAATCGTTGATAGAATCGTCGGAAGAATCGTGAGCAGAATCATCGGAAAAATCGTCGGTAGAATCGTCAGAAGAATCGATGACGATTGCTTGATGAGCTTGTTTGACAGGATTCTTGGAAAAGAACTCGTCCAAGACTCTTTTGTCGTTGATTTCTGCGGCTAAGCGGTAGGTCTCTTCGATGGTAGTAGGTCTTGCAGCTTCGACAAAATCTCCCACACATTCAGGCAAGCCGCGAATGTACTTCGTTATGGCTTTTTCTGAAGTGTTGACTTGACTTGGGCAGATTATGCTAAGCTGTTTGAACCTTGCGGTGTAGCCAGTATTGTCACCTTTGACTTGTTTGATCTCCCAAAATTCGTTTTCCAACTTCTGGACTTCGTGGGGAGGGCAGTACTCTTCCTTCATGAGCTCTTTCAACTCATTCCAGGAGAGAGCATAGGCTGCGTGAATCCCACGTTTGTTGCGTTCGGCGGTCCACCAGTCGAGTGCACGCGATTGAAATACTCCGGTAGCGTAAGTGGTTTGAAAATGCTCGGGGCACCCACTCTGACGAAGGGTCACCTCGATATAATCGAACCACTGGAGTAGCTGAGAGACACCTCCTTCACCCGTGAAGACCATCGGGTCACAGGCTTTGAAGTATTTGTATACGAAAGTAGATTGCGGCGCTGCTGTCTTAACGTCTTCCGAAGTTCGAGAGTTGCTAAGAGAGTGCACTTGAGTGACAATCTGAGGAATGACTTTGGCCACTTCCCTGACCACAAGTGAAGCAATCCTCTTTTCGTCCCTTCATTTGGCTCGTCTCCTGGCTGACATTCTCGAAGCAGAGTTGTTGGAAGGCATCTAGACAGAGAGACTTGGAGTGAGATTCGATCATAATGATTTTAAGTTTTGCGATGCGATGCGATTGAGCGCGTTCAAAACTTGATGCGGGAGTATAATAGTAATGCGAAATAACATAGGAGCCACATAGGAGACACTAGATTCCTAAGTTCTCACACAATAACTTGTTTGTATATTCATTTATAGATGTAGTTGTACTTATACACATATATCAAAGCAGAATATGCGAGGGCGCGTTAAGGCGAGAGAATGAGCGCGAGGGATTAAGCATTGATTTCGTTGCGATTATTCAGTTTTTGTTCTAGATTGCGATGGCTGTGCGAGTTGTGCATTCATAAAGCGGGGAGCGAAAATCGGTAAATCGAGAAATCGTTAAGCATAAAAATTCAATTCGTAAGCACGTAAGCATAAATAAGTTTAACAAGCGTAAAACCGGTGAACTGTAGGCTAGAAAATTCGATAGGATGCCCTGGGTGTTTAGGCGTCGACTACCCAAAGTCATCCAACTATACCTTACAAGTTCATGCACGCGCGTTGACCTAGTAGACTATGCTTCCACTGCGATGCAGCTCACGGCATTCGTCCTTCTATTCATCACACGGCTCGAGTCATTTGGTATAGCTGAGTCTTTGGTGAGAGCTTTTCGAAAACCATTTAGGGAGTGAAACGGGTTATTAAGGTATGGGTCTCACCCATGACTTAACAACTTCGTTCCCGACTGTGGTTGTGCTCATCGAAATAAACTCGAGAGTTCCATTAGATTGAAAGGAGATTTCCGTCGAGATATGGATGTCACTCCTGGCTCGACAGAAGTTTCTCGTGCTAGAATAATGCGCTGAGTAAGCGACCTATCGATAGTTCCTGGTTTTCACACCTCATCTCGACACGATCACTCGTTGATGTAATGCGAGTATCGTAAAACATGTGTATCGTGTTAGCCTTAGGAAAGGCAAATAGTATTAAGCCTTAGGAAAGGCTTTGCTTGTGCGAAGCTGTAGTATGCGATTTTCGCACAAGGATGTAGTTTTAGCGAGTTCGAATGAGAGCATCAAGCAGGCCCGTGCAATTCCTACTGGGTTCGCACGAGTCGGCCCTTTGGTACTTAGACTATAGACTAGGTTGTTTCTAAGACATTGACCCGGACTAGGTCAAGTCTGGCCTAATTCCCTATAGTTATGGCTCTGATACCAATCTGTCACACCCCAACCAATGGCGGAATCATCGGGGCGCGACACTAGGCGAATCAGATTGCTCAAGAGAATCCATAACAACTATATTGCGATAGTATTTATTACATTTGTTATCCCATACTAACAATCAGTACAATCACATAAGTTATCACAGATTTCTTGTCCTCTCGAACAATACAAATCCGACAACCTCAATTTTAGGTGAGTTTCTAGACTTCCTAGCTTGATTTGATGTAGCCTATGATCTAACCTGCAACATACGTTAAAATAATGTCAATACAAAAGTTTTGGCGAGTATACAGGTTTGATATGTAATAGTGTAGTAGATAAATGCTGCGAATTTCCATATACATAAACGTAATACCCGACGTATATACTCACAAAACTGATACTACCAGCTAAGTCCTCGAGCTTCGATCGCGATTGCAAAACTAGGCCCCGTCAGGCGCAATAGTACTATACTAGTCATGGTGGGACGTCGCGAGTATAAGTCCTAGCACATATGTAACTAGCATCATGTATAACTATGCACATTGGTCAGTCGCAAGTGATAAATAGTTTGAGCATTTGATGTGATTTGATTTGATAGCAACGTATATTACACCCAAAAGTGCAAAAGCAAAAAGGGTTCAAGTATACTCACAGTCGGTGTTCGGCAAGCAACCACAAGTTGGTTGGGTTGAAGGGAGCGCGTCTGAGATCACCCTGATTACAGATCGATAGTGTGAGCGTTGAATTGTGTGCTAAATGAAGCAAGGTGTCAATGGATCGGACAGTACTCCAAATTGTTGAAGTTAAATTCAGGTGTGGAACTCGAGGTGAAATCCGATCAGATGGGCTGTCCGTTCGGATGGCCTGTCCGATCGGATGACCTGTCCGTTCGGATGGCCTGTCCGTTCGGATGGCCTGTCCGATCAGATGGCCTATCCGATTGGATGACAACTTGTCCGATCGGATGCGTGTCCTATCGGTTGACTGTCCGATTGGATGACAGCTTGTCCGATCGGATGACAGCTTGTCCGATCGGATGCCTGTCCAATCGGATGACTGTCTGATCGGACGCCAATCCGTCCAAACAATCCCGTCGTCCTTGGCACTTGACTAACTTTGAAGGTTTTTGGTGGCTTTGATCAAGACGGCGTTGTGTCGTGCTAACCAAAAGAAACCCCATCTCGAACCAAGGGACCCGATCGGACGGAATCACCCAATCAGACCAGTTTACTGATTCGTGATGGTCGTTGATGTGCACAAAATGAAACATATAAATTACATCAATTGTGGCATAAAACTAACCCTTTTTAGTACTAATGTTGGAAAAAGTGTGTTTTTGTCTTCCTTTTGCATTTTCAGGATTAAAAGAGCTCAAATAAATAAAAGAAGCAAAAATGTAGCTAAATCTAACATAAATACAAGAAAAGGAACAAACGTGGCATGCCCAGCCTCCCCGACAACATCTTCCCAAGCAAAACAAGAGAACAGAAGGCTGAACACGCCCCGTGCTCAGTGAACACGGGGGCGTGCCCAAGTGCCAGCATAAAAGACAAAGCTATAGAAGCTTCTATCACCCACCACGGGGGCGTGTCCAGCGGACACGGGGCCGTGGTCAACTCTAAGATTCGCAGAATCTGGGGAAATCTTGATAGTACAGATATGCTTCTGCACATGGGGGCGTGCCCAGCGGACACGGGGGCGTGGTCAACTAATGCAGACAAACTGCAAATAATGAAGACAGAGAAGAAGGTGGACACGGGGCCGTGCCTGAGCTGCTGTTCAGCCTATAAATAGGGGTGCTTGGCTCATTTGCAAACCATCCCTTGGCACACTACCTCTCTCACACTTCACCCGCCACCCACCACCATCACAACACCATCATCCATTTTCCATCATAGAGTGTGTGAGTCGTCTCGGGATCCAAGATTGATCGTAAGAGTTCTTGACAATCAAAGGCCATGTTTGCCTAAGTCTTTTACATCACTTGGTGAAGACAAGTGTATAGTATAATACTTTTTATTTTTAATCTTTTCACACTTTTTACTTGGTTATGTATTAATGACTTTAATAACTAGTTTCTTATGTTGAAGGTGATTCTTCCTTATCGTTTGTCCGTGGTGTTTTGGCATTATTTTACTGCTATATAAAATAAAATATTTTCACCATTCATATCTCCACGGTCTATATGGAGATATGTTGGCTACCTGGTCGGGGGTTAAGGGAACAGTTTGGTAAGAGTCTTGCCTTGTTCAGTGTATACATCCTGCAAGGACCTGGGTCAAATTTAGTAGGACCTCCTTCAATACCCACCGGTATTGGATGGCGGGGGTCCAAACTCTTTGATCCCATCATATGTAAGCTACTATTAATACTTTAACCCGGCTATTTAGGACTGTATCCCTGCTGACTCAGACTACTTAGCCGAGGGTAACGTCACCTTCAAAAGAGGGGCCTACCATAATATGCATTAATAACTTAATTAATTATCTTTCAATAATCCGACCCTTTAGGATTGTATCCTTGCTGAGTCAAACTACTGGGTTGAGGGTAACGTCACCTTCAAAAGAGGGGCCTACTACAATAACTAAGATAATATCTTAAAAAGTGCAAAAGTGCGGAAATAATCAAAGGTTATACTAAACACGAGTCGGAGCCAAGTGATTCATCTTGTCTATCTGTTTTTACTTTTATTTTATTTTTCAACATTTTAGTTAATTTTTATTTTTCTAGTTAAAACCCTTTTTCTAACTTTTGATTTGATTAGACGTTGAGGATAAACCGGTACTAAAAGCTCTTGTGTCCTTGGATGACCTCGGTATCTTACCAACACTATACTACGCTCACGATGGGTGCACTTGCCCATATGTGTGTTTGGTGTTAGTAAATATCGTGTTTTATAAATTTAAAACTTGACTAACGTGTAAAAAGGGCTTAAAATATACTTAAACTTATATACACACCACACGCATCAAGTTTTTGGCGCAGTTGCCGGGGACACAAGGATTTTAAGAAAGCTTAAAATCGACGGCCTAATCAGTTTTTCAAAACCTTTTCAAAACGCGCGCACATTTTTCTGCATTTTAGTTTAGTTTTGCATTTACAGTAGGTTGAACACGGGCCGTGCTCACTGAACACGGGCCGTGTTGCATTTTTTTCATAAAAACATCCAGATACAGAGCTTGAACACGGGGCCGTGCTCACTGAACACGCCCCCGTGCTCAACGAAATCAGTAACTTTAATTAAAACGCCCAGATAGAGATTCTGTACATGGGGCCGTGTCCACTGAACACGGGGCCGTGTCCAGCCTCTGTTTCCGTTTTCATTTTTGTTTTTTGATCTCGAGACGTTGTTGTGGTCTGCTGAGTGATTCTTATGGATCAATACTCAGGAGGGCAACTACACCTATGAGGAGGATGATTATAGGGAATATTATTGCACCAATTGCGGTAACACTCACTCGATTCAATATTGTAACTTGTTTCAACCATCCACTTCATACACTTACTTTGAGGAGCCCAGGTACGAGCCATCAACTTCATACACATCCTATGAAGACCAAATGTATGAACCTTCTCCCTCATACTCATATTTTGATGGACCAAGGTATGAGCCTTCATACTCATACTTTGAGGAACCAAGATATGAGCCACCACCTTCATATGCTTACTATGAGGAACCATGGCATGAACAACCCACCTCATACGAGTATTATGAAGAACAAAATTACGACCCTTATCCATCATATGCTTACAATGAAGAACAATGGTGTGAACCATCTACTTCATATGGGTATTATGAGGAAAAAAGGATCGAACAACCGGATTCAAGCTTTGAAAATCCCGATCCTTACTCTATCACCGAAGTGACCCATAGGATATTAGAACACCTTAAAACTATCGAACGGTACCTAAAAGAATCTCGAACAAGGGAAGAGGAGTCCCGTGCAAGAGAAGAATTAACTTGTAATAAAGAAGAGATAGTTGAAAGTGTAAAAATGGAAGAACAAATAAGTGAAGAACCGACACATGAGTTAAACAACGAAAAAGGTGAGTCCGTCAACGTTAAAATTCAAGAAGAGTCTAATTTTGAAGAAATTAATCTCTTGTCACCTTCTTTTGAAAATCATTGTTTAATTCCCACTCATGCTAAGTTTTTAAAAGAGTTAAACACTAACACTAAAATTGACGAAACGGTAAGCGTTAAGTTAACTAACGATCAAACCTCGCTAATAAAAGAAAACCCATTTGAAATCAACATTACACCGGTTCCATGTTTTTTTCAAAATTCATTTATTAGTAATGTCACAATTGATAAAGATCTTTGTGTTAACATAATGCCCAACTAGATTTTCGAAAAATTAAGTATTAGTTGTCACACCCCGACCACGTTAAAACAACAAAACGTGGCGGAAACGTCGGGGAGTGTTGTAACAGAATCATTGTTTCACAACCATGGATTAAACAATTTTGTTTTATTGAATTAAATGTATTACATTACATTGGAATTAGAAACAAAACAGGAACAAATAAACTTTCATTGTTATTAAGTTACTATGGCCTCGTCCATTCCTATGTGAGCGTACGCAAGTATCATCATCAAACATCATCAACTATAGTACCTGAAACACATGTGAAAATACGTCAGCATAAAAATGCCGGCGAGTACATAGGTTTTATGTGAGTGTCAGATTCATGGCTTGTTTTACATGTTGCAATACTTATTTAAAAACCTTATTTTGAAAAGTATAGTATTACGACATAATTAATCAACTCAAATCAAGTTGGATATAATTTATAAAATCTCGTAGCCATGATTCTTAACTCCAAAACATTTGTTTTATTATATCAAATTGTAAAACATCTCGTAGAAACTCGTTAATAAAACTCGTATGGTTTATATTATTTAGAAAACATCATTGTGTGACATCGGTTCAAAATCTTTTACCCAAGTGATCTAGATAACGCAACGATATATAATGTGTTAAAAGCACTTATATATAGGAAGTACCAGCGGCGTATCCACCATGCTTTTAACACATTACACCCGCCACGTTACCTAATCACTTCCCTAACCTAATGGTTCAGACAGTTACAAATGGTTCACATATGTCAAATGGTTCATATCAATCAAATGATTACAAATGGTTCACATACATCCAACGATTACAAATGGTTCTCATACATCCCATGATTACAAATGGTTCCTATGTAAATAAACGGACCTAAACCGGAAGATCAGAGTTAAGTCTTGAATACTCACTTGAGGATGCTTAGAAGATCGGAGGGGTCTATGTACTCACTTGAGGATGCTTAGAAGTCTTGAATAACAACCAAGCAAAGCTAGAGGGATCACAGAATCAAACGACACCTAATATAGGTAACTATGTAAATAAACGGACCTAAACCGGAAGATCGGATAGGATGAGGTCTCGTAAACCAAATGAGTGTGGGAACTCATATGATATGGTTTAACAAGGCCTACATACTAAAACGAAACCTAACCTAAGTGCTTACGACCCATTACGACTCGTTTAGGTAGCTTACGCTACTTTAACGCGTCGTTCGCGTAAAACGCGTTCGGAACGCCTAACTAGTCCTATGACAAGTATTATATGCCTTAACATGTCTAATAATGTTACCTAATCAGTTTAGATGTCAAAATTTAGGTTACATATGCTTAAAATGAATTTATGCGCAAAAAGGGCATTTTGGTAAATTTCCTAAGGCATATAAATTACCTATCATACCACTAACTAAACGAAGTGACCATAAGGTATAACCTCGGAAGGTTATTCCCTATACAACTATGGTCACTAAACATGTTTGGTTGGATCCTAATGATCGACCAAACGGGTCTAGTTCGAAAGTCTAAGCGGTTGTTTAGACCGCCTGACTTACGACTCTACATAAGCACTAAACCTAAAGTGACGAGCTAAACATGTTAAAACATGTTTAATGAAGTTAGAAAACAGGTTTGGTATCAAAACAAACGGTTTTGATACCTAAAAGTAGTTTGGTTACAAAATACGAAAGAATACACATTTTGGCCGAAACTACGACTCGCCACTATGCCTAGATAACGTAGTAATCAGTAGGTATAGTCATAAGAGACTAAAACCATCATGATTACGCTCACGTTATGAAGTTCAAACGAACTTCGTATTGACCATAAACTGGTCAATGCAGAAAGTTAAACAAAGTTTGACTTTCACGCTAAAAATGCATAAAAGAACGAAAGAGGACTTACAAAAGGTCCAAGGAGGTTTCATCCAATTTATTCTCAGGTATGAAGTGCAAGACTTCAACTTAGAGAATGAAAATCAGATCAAATGTGACTTTGAGAGCAAAGGGGGTAGGGTTTATATAGTTTTTGCACAACCGTTAAGATCGTTCATCGTAAAACGAGCTTCGATCTCATCCGTACACATGTGCCCATGGTTTTGTGAAACCATGGGAGCCCCTAGTTTCATTAAAACCATGTGCAAATGAGGGGAACAAGATGGAACAACCTGGAATTTAGATTTTTCATTTTGGTCCCTTCCTACGATAACTATGGCAGAATGTCAATTTTGGTCCCTGAATGTGCAGAACATGATTTTTGATGCATTTTTGACACGTTTAAGCCCCGTTAATCCCATTTCAAGGCTCTAAAATGAAGTTAAAGTATAGAGAAAATGAAACATGCTCAAAAATATCTCGGATGTCGGTTCGTTTGGTCGTACGGTTGCGTTGTTCGGTTAATTACGACGAAACATGAACGAATGCGAAAAACGATCCAAATTACGCGACGAATAGAATTTTATCATGCCAATCACTAAAATAAAATATTTTAATGATTACATAAAGTTTTGGATGTCCGGATGTATTCAGAACGTAATATATGCGCGAAAATGAAACTTATGCACTTTTTGACGCTTTTAGTCCCTGAATGACCAAAAAGTTTATTTTAGCACACCGAACCCCTCAAAGCCTATTTCTAAGCTATGTAAATGATATTTAGGGTATGTTTAACTTATGGTCATGTTTCGGAATGTTCGTTACAGTACAAATCGGCATACTTTCGCAGTTTGTCGAAATTAGTCCATGTAAGCGAATAAACTTGATTTCGCCACACCAAACCCTCCAAAACTTATTTATAAGTTATGTAAAGGTTATTTAAGGTATGTTACGCCTGTTTCACTATTCCGGAGTGTTCGTTGCATTAAACTGGTTATATTTGCGCATCAGTGCGCGTATAACCTTCAGAAAGCGATTTAAAGCTTGAAATCGAACAAGAATTGATATGTGCAAAAGATACACATATTTATACAAATCCCAAGTATGAAATACAATATTTCATTGGTTTGGTATTTGTTTGATGGTAGTAGAGGCACAGGTGTCACATTAGTGATTTTTCTCCACTTCGAATACCCATTTTTCTATCTAATCGAAAAGTAATAAAATCAATCGGTGTAGTTGAGGATGTCTTGGTTCAAACAAATCAAATGGTAATCCCAACTGACTTTGTCATCCTCGATGACGCTCCTCTAGTGTTGGGACGACCCTTTGTAAAAACTCATGAAGCATTGAAAAACCGAAAGTTCAACAATCTACCTATTCAATTAGGGGCATTTAAAAAGAGTGTCGATCTTGAGCGATCAATGAAATATCCATTCGGCAATAATGACCCCCTAATTGAAGATGAACCACCCGATACAAGTGAAAAGTTCGACCACTTTGTTGAAGAAGAGGTCGCCATAGAACAAACTTTTAAAGTTCTTGATCAAAATGAGCAACCAAATAGGGAGTCTCCTAAAGACCCACCTCTTGAGCTCAAAGAACTTCCAAAAGATTTGGAATATGCTTTTCTAGACAAAGATGGTAAATCACCTGTAATTATTTCATCTAAGTTAAGTAGTTTAGAAAAAGAAAAATTAATTAAACTTTTGAAAAAACACAAAAATGTGATTGCTTGGAAGCTTGTAGACATTAAAGGAATAAGCCCTTCCATGTGCACGCACAAAATTTTAATGAATGATGACTACAAATCGGTAATACAACTACAACGTCGAGTAAATCCAAATGTTCAAGAAGTGGTTAAAAATGAAGTCATCAAATTACTTGACGCCAGACTTATTTATCCTATCTCCGATAGTCCTTGGGTAAGTCCCGTCCAAGTAGTTCCAAAGAAAGGAGGTATGACGGTAATAACTAACGAAAAGAATGAGTTAATACCAATGAGAACCATCACAGGATGGAGAGTATGTATAGATTATAGACGATTAAATGAAGCAACAAGGAAAGATCACTTTCCTTTACCCTTCATTGATCAAATGTTAGAAAGATTATCCGGTCATAAATTTTACTGTTTCTTGGATGGTTTTTCAGGTTACTTTCAAATCCCGATAGCACCCGAAGACCAAGAAAAGACAACCTTCACATGTCCCTATGGAACTTTTGCTTATCGACGCATGCCATTTGGTCTATGTAATGCACCCACAACCTTCCAACGTTGCATGGTAGCCATCTTCCATGACATGATAGAAAAGACAATGGAAGTCTTCATGGATGACTTTTCTATCTTTGGGGATTCATACGACCAATGCCTCGATAACCTTGAACGAATGCTATCCCGATGTGAGGAAACAAACCTCACCCTTAACTGGGAAAAATGCCATTTCATGGTAACGGAGGGAATAGTACTCGGTCACAAAATCTCAAGCGAAAGAATGGAGGTTGATCGAGCCAAAATAGACACTATTTCTCGATTACCACCCCATCCTCCGTTAGAGCTATCAGAAGTTTCCTAGGGCATGCCGGATTTTATAGGCAGTTTATCAAAGACTTTTCTAAAATTTCAAGGCCTCTAACAAAATTACTTGAAAAAGATGCCCTTTCATCTTTGACAAGGATTGCAATCAAGCATTTCTAACCCTAAAGGAAATGCTAGTCAATGCACCTATCATGATAGCGCCTGATTGGAAATTTCCTTTCGAAATCATGTGTGATGCAAGTGACTTTGCGGTTGGAGCTGTCTTGGGACAAAGAAAAGAAAAGTATTTTCACCCAATTTATTATGCTAGTAAAACACTTAACGATGCACAAGAAAATTACACAACAACTGAAAAAGAATTACTAGCTGTGGTATTTGCTTTCGATAAATTTCGTTCTTATCTTGTTCTTTCTAAAAATATAGTCTATACAGATCATGCAGCCATTCGATATCTCTTCAAAAAGCAGGATGCAAAACCACGTTTGATTCGGTGGATTTTACTCCTCCAAGAATTTGATATTGAAATCAAAGACAAAAGAGGAGCTGAAAACACCGCAGCTGATCATCTTTCACGCTTAGAAGACCCAACTTTAGAGGCAACCAGGGACGAGCAAATCAATGAAAAATTTCCAACAGAATCCCTAGAAATGGTGGAATACAGACAAGAGCCATGGTACGCCGACTATGCTAACTACCTAGCTAGCGGTATAGTCGCAAAAGGTTGGCCACATCATCAAAGAAAGAAATTATTTGCTGATGTAAAACACTATTTTTGGGAAGATCCTTATATTTTCAAAATGTGTGCCGACCAACTCATCCGACGATGCGTACATGGTAGCGAAGCCCGAAGAATTCTCCGCCATTGTCATGAAGGTCCATACGGAGGACATCATGGTGCCACTAGTACCGCACGAAAGGTATTTGATTCAGGGTTTTATTGGCCAACCATTTACAAAGACGCCCGAAGTCTTGTCAAGACATGTGATGCTTGCCAAAGAACAGGTAATATTTCTTCCAAAAACGAAATGCCACAAAATGGCATTCTTGTTTGTGAAATTTTTGATGTGTGGGGACTCGACTTTATGGGACCTTTCCCACCGTCAAAAGGAAACAAATATATACTTGTGGCAGTAGACTACTTTTCTAAATGGGCCGAGGCCGAGGCACTTCCAACAAACGATGGAAGAGTCGTGGTAAGATTTCTGAAAAAATTATTCTCTCGTTTTGGAACACCTAAAGCATTAATAAGTGATAGAGGTACCCATTTTTGCAACCATCAACTTGAATTTTTTTTAACAAGATATGGGGTCTATCACAGGGTCTCAACAGCATATCACCCTCAAACAAACGGACAAGCCGAAGTGACTAATAGAGGTTTAAAATGAATACTTGAAAAAACCGTAGGGTTAAATAAAAAGGAATGGGCTGATAAATTAGATGATGCTTTACGGGCATTTCGAACTGCTTATAAAACAACAATAGGTACAACCCCATATAAGCTCGTCTGTGGAAAAAGCTGTCATTTACCAGTAGAAATAGCTCACAAGGCCTACTGGGCAATTAAAAATGTGAACTTAGATTTAGAATTTGCTGGTAGAAAACAATTTTGTCAATTAAATGAATTAGACGAATTAAGGAATTATGCATACTCAAACTCTGAAATTTATAAGGAAAGAATGAAAAACTTGCACGACAAACACATTAAACCTAATGAATTTCGAGTAGGAGATCAAGTTCTATTGTTTAATTCACGACTTCGATTATTTCCTGGTAAATTAAAGTCTAGGTGGTCAGGACCTTTTTCCATCACCCATATTTTCCCACACGGTGCAGTAGAAATTAAATCTCGGAATGGCCCTCCATTCAAAGTCAATGGCCAATGGGTGAAACTCTATCAAGGATTCATTGAGGATGAAGAGGAAGAAATCTCGCTTCAAACGATCGAAGAATGAAAGCATCAACATCATACCTGGTAAGTTACGAACAAACGGGTCGACATCTAAATCGGTAAGTTTTCTAACCAAGTTTTTGTGAAACAAGGGCACTCACACGAGCACTAAATATATATATATATATAAAATTGCTCGGCACGAGGCCGTGTCCACTGGACACGGGGCCGTGTCCGCGCGACTGTCGGGATAAAACCCCTTTTTTATAACAGTTACTTCATTCCACACGCCCCGTTTCCCCGAAAACTCTCTGGTTCAGGCAATTTTCCGCAGATTTTCGACGTCTCCTCTACTTCTAACAACATCAAGGTATGGTTATATCATCATTAGTAGTTAGATTAAGCATTTGCATGTAGTTCAAACATCAAAAATTTGGGGAAAAAATCTAGGGTTCATGAAGTTCATCCGGATCGAACCTCAAATTTTTGCATAAATCTGTTAGCATTAGTTTAGATTAGTGTTATAGGAAGTAAATCCATTTGTATTGTTCATAGATTTTCCCGATTTCTCACAAAAACCCCAAACCCTTGTTTTTGAACCGAAAAAGATAAAATCGAAGGGGTAAACGGTTTGTTTTGGAAAAAACGGCACTTGGGTTTCATTTTCAGGGGAAACCGTACCTATTGGACCAAAAATTTTCAAGTTTTTGAAACCGGGACGAAAAATGAAGTTTTTGGGTAACAGACGCCTGGACACGGGGTCGTGTCCGCTGAACATGGGGCCGTGTCCAGCTAGCTGTTTTCAGTTTTTTCTGAAAATTTCACTATTTCGTGCTAACTTTTGGTGTATTCTTTCAGATGTCAAAGAAATTCACAAGGTTCAATGCAGCTGAGCAAGACGCTAAGGCAAGATACGATGTGCTTTAAACCAGACCGGAAGAATACCTAAGACAAGCGTGCATGGATCTTTTAACATTGGTGAACCAACTTGACCGGTTTAACAACCTCGTTACCGGCCCACTAAGAGTCGCCCTAACCACTCGAATTCGCTCGGTCCACGAGTACAATCTGGAATTCTATAGCACATTCGTGTTCAATTCAAGGTGTGACCCTTTCGATAATGATGGGGTGGGATTCCGATGTGGTGGAACTAAGTACTCGATTTCGATGGAACAATTTGGGTCAATAGTTGGGCTGTATGCGGAGGAAGATGCGGGTAATGAAGAGAACACCGGAGGGGTGCGAGAGTTGGATGAAAACGAGCGCCAAGCCGTTTGGGCTCAAATTGGAGAAGGGCACTACAACCCAAGCAGCACTAAGAGCACTAAGCTGAGGGACCCGCTTTACCGTTACATCTATAGGGTCCTCACTTACTCTCTTAGCCAAAGGCATGACAGTAGTGGCGTTGTTGGGTTGAGAGATCTGGTGGTCCTTCATTGCATTCACAACCGCAGACACCTCGATGTTCCGTACCTCCTGCTCCGAAACATGCATTTGAACCGGCTTGCTACTCCACCAACCCCTATCTTCTTCGGGGGGTGGATATACCGTATCTTCAAGCATTTCGTGAACATGCCTAGGTCCTTCGAAAAGAGCCCATGGTCGGGAAGAGTGGATGTACACATCTGCCGCTCCATGAACTTAATTTATGAGGCTGAAGACGGGACGGTTAGCTTCCAAAGAGTCCAAGGGCATGCATGGAACCCGCAAGAGGCACTCGTCCTTCACGCTCCACAGCATCATCAGTACCAGTACCAGCCCCACGGTGATCCAGGCCAATCCTCCTCACAAGGAGGCGGTTTTCCTAACTTCCAAAGTTTACATGACTTATTGCAGGAAAACCTCATGTGCATCAGGAACACCTATAACATGGCGAGCAACACGTACACCTGGGTAGGAGCAACCGAGAGAAACATTTCCGACATCCAAGATGACATTGGAAATATCCGGTGTACATAGCGGGGCACGGTGGAGGAGGCGATGACGATGAGGACGAGGACATGGACTAGGCGGGAGGAGTAGAGGCAGGAGCAGATGGTTGGTGTCCCGCGGACATGCCCTCGTGTCCACCTTCTGTAAGTAAATGTTACTGGCACTCTGACAATGGGGTCGTGTCCATCCGACACGGGGCCGTGTCCAGATGCCCAGTAACACAAACTTTTGTTTTTGCACACCTTTTTACACATTCAATCAACCTAAAAACTTATTTTTGGTACACATTGAGGACAATGTGTAATTTAAGTGTGGGGGGGGGGGGATGCTAAAACCTTGAATCTTGCAAGTCCTAATAACAAGCCTTACACAAAACTCTATTGGAACCGCTAATCACCCCAAATTTTTTCAAAATTTTTTCATTTTTTTTACTTGTCTAGGTTTAACTTGGGAATTTCAAATTCTAAAAAGGTTATATTTTTACAAATTTACAACCGATATGTAAGGACTCTCAAAATTTTCCTAAAAATACCCGTAAGTATAAACCCGGATCCCTGAAACCTTACCCTACATCAAAAAATCAAGAAAAAACAAAATCTTGGTTCTTAGGCGGGCCGCGTAAAAGACAAGGGATGTCTTACGCGGGCCGCATCAAACCTGTGTTGACCGGATAAGTGTTCCGGATCCACGTAGCGACCACCTGGCTAACCTACTTGTGACTGGTCAAGGCTAGTCGTAGACTGGGCGGCTGCGCTGGCCGCGTAAGGTTAAGTTGAAGACTTACGCTGTCCGCGTAAGGTCTCAATTTCAGCTATAAATAGCCCGTCACTTGCACAATCCACTGGTGTCGATCAAAACTTTCAAAAACGAAGTTTTAGTACTCTGAAGTCGAAAATATCAATTATATTAGTGAGGCGCTGCTCCGATACCGGGTATTAACTCGATCGCTGCTACGATTCAATATCCGATCGATTAAACTATCCAATGGATGTTTAAGTGCTGCCCACATTAGGGTTTATGCTTTGTCATTTGTCGTTAAATCAATGGATGTTTAAGTATCGCACTTTGTCATTCGTTGTGAAGGTTTAATCTCGTGAGTTATCGTAAATGCTGTATTAGTTACTAACCGAGTTCGTGTGCATATTATTAAATTTAGGTTAAAAGGCTAATCAGTAGGCTAGGCTCTACTCAAATAAATCTGCAATGTGAGTCATTCTCTTTTTATCAAATTACTTTCAAAAGCATGTTTATTTTTAAAGTTATAATTACAGGGATTAAGTCTTTGTAATCACCAAATTACAGCCGGTATGTGGGGTTTTGTATACATTACTTATTCCCGTCACCATTGGACAACGAGTTAGCCAATGGGTGATCTGACCATAGTCACAGAAACAAGTCGAGTGACAAATACTGTGGGTAGTTGGTTGATATCTGGAAACATTGTAATCGCTCTTAATATTGTAAATTATAACAAACGTGTCGTTTTAGTAAAAAGAATGATTCACCGGTATTTCCCGCTGACAAAACCTTTTTCAAACATGTTTCAGGTGATCTGTTGTGTTCCAGGAAAAGTGCCGCGAAGCACTACAAGCTTAAGGAAGTGGCTCAGTATAAAATAAAGAAACATGTTTTAGAAAAATAAAGATTTCTCCGTGAAATCATATGATTGTAATTTACCGGGGTTTATCCCGAGTTGTGAAATAAAATAATCGGGAAATTACAGTTTTAAAAAGATCCTGAAGAAAACTTCTGCTGTTAACTCAATTAAATAAATACCACGGGATTTTTTGTCCCGCAGCTCCTGAAACGGGTCAAATCGGGTCGGGGGTCGTGACAGAAAAAAGGTGGTATCAGAGCCACTGATTTAAGCCAATTAAGTATATAGAAAATACTTAATTTTTACTAATTGCTATTCTATGATTATGTGTTTTATTATTTGAATATTCGTGTACAGTATGGGTAAGCAAAAACTTTCAAACATCTATCTTAAATTAGATAGGTCATCCAACGAGAAGGGAAGTTCATCCCAAACAAAATCCTCAAATCACTCTGTAATTCCTGATGAAGGAATATTTGTCCGTAAGGCACAATATGAGGAACCACTTTCTCCTAATAAAAGAAGTTTGATTATTAGGAAAAGTCAGGAGAAAATAAAGAAATCCCGAGAAAAGAAAGTTAAACAGGAAACCCAGGAATTAATCAATAAATCACCGTGGGAAGACAAGTTAGATGAAAAATGGGCAGATCTCTATATGCTAGCCACTGTAGCAGTAAATGCAAATCTTTAAATATATCTAACTCAAAGTTTTAGCACCCTTATCAATTACAAGCCAGATCTAGTAAATAAATAAGTTACAATAAACCCTAATATGTTTTATTTTCAGTTGTTCTTTGTACTAAATTAGTCACACGGTATGCAATAATATTTTCTATGGAATTTTGTTATAAAATTTTAACTTAGCAATTTTTATGTATTTTGCATATGTGCTAAACATCATGAATGACTTGTCTCCCTTCAAAATCTAAATCTCTATCCGGTGAAAATAGAGGTTTCCAGAGCTTTTAATAGATATATACCAGACATAGAAGAACCTATGGAATTCAATGCTCCACCTCTGGAGAAACCCAAGCCTAAGAAAAGGAGAAGATTTGTATGATGGAGGCGTGTGCGCAGGAGGAAACCCACAACTAGGAAGATTCCTAAAATAGAAAATCCCTTAGACAAAGGAAAGGGGATTGAAGTCAGAGAAGATTCTAGGCAGATGGAAAAGGAGTTTGGGGAAGGTTCTAGGCAAAATCAGATGGAACTTGGGGAAAGCTCTAGACAAATTGAAAAGTTACCATTTCAGGATGAATTAGATCGCGCATTGGCAAGCTGTGATATAGTCAGGCCTGTCAATAAAAATTTCTACTCTTATCCTGTCGAAAATCAACTCCCTATAAATTTAGAACCAGCAATTCCAGAACCTATAATTCACACCCAACCTCTAGGAATGGATGAGTGGTGGACTAATGATTGACAGTTCCAAAACCTGCTCAATAGTCCTTATTCCTTTCTCCATCAGTTCGACCCGGAACCTATACCAAACCCACCGATGAGCAATGAGAATTTAGCTGAACTCCGCCACTTTGGCGAAGAATTGGTGGATGCCGGAAATAGGGTCAGGGAAGTAGGAGAACAGATCTCCTGGAAATACGACGGGAGGGAACGCCGTTACTGAAATACCAAATGACGAGGGATAGTGTGGTGTGAAAATGTGAAACTGTGGTTGTAAAATAAATAAGTAGAATATAGTATGTAAAATAACTATACAATAAAACTTTGTAAGATACAGGTGTGTAATAACGCATATTAATATAAAAATGGGAAGCGAGAAATTGATAGTTTTTGGCTATACGTGTATTGTGAAATTTATATGATTATTTGTGTATGATTGTTATTTATTCAATACTAATAACTTATATATAATAATTATCATATGGCAAACATTGGTAATGAACCAGTAAATGAAGTAAATCAATCCGAGCAACATCAGGAGGATCATTTTATGACTAGGCAAGATATAGAAAATATCGTTGCTCAAGGGATAGCCAATGCTATTCCAGCAATAATTGCTGCTGCCCAGAAAACCGTTGAACCTCAACAAATCATCCCTAGCAAACGTATTTTTGAAGATAACTTCAGTAATAGCGTAAATGGAGGCGGTAATTGTAACACCCATATTATTATTTTGAAATTTTACGTATAAATACGATATCAAACATGTAATTACGATTAAGTATCCTTAGAAATTACGAGTAATTTAAAACTTTTACAACTTAAAAGTTTTCAACATAATATAAATAAGTTCGCCATTTAAAAGTTATGACGTAACGCCGTGCGGAAGCTTTAATCTCGTGTGTTCGGTTCTTTGTAACTGCTTGATCGTCATCCGTAGCATGCCCAACATCACCTAAGATCAAAACCAACTTAAAAGTTAGTTTTGATAGTCAAATATTAAGTTCAAACAAGTTACATGGGTTAAAAGAACAAAATTCAACAATTTTCTAGAGTTAGGGGGCGTCGCGTGACGCCAAGGGGCGTCGCGTGACGCTAGGCCCCCTTTTTCACAGACTGATGTTTAATCAGTTGCTGTACATACCCAGTATGACCTGATTTCACGGAAACAAGCATATCTTCTTCGTTATTGATCCGTTTTACCCGATTCTTTTTCCTACGCGTCCGTAATTTAATTCTCCATCATATGGAGTTAAAATCCAACATCCAACTTAATAAAATTTTAGACTTCTAAGGCTTCGACTCGTTACCTTTTTACCAAATTTTAACCCGTTTATGCATTTTATCAAACAAACATATTTGTTTGATTCCTATATCACCTATACTTCTTCAAATTAATGTTATATACCATATTAGGTTCTAATCAAAGGTTTATTACACAATTTAAACCCATTTTCGCTCGTATGCTTATTTTGACCCGTTAAGGGTATTTAAGTACTTTCGAGCCTAAAATAGCTTTCGATTGCTTCTAGCATTCCATTACCACATTTCTTATCCTATAATCTTCCACCTCAACTGTAATTAAGGTAGGTTTAATGTGGTGATCAATATAAACAAAATTTTACCTCTCGAATCATTATTTTACGGCAAAAACTCAAATAGTGCCATTTGGCTAATATAATACCTCTTTCAGCTTCTATACTTATTCTAAGTATTTACCTAGTCATAAAACTCATTTCCAAACAACCTTTAAGGATCGTTTGTTCCATTTAGCCTACAAGGGCATTTTGGTCGATTTTAGTCCTTTTATGACGAAGGACTCTCTCTCAAATTATTCGACCAAAGTAGCATTTTTAACTACAACATAATTATGCGTACCTGGCCCGGATCGACAAGTAGACCCGATTTATACCTCGTTTTCATTATCACACCATCAATGGGGACGCAATTATCTGATTTGCTAACCGGTCCTGTTAACATAAGACTTGACAACCACATTAGTCGATATTGTCAAATGGTGTTATCACCACCATTCGACCCGTTTGGACTATATGCCCAACATTATCTATTTAATCAAAAACATCGTTTTTGATTTCCAATTCATACATCCATCCCATCCCGGATTTTATAACCATACCCATTTTCTTTTACACTCTTTTCTTACAAATTCAACCCATTTCGGCTTACGCCATAGGTATCCTTTTAACCTTGATTTACATTAGTCGACACTTGACAAATTTCCATATTTCCAATATTATTGTTATCACGTTTACAACGTATCGAATAAATGGGTATTCTACATAAGTGTGTAAATTACACTTACCTCGCATCCACGCCACGCTTTTCTTTCCGTACTTGCTCCGTTTGACCCGCTCCCTCCTCCAAGCTTTCACCTAGCTTGCTACACGTCAAACTATTGTCAATCATTTACAAGGCGGTTAAATTAGTCATTAACAATCACGACTATTCCACCTCACTTATTTTCCATGTCTAATTATCATTCATCACATCGTAGGTCAGTTTGACTTTTTAAAAGTCAAATGCCCATTAGTATACTAATTGCATATTCTTCCTATTGGATGTACTCCCATGTAACAAAATGCTTGTAGTGCTGGAATGAAAGTTTTAGCATTCTTTAATTACCCGGTAGGCGTTATCTTTAGACCACCGCTTTAACCAAAGTTCTAACCACGTTTATCACATTTAGAACTCTTTTTAATCACATTTTGCATAATAGCCAAAACATCACAATTAGGTGTTTTAACTACAAAAATTCTAATTTCGAGCCTTCTTTGAGGCATTTCAACAAACACTTTAAGGGCAGAATTTTACATGTTTATTTATCAAGTCTCTAGCTTATCTCTTAGCCCTAATTTCACATAAATCAACCATCTTACAAAGTTGTTAGCTTCTATAATTTTGAAGTCACTTCACAATTGTCAAATTACACTAGAATATGACCCAATTTCCTAGTGTTTATTAAAATCTACATAACCCACTAATCTCCTACAATGGTGTTTATGGATTTTACTAGATTTTCACATGAATTCAACTCGTATTGGTCTAGGGTTTGTCCCTAGACACTGTATTGTTCTTATTTCATCATAAAACTAACATGCAACCATAAATTTCAGAAATTCCCAATTTCATGAGAATTTCGAGTTGATAGTTTTCATCAAATTTTACATACCTTGTAATCCTCTTGTGATGAGGATCAATAATCTATGCTTTAATTTCGATTTCAGCTTGGATTGAGCCTTCAATTTGAAAGTTTAGTGATGTTGAGGGTTTTGGAGAGTGGGGGATCGCCCCTGCTTGTTCTTGTGCGACCAGACATCCCAAATGGGGTGTTTGGTTTTTGTTTTAATTAGAATTAGCAACATAAGTTTCAATTTTAACATCTTTAGCCCCTCCATTTTCCTTAGTTCATAATTTAAGTGTTTTAACCCACTCATAAGTCACTATCTAACTAGGTTAGAATTATTCCTAGTTAGCTTAGTAGGTTCGGGAAGTCGTAACCCGTTTTACTTTAAGTCCCGTTAAATCGGGCCTTTTATCTTCCTATTTTCTTGAAAGCTCTTATTCACTTTAAATAAATATTAGGATTATTCAATTAATTCCTAATACTTGCCAGTTTATTTTTACCACTAACGGTACTTTCCCCGTCTTTAGTATTAACGGGGTTTAATTACCAAACCCGTTTTCGGGGTGTTACAGTAATCATACTAATCATGATAACGATCTACAGCAGACTCCGCTCCCTAAGAAAATGAAAGCTGCAACGCCTGGTTGCACTTACAAGGAATTTCTTGCTTGTAAACCCACTGAATTTGCAGGCAATGAAGGAGCGACTGCGGCACTGTGTTGGTTAGAGAAAACCGAGGCAGTAATCACAATAAGTAAATGTGATAAAGATGACAAAGTTATGTACGTGTCGAATCTTTTCAAAGAAGGGGCACTAGAATGGTGGAACACAGTACTTCAAGCCAAAGGAAGAAATATGGCCTACGCCATGAACTGGGAAGAATTTAAAAGTCTTGTAGAAAGAAAATTATGTCCCGGATATGAAAAAGATCAAATGGCAACTAAATTCCTAAATCATAGAATGATGGGTGTAGATTGTCGCGGTTATACTTCGACATTCTTTGAATATGCTAGAGTGGTACCAACACTGGCTTCGCCAGAACCGGTACTCATTTCTCGCTATATTTGGGGATTAATTAGCGAAATCCGTAATATCGTTAAAGCTGCGAGACCTCGCACTATTGATGATGCGGTGGAACTAGCTAACACCCTAACTGACGAACTGGTACGCACGAGAGATGAAAACAGGAAAAAGGAACTGTCTCAGAAAATTACCCAAGGATTTCGGGTGGGTAATAATAGTAACTTCAAGAGAAGAGGAACAGGGCAATCTTCAACTTCGCCGTTTTGTAAGAACTGCAGAAAGAAACATTATGGAAGATGTAATGTAATTTGCAACTTTTGCAAAGCCATAGGACATCGCGAAGAAGACTGCAGAAAGAAAACAAGAGTCTGCTATAACTGTGGAGAAACAGGTCATTTTAAGCCAGAATGCCCTAAATTGGTTAAACCAGCAGACAACAAAGCTAAACCAGCTGAAGGAGTTACCAAGAAGAATGTTCGAGCCTTTCAGTTAACTACTCAGGAAGCCGAGTTAATTCCTGACGTGATAGCTGGTACGTTCCTAGTTCACAACATTTACGCAAAAGTATTATTTGACTCTGGTGCGAACCAAAGTTTTATAAATACTTCATTCTGCCAAGCTCTTAATTTACCCCTAACGAACCTTAGGCAGATTTTTACAGTCGAAACAGCAGACGGAAATTCTGTCAAAATAGATAAGGTTTTGCAAAAAGAAAATATAGATCTCAGGTCATAAATTTCATGCAAACCTATTGCCAATGAATTTAACTGTATTCGATGTCGTATTAGGAATGGATTGGTTAGTAGCCAACCATGCTCGAATCCTTTGTGATAAAAATTCTATAGAAATTCAGGCACCTAGTGGGGAAGTAATTATGATTACATGAGATAAGCCTTGTAAACCCATGAAGTTCATATCAGTAGTGAAAGTTGCTAATTATGAACGAAAGCAAGGTATAGTATATATGATTTTAGTAATCATTAATACTAAGAATAAAGAACTTAAGGAGATTCCTGTAGTCTCAGAATACCCAGATGTATTCCCAGAAGAATTACCAGGATTACCACCCAATAGGGAAGTAGAATTTAGAATTCATCTAATTCCAGGAACTACACCGATAGCCAAGGCACCTTATCGGTTAGCACCTACAGAAATGTTAGAACTGAAAAAGCAATTAGATGAATTATTAAGTAAAGGTTTCATACAACCTAGTTCATCCCCTTGGGGAGCACCAGTGTTGTTTGTAAAGAAAAAAGATGGTTCGATGAGAATGTGTATTGATTATAGAGAATTGAATAAGATTACAATTAAAAATCGATACCCATTACCTAGGATTGATGATCTTTTTGATCAACTTCAAGGAGCTAGATATTTTTCTAAGATCGACTTACGCTCCGGATATCATCAATTAAAGGTACAAGAAGAAGACATACCTAAAACTGCTTTCAGAACTAGGTATGGTCATTACGAGTTTACAGTCATGCCCTTCGGATTAACGAATGCACCTGCAGCATTCATGGACATGATGAATAGAATCTGTAAACCGTATTTGGATAAATTCGTAATTGTCTTCATCGACGATATACTTATTTATTCCAAAAGTCAGACAGAACATTGTGAGCACTTGCATGCACTCTTAACTTTGTTAAGAAAAGAAAAGCTTTATGCCAAATTCTCGAAGTGTGAATTTTGGCTACAAGAAGTGCAATTCTTAGGACACATGGTAAATCATGAAGGTATTCATGTAGATCCTGCTAAGATAGAGGCAATTACCAAATGGAAGGTTCCGCAAACCGCAATGGAAATTAGAAGTTTTATAGGTTTAGCTGGATATTATAGACGGTTTATTAAGGATTTTTCCAAGATAGCTGTACCATTAACTAAACTAACATGTAAAGCATTTAAGTTTGAATGGGGACCTAAACAAGAAGAAGCCTTTAGAATCTTGAAGCAGAAATTAACAAATGGTCCAATCCTAGCTTTACCAGAAGGGACTGAAGATTTTGAAGTATATTGTTATGCTTCAAAACTAGGATTAGGATGTGTGCTAATGCAACGCAAGAAGGTAATTGCATTTGCTTCAAGGCAATTGAAAAAGCACGAAGAAAACTATACGACTCATGATTTAGAATTAGGAGCCGTAATTTTTGCCCTGAAGATCTGGAGACATTATCTATATGAAAGTAAGTTTACTGTCTATACGGATCATAAAAGTTTAAGATATATATTTAGGCAAAAAGAGTTAAACATGAGGCAAAGGAGATGGATGGAAATCCTAAGTGATTACGACTGTGATATTCAGTATCACGAAGGAAAGGCAAATGTAGTTGCAGATGCCTTAAGTCGTAAATATCATGAAAAGCAAAAGCGATTTCGTGCTCTTAGATTAAATCTACAATTAGATTTAATGGAACAATTGAAGAATTTACAAGAAACAGCAATCAAGGATGATGCTGAAGGAATGAAGGGACGAATAAAAAAATTAGAACAAGGCGCTGCTCCGATACCGGGTATTAACTCGATCGCTGCTACGATTCAATGTCCGATCGATTAAACTATCCAATGGATGTTTAAGTGCTGCCCACATT